>CM057453.1:557510000-557517500 GCA_016271365.2 Neoceratodus forsteri | reverse complement strand
CTTCGATGGGTTGCACAAGCTCACTGGAGTGTTCCGACACAATGTGGCTTGCGCTACAGCACATCAAGTCTACTTGACAACAGCATTTTGAGTTTTTAAATGAAGCTGCATCTGATGAAGTACTGTTTATGAAGTCTGCCATGAGAGGCAGATAGTCAGCCAGATAATTGACTGCCTTTACCCAGGAGCACCAGCGGTCAGCACAGCATACAGGCATCTTTGGAACAATGCCATCCTTTGCCTCTAGAAATTCTAAATATTGATGGTGCCGCATGGGGCTCTGACAGAAAACCTTTTTGATCAAGCTGACCACAATATTAAGGTCTTCCAATACTGTGGACCAGAGTTCCAGAACCAAATTTAGCAAATGTGCAATACAAGTTGCATGCACAGCGTTCGGGAATATGCAGGAAAGAATAGTTTTAAATGCTTTCTGCATATATCTGGCACTGTCTGTGACAATTGCAAACACCTTGTCAAAATTTATGCCATTCACATTTAAAATATGAAGCACAGCTTGGGAGACAGTGGTGTGATTCACACGATCCAAAAACTCAAGTCCTATCAACACCGGCTGTTCATTGACCCTTGTCAGAGGCTGTGCCAGAACTCCAAAAATGCTACGTCCACAGGCATCTGAAGTTTCATCCAATATTAAGTAGAGGTCAGTGTCTTCAACCAGCTTTCCATAGTCCTCATGCTTTGGTGAGCTCCTGAAGGTATATAGGCGTAGCTGTGTGGACCCAGGAAGACTTCCACCATGTTTTGTGTATTTGCAGAGGAACTGTTCGAAGGCTGGAGCTTTTTCCAGAGGAATGTCTGCATGTGTCAGGCATCTTACGAAGTCCAGGACAAATTCTTTACGATCTTCAGTGGCTGATGTTGCTCTCGATAAACAAGACGCCAGTGACTGCTGTCGTTGTATGGTACTGCCTGTAAAGTGGGAAAAATAAAAAGGTAATGTAAAAAAGTGATAGACCAAACACACTCACACCCTCCCACACACTCACACCCTCCCCCTCCCCCTCACACTCACCCTCACCCGCACTCTCGCCCACTCACCCTCACCCGCACCCTCGCCCACTCACCCGCACCCTCACCCCCTCACCCACTCACCCGCACCTCACCCTCACCCACTCACCCGCACCCTCACTCCACTCACCTGCACCTCACCTGCACCCTCACCCACTCACCCGCACCTCACCCACTCACCCGCACTCACCCACTCACCCGCACACTCACCCACTACCTCGCACACTCACCCACTCCACACCACCCACGCACAAAGAGATAAATGTGACACTTGTGTATAAATACTGTATACATACCGTCTTGTTTTCTCTTCATTGCTGCAGCTTTCCGATCCACATGTTTTTGTGTTCTCATGTGCAGGTCGATTGTATGCTTGCAAAGATAATCCACGGCTTGATAGCAGAACTTGCAGAACAGCTGGCCCCCATCCTCATACAGATCACTAGGATACAGAGCGACCCAATCAATGGCGCGCACAGTGTAGGAAAGATGGAGCTGTTTGGTCTCCTCACGAGACAGACGCGGACGCTTGGCATTTGGCTGAGACATACTGATGTTGATTGATTCTTGCAAGCACTGTTACAATTAAATAGAATTGATGATTGATTCTTGATTTCTTAAAGCACCGTTACATTAAATAAAATTGATGATTGATTCTTGATTCCTGCAAGCACTGTTACATTAAATAAAATTGATGATTGATTCTTGATTCCTGCAAGCACTGTTACATTAAATAAAATTGATGATTGATTCATGCAAGCACTGTTACAATTAAATAAAACTGACGATAGATTCTTGATTTCTTTAAGCACTGTTACATTAAATAAAATTGATGATTGATTCTTGATTCCTGCAAGCACTGTTGCTATTAAATAAAAAAAAAAAAAAAGTCATCAGTTTTAAGACTCTTTATGCACCCTGGAGGACAGGGCATCCTTCCAGGGTACTCACTGGGCGGAGGCCTCTCACTCCTTGCCTGAACCCCCTGACTGTATCTCCCCACCTGCAGTGCTGTAAGCCAGACCCCAGACCTCTGGCATGACTGAGATCCGTGCAGCCTATGTGTTGGCACCCAGGGAGATCACGGCGAGCTGGGCCGGCAGTGGGATGTGATGTGAGCCACCCATGCCGCAGAAGTGCCCATCATCTCCATTATCCTCTGGAGGGGTTCTTCCCAGTTCCTTTTCCCCAGCACGACATGCAGTAATGTCATGGGCTGGTACATAGCAAACCTGCCAACACAGTCATGCCTGCAGGGTCTTTTTTTGGCATGTGGGCCAGTCTGCCAGGTCTGACCCTCCACCGACCATCAACAACAAGTGACAGGAGCTTGCACGGCCTGGCGGACTGGTACACATGCAGAAAAAATTGTTCTGGGCCAGCCTGCACGCCTCCACCCCATGCCCACCTTCACCGAGGCCAGAACAATTTTTTCCTGCAAGTGTACCAAGTACACTAGACCCGACCTCCACCAACCAGACCACAGGAGTATGGCCGCTTCTGGCAGACTGGTACATGTGCAGAAAAATTAGTTCTGTGCCAGCATCCACTGAGGTCAGTATGTGGGCCAGTCTACCAGTCCATCCCTAGATGCCAGACAACAGGAGCATGGCACAGACCTGGAAGACTGGTGCACATGCCTGCTTGTTTACACAGAACACTTCAGAAAATGTGCCAACAAAACCCAACATGTGCCCTCCCCACCCCCACCCAGCCAGCAAAGTAACTCACTTACCAGATGCAGACTGGGAACCAGGGAAAGCCTTCTGGGCAGAATTTTCTGTTGTCCCCCCACAGATGGCAGAATGCAGGCAGCAGGTAAAGCAGACGGCAATTTTTATTATGCTCCCAAGCTGCTAGTGGACTGGAAGTGCTCTTTGCTTCAGTTGGTCCCCAAAGGCAATTTAGCTGCAGCTTGCATTTTCTATGTAGCGCTGGTCCGTGATTGATCTCTGGTCTTGGCTGGATCTCCGTGATGCAGGGCTACACTTGCTCTCTCCTCTCCGTTCACTCGCTGCTCCTTCCCTATCCGTTCGCTTGCTTACTCGCTCGCTCACCCTGTCTCCCTCTCGCTCGCTAGCTCTGTCTCTCACGCCTTCGCCGTCAGTGGACTGAATCGCTAGGTAAATGTTACCTGTCCCCCCCAGTCCACTGTATTTAAAGGCTTAGGCGGACCTGAGGGGGGGACACAAAGCAGACAAAGCGCGCGAAACTCTTTTTTAGTCAGGGAGCCCCTGACAGGATGTGTTGGTGTTTCTGCCCCCATAAAGACATCACAGGGGGGCGGAACAGTCTTACTGGAGGGGGATGGAGATGGACAAAGCACTGGGGGGGATGGCAGCACAAGGAAACACAATGTGGCTTAAGAAAGAGAGCCAGAGAGCCACAGACCACCACCAGAGCAGGCAATATCGCGGTACAGTCACGGAGGGAGGATAAACCCGTGGAAAATGCGTAGAATTCACGCTCGTGATTTTCCAGTGTCCCTGCATTATATATAGACACACACACACACACACACACACACACACACACACACACACACATATATATACATACATACACATGCACACATATACACACATACATATACATACACAAATATATATTATATATATATATATACATACATACACACACACACACACACACACACACACACACACACACACATATATATACACACACACACATTATATACACACATATTATCAGGGCACTGGAAAATTATGAGAAATGTGGACAAACATCGAGACTTTTGAGTCAAATTACGGAAAGTTGCGGAGGACGTGCAGTGCCACTTATGTTAGTCAAATAGTTCAGATTTTGATATACAAAAAGCCACACATTATTTTAAAAGCACATACACTATTCTTTGCGAACACCACATTTTACACAATCCACCCACCATAAAACTATTACAAAAAAAAAAATATAAAAACAAACAATTAGAAACTCCATCCCAAATGCATAACGCCAGCCAAACACCTAAAAAATGAACACGTTTACACACGCACAAAAAGTTACATAATTTTTTTCCCCAATTTTCGCTGTCACCGAGGTCCCCCTATCTTGAACCAGCAGAAAACAGTTACTAAAAAGTACATATTGGGCTGTCTGTATAGCCCCGAGTGTAGTATATCTGGCAGACATGGATTGGATTCCACAATCTCACTAGTATACTGTGTGAACCTGGGCTGCTCCTTAACCTCCTTCTGAAACCCGGTCTTCTGCTTGGTTTGCCAACCAAGTGAAATAATGCAAGCATAATATTCAGCAATATTTAAAAATGTTTGTTGTATTTTAGCATTAACAAGCAATTTACATTATTTTCTTTTAGAGTTCTTCTATTGTCCTTCAGAAGGTCTGTGTAAACAGAAAATATTCTTTCTATGTCGGCAGTGCTGACAGGCATCCAAATGTAATGTTTTGCCAAGGCTTCCAGTTTGCCCAGCGATGGTGACTGAGACTCCCACCAGGCTGCAATTTCAAAGTCTGGTGGTACTAACTGCAGCATGTATAAACATGCCACTCAAAGGGTGAAATGTCTGCAAGCCCGGTATGCCAGTGATATAGCTGTCTTTTGTTTGTCTAGCATAGGAAGTTGTAACGGATCAAAGACACGGGCTGCCTGGAAAACATGCATTGAGGGGTGTCCTTTGATGACATTGTCCAGTTTTTGACTGCTCTCCAACATCACTTGTTGGAACAGATAGACACAGGCAGCTTTCTCGCCCTCTTGGCACACTGAGAGTTTTTCCACAGTCTTAGGCCTGTATTCGTCTATGCCAGCTGTGGCACAGAAATCCAAAAATAAGTGTAGGTGATTCAGTCGTGAAAAAATGCTGTGCCCTTGGGGTACCGTTGTTGCCTGCAGCTCTTCGATGAGTTGCACAAGCTCACTGGAGTGTTCCGACACAAATGTGGCTTGCGCTACAAGCACATCAAGTCTACTTGACAACAGCATTTTGAGTTTTTTAAATGAAGCTGCATCTGATGAAGTACTGTTTATGAAGTCTGCCATGAGAGGCAGATAGTCAGCCAGATAATTGACTGCCTTTACCCAGGAGCACCAGCGGGTCAGCACAGCATATACAGGCATCTTTGGAACAATGCCATCCTTTGCCTCTAGAAATTCTAAATATTGATGGTGCCACATGGGGCTCTGACAGAAAACCTTTTTGATCAAGCTGACCACAATATTAAGGTCTTCCAATACTGTGGACCAGAGTTCCAGAACCAAATTTAGCAAATGTGCAATACAAGTTGCATGCACAGCGTTCAGGAATATGCAGGAAAGAATAGTTTAAATGCTTTCTGCATATAGCTGCACTGTCTGTGAGCAATTACAAACACCTTGTCAAAATTTATGCCATTCTCATTTAAAATATGAAGCACAGCTGGGAGACAGTGGTGTGATTCACACGATCCAAAAAACTCAAGTCCTATCAACACCGCTGTTCATTGACCCTTGTCAGAGGCTGTGCCAGAACTCCAAAATGCTACGTCCACAGGCATCTGTAGTTTCATCCAATATTAAGTAGAGGTCAGTGTCTTCAACCAGCTTTCTTACATAGTCCTCATGCTTTGGTGAAGCTCCTGAAGGTATGTAGAGCGTAGCTGTGCGGACAGGAAGACTTCCACCATGTTTTGTGTATTTGCAGAGGAACTGTTCAAGGCTGGAGCTTTTCCAGAGGAATGTCTGCATGTGTCAGGCATCTACGAAGTCCAGGACAAATTCTTTACGATCTTCAGTGGCTGATGTTGCTCTCGATAAACAAGACGCCAGTGACTGCTGTCGTTGTATGGTACTGCCTGTAAAGTGGAAAAAAAAAAAAGGTAATGTAAAAAAGTGATGGACCCGACACACTCACACCCTCCCAAACACTCACACTCACCCTCACCCGCACTCTCACCCACTCAGCCTCACCCGCACTCTCACCCACTCACCTCACCCGCACCTCGCCCACTCACCCGCACCTCACCCCTCACCCACTCACCCGCACCTCACCCTCACCCACTCACCCGCACCTCACCCACTCACCCTGCACCCTCACCCACTCACCCGCACCCTCACCCACTCACCCGCACCCACTCACCCGCACACTCACCCACTCACCCGCACACTCACCCACCCACACACCCACACACACACACCCACGCACAAAGAGATAAATGTGACACTTGTGTATAAATACTGTATACATACCGTCTTGTTTTCTCTTCATTGCTGCAGCTTTCCGATCCACATGTTTTTGTGTTCTCATGTGCAGGTCGATTGTATGCTTGCAAAGATAATCCACGGCTTGACAGCAGAACTTGCAGAACAGCTGGCCCCCATCCTCATACAGATCACTAGGATACAGAGTGACCCGATCAATGGTGCGCACAGTGTAGGGAAGATGGAGCTGTTTGGTCTCCTCACGAGACAGACGCAGACGCTTGGCATTTGGCTGAGACATATTGATGTTGATTGATTCTTGCAAGCACTGTTACAATTAAATAGAATTGATGATTTATTCTTGATTTCTTAAAGCATTGTTACATTAAATAAAATTGATGATTGATTCTTGATTCCTGCAAGTACCGTTACATTAAATAAAATTGATGATTGATTCTTGATTCCTGCAAGCACTGTTACATTAAATAAAATTGATGATTGATTCATACACACTGTTACAATTAAATAAACTGACGATAGATTTGATTTCTTTTAAGCACTGTTACATTAAATAAAATTGATGATTGATTCCTGATTCCTGCAAGCACTGTTGCTATTAATTAAAAAAAAAAAAGTCATCAGTTTTAAGACTCTTTATGCACCCTGGAGGACAGGGCATCCTTCCAGGGTACTCACTGGGCGGAGGCCTCTCACTCCTTGCCTGAACCCCCTGACTGTATCTCCCCACCTGCAGTGCTGTAAGCCAGACCCCAGACCTCTGGCATGACTGAGATCCGTGCAGCCTATGTGTTGGCACCAAGGGAGATCACGGCGAGCTGGGCCGGCAGTGGGATGTGATGTGAGCCACCCATGCCGCAGAAGTGCCCATCATCTCCATTATCCTCTGGAGGGGGGTTCTTCCCCAGTTCCTTTCCCCCCAGCATGACATGCAGTAATGTCATGGGCTGGTACATGGCAAACCTGCCAACACAGTCATGCTTGCTGCAATTATTTTTTGGCATGTGGGCCAGTCTGCCAGGTCCTGACCCTCCACCGACCATCAACAACAAGTGACAGGAGCTTGGCACGGGCCTGGCGGACTGGTACACATGCAGAAAAAAATTGTTCTGGGCCAGCCTGCACGTCCACCCCATGCCCACCTTCACCCGAGGCCAGAACAATTTTTTCCTGCAAGTGTACCAAGTACACCAGACCCGACCCTCCACCGACCAGACCACAGGAGTATGGCCGCTTCTGGCAGACTGGTACATGTGCAGAAAAATTAGTTCTGTGCCAGCATCCACTGA
>CM057453.1:557305000-557505000 GCA_016271365.2 Neoceratodus forsteri | reverse complement strand
TCACTCTGTCTCTATGAAATAATCTGTACCCTGGTACAGACAGGTCCCAGTCATTGTATTGGGTTGCCCATGTACACAACACACACACACACACACACACACACACACACACACACACACACTTCATTTTGTTTGTATTAGGAAGATTGTGTGTATTACTAAAAATCTTTGAATAAAAAAAAGTGAAATAAAAAGACCAGCCATCATGGTATAGTGTGACCAGTGCTTCACAACAGAACTGTGGGCACCTATCCAACAGGTAGTGTGTTCATCATCTAAAACCAACTAGTGAGGAAAATCATACTTCTAGACAGCATCTTAAAAGTTAAGGTGCAAATCTCTGAAACAAAACAAAAAAATCACCATTAGACAATAAACAATGCTAGAGTATAAAGTGCAACAGCATGAGCTATCCCTAAGGTGTACACCTATAGCATTAGCAAAAAACTAGAACCCTAAACACTCAACTAACTTATTTAAAATTAGAGATGAGATGACACAGCAACAGTACATGGCCTGGGGTGTATGTTTTAAGATTTCTTTAGAAATGGTTTGATTTCCAGTCTCTCATTTAGGCCTTTGCTTCCATACTTTCGAATGAAAAATTCCAATACTGTTCACGCTTGAGCAGGAGATTTAAAAATCTATCCCTTGGCATGACAGCACTTGTTTCTTCAATCCTTGGAACATAAAACCATGTAGTCATGCATCTTGCTGTTTCATCATATGTACTGCCAGTGCATTTTTTCCTCCTTATTCTCAATTGCTCTCTGATGCTCACCAATATGGATCTTAAATGTCCTTTTTGTTTTCCCAATACAGAATGCCCTGCAATGGCAAGTAGCCATAGAGATTATACCACTCATTTTACAAGTCATAAAGCCCCTCACTGGACAGTCTCTCTGTGTGAGGGGATGTTTAAACGTTTTAGTGTTGCAAATCAGGCTATAAAATTTACAATGACCACATCTGTGGCTACCATTATTCCTCTGCGGTAGCCACATTCGTGGATTCGGGGCCATCGGTTCAACAGAGTGTACCAGGTGATGCTTTAGGGTGATCCTTTTTCTGTACACTATTTTGGTGCAATCCTTGGAAAGTTCTTTCTACCCAGGATCTTGCAGGGCAGTGTGCCAATGTTTTTCA
This sequence comes from Neoceratodus forsteri, assembly GCA_016271365.2. Classification (NCBI taxonomy): domain Eukaryota; kingdom Metazoa; phylum Chordata; order Ceratodontiformes; family Ceratodontidae; genus Neoceratodus; species Neoceratodus forsteri. The sequence goes on along the minus strand of CM057453.1, from coordinate 557,503,854 downwards.
ACAAAGATGGAAATCTCCCTCGATTGTGCACTATAAGTGGTAACAAAGCATGTCTGTGCATCCTGTTGCTGTGTGTTCTCCCCCCAATAGTCTCCCTGTTTATTGTCTAACAGTGATTTTTTTGCTTTGTTTCACAGATTTTCATCTTCACTTTTAAGATGCTGTCTAGAAGTATGATTTCCCTCACTAGCTGGTTTTAAATAATGAACATATTACCTGTTGGATAGGTGCCCACAATTCTGTTGTGAAGCATTGGTCACACTATACCATGATGGCTGGTCTTTTAAATAAAGCAACAGGAGGACTGTGCATCCCCTAATTTAAACATGATAAAATTTTAATATTGAAAGAGCATATGAATTAGTGAAAGGATGTGTGCAATAGCATAAGGAACATGTGCAATGGGTTTATATGCACTTTAATTTTTTCTTGATTGTAATGGTTTTTGTAAACACTGTCACTTTAACTGGACCCCGTTTTAAAAGGGGAAGGTTTACACTGCATATTCACCTTTGAGAAAGCTCACAAGAGTGAAACATGACAGGTGACTGACTAACGTGCCTTGGTTACACTGTGTGGGTCAAATAGGATACAGGAAGTGTTTCTGTGGATTCCCTGTGAATACAAGCTGCATTTATCCATATGTATTTTGGTTGTTGAAGTCCTTTTTCATTTGGATGTATGATTGTTTTTTTTAATCAATACAAGAATTAAAGTATTTGGCACCCTACAAGGACTAGTGAGTGCTTCTTTCGTATTATCAGATGGAGCTTTTTTGAATGGGGAACTGTGTGGGCATATTGCTAGCATAGCCTTTTGTGTGGTGCCGGTCTCAGAGACCAGAAAGGTCACTACCTTCACTAACTTTCTGTTCTAATCTGTCACATCTATTGCTAGGTGCAGTGTTACCTCTACATTTGTCTACAAATGCTTGATACCTTTTACCACTTGCATAGGTTGCATTAAAAAAAAAAAAAAAAAAGGTTCCTTTCTCCCCATTCATTTCCATAACACCGTGCCCCTGCTTAAAGTGATAACAAGAACTGTTCAAGGCAGAGCTACTGCAGGTGCAGCAAGTTCAGGACATCTGCTCCCTCAAGCAATTAGTTTGTAGGAGCACCACCAGTGTAACCAGTTACACCATATATTGAATAACTCGAGCAGTGCAAGGCAAGGACCTTACAATGCCAAGCAAGCATTTATGCAGTTTGCAAAAACTGCTGTTAAATTAAAATGGCTCCAGTGTCAGCAAATCAGTGGCAAGGCCTATTTCAAAGTTGAAAGGGTCTCTAGAGGTCTCAGTGTACTTAATTGTGGTGCTAACTGAGAAGGATTTCAAAATAAATGAACAATGTAAGTGCCAGAGCAGGGAAAGAATACACTGAATTCATCTTGGAAGAAAATTCAGTTATCCAAAGAGAAATTGAATGTGAACTTAATACCAAAGAAGTGGCACTTCAAACATTCTCCGAAATACTGCATTTTGAACAACTTTCTGAGACTTTTGCAGTTCATTTTAAGAAAATATGATGAGAAAATAAGAAACATCAAAAAAACTATTTTGAGAAAGAGACGAAAGAGATTATAAAGAAAGGAAAGTGCAAGATTGGATTGGTGGAAAACAAAGCACAAGCCAGGAAGAAGAAAACTCTGGGACTGGTGTGGGACAAACTACAGTCAGACTTCAGAACAGTGGTGAGGAAGTCAGTACAAGTCCAGACTTTTTTTTTTAGGGGAGGAGGAGGAGGAAAAAGATGAACAACCAACATGTGTTAACCCCATTGTTCACCAACACCAACCACCCCCACCTCACTTTGTTCCGTGGCACAGTCAGTGCCAAAATTGTTGGAATCCAGCAGGAAGAGGACAAGGAGAGGAGATACAAAGAGGGGATAGAAATCAAGGAAAATCGAGGCAGAAAATGGAGATGCTGGAGGAGAGCTAGGAGAATGCAACAACTGTGAATGTAATTTATCAGACTATGAACTCTCCGATGTGAAATATAGAATTCTGGGGAAAGGGCTCTCATTTGTGCCCACTAAGAGGTATAATACTTTTGAAACCATCATTGATTTGCATAAAATGGGTGGGAATCTTGGTTTAAATCCTTTTTTAAATGAAAGGGTGAAGAAACTAATGGGGATGGGGTAATTCCATGGAAGAAAGTACTACAGGGAATGTGTCCAATGAGGTAGTACAAAAATTTAGGCCACAGTCCACATTCTGTTCCCCCATGACTCCCTCCCTGCAGACCTTTCTCAAGTGCTGTGAGTCTGATATAGAACTTCTTGATAATCTGAACAAAAGTTTTTTTTTCATAATTTAATAAATTAGAAACAGAACACTTGAGAAGTTGGAAAAAAATACTAATGTTACCCTAAAACCTGCTGATAAGGGGGGGGAGCTATCGCATTACAAAACATTGAGAACTATCACAGAGCAGTAATGAGACAGTTAAATGACCAAACCTTTTATAAACATCTCAGTGCTGATCCTACTAACCTTTTTAAAAAAAGATATTGATAACTATGTGGAATTTGTGGACACAAATCATTTGTTACCCAAAAATGTTTGAATATTTACACGTCCCCTGCCCTATATGAGTTACCTTCTACTGCCTGCCGAAAGTTCACAAAAGCCTTGTAGATCCCCTGGGAAGAACAATAGTCTAGCAATAATTTATTGCCTGAGCCCCTCGCGAAATTTGTGGATGCCCACATTGGTTGTCTGGTCCAAAACATCCCGGCATGCTTAAAAGATACAGGCCAAGTATTACAAATTTTAAATGATGTGGCCATTATGGATAGTAGTCTTTTGGTTACATTAGATGTGACCACGTTGTATACTAATATTCCCCATCATGATGGCCTGAAGCCCTAAAATATGTTTTGGAATCCAGGGAACTAGAGGAACCAAGTACAGATGTTTTGGCAAAACTAGCAAATTTTGTTCCATCATGTGATTACTTCATCTACAAAAATGATTTCTATTTACAGGTGAAAGAGACAGCCACAGGGGCTAGTTTTGCCCCAACTTTGTAAACCTGTATATAGCTAAGTGGGAGTAGGAAATTATAAGATCAAATTCAAATCCATATAAACACATCGATCTGTAGAAACGTGATATAGATGTGTTGTTGGTCTGGAAGGGTACGGAAATGGAACTGGTAGAATTTTTCAACCATCTGGAAACCAATAACCACAACCTCAAGTTCAGTATGGCTTACTGTACAAACCAGATTAAATTTTTAGACCTTGTCATATTTAAAGACGGCATGGGGAGTCTTACCACAGACCTGTTCTGCAAGCCAACAGATCATAACACATTGCTGATGGCGAATAGTAGCCATCCACGACATGTAATTAGAGCAATACCAAAGGGATAGTTCATTCAAATTAAAAGGAACTGTGGTACCCCCCAGTTGTATGAAAAAAGAGCTGAGGAGTTAGAACACAGGTTGAGAGAAAGGGGATATACAAGGGGGATTACAAATCAGACCAGATTAATCAAATGGAAAGGTGGAGACTATAGGAGGAGAACAATGAGAGAGGGAAAACACAGCAACAGGATGCACAAACATGCTTTGCTAGCATGTATAGTACACAATCAAGGGATATTTCCACCATTGTTAAAAAACATTGGCACATCGCCCCCTGCAAGATCCTGGGTTCAAAGAACTTTCCGAGGATGGTCCCAAAATAGGGTACAGGAAAGGGATCACCCTAAAGGATTACCTGGTACACTCTGTAGAACCAATGGCCCAGAATCCATGAATGTGGCTACTGCAGAGAGATAATGGTAGTGAAACATGTGGTAATTGTAAATTTTGTGGCCTGGTTTGTAACACTAAAACATTTAAACATCCCCTCACACAGAGAGAATTTCCAGTGAGGGACATTATGCAAGCAATAATACCCAACAGAGTGGATGGTATTGGGCAATACTGGACCATCCTGGGGTGTAGGGAGGTCCAACGCCACAGGCTGAGGGCCTTATAGCCCCTGGTAGATCCGGTATTGCCCATACCACCCAATCTGGAGGGTATTGTGCTTAGAAAATGGGCATATGTGTAAATCTTAGTTATGTCACAAACTGAAAAATGAAATGACTTTGAACATGAATAGAATTATCAGAAAATAAACCTTTTTTTAACAAAGTAGTCCCTCATTTTCTGTGTTCATTTTCTATGTTGTTCCATCCATTGTCCACCCTCCACTCAGGTGACAGAGTCTTTCTGTTCTCATAACCCTCCCATTCAAAACAAGACATTGCATTTCTTTTTAACTGTCAAAGCAAGAAAGGCAGAAACTGTTTTCCTGCAGCTTCAAAGTGGCACCAGGAATAGGTGTGTACAAACAATTTAATAAAGTTGCCAGGGGACCACTGATCTGGAAGTACTGGGGCAAGGGGGCTGCATGTAGTTCCTTCAGCAGAATCTATTTTGCCATTTGCTTGCTAGTGTTATTTTGTTTGATTTTTTTTCTTTAGTGCGATGGTGTGGCGAGGAAGTTGTGGTCCTCAGATGTACCGGAGTGAGCAGGACCCAGCTACAGATCAAATGAGATGGCATTAAAAATAGTAAGCCTAAAAATAAAGTTTTCTTTTTGTCTGTAGGGTGAAGGAGGAGAGCCAGTATGACTGTCACTGTTTGTGGCACTTTTATATAGAGTACAGGGGGCTTGCTGGCTAGGTCTCTGCTGTAGAAAGGAGTGTAAATGAACGGCAACAGTGAGGAAGTTGTTTTTTTTCCTTTGGAAAGACATGCGCTGCGCATTTCAAAACTGCACAGATGACAGGTGGTTTGGTGAAGTGCATCAGACTGAAAGTTTTCTTTTACTGTTTTTTTGTATGTGTGGCTAGTGTCTTGAAAAACTAAAGACGACTGAGAGACTGCTTCTCTGGGGGGCCTTACTCAGCATCTGGTATAAACGATTTCCGGGAGTGAGCAACTGGTAAACTGGAGGGAGACCTGCTGAGAATCTTGGAGAATTGCTCAAGAGGGCACAGTAATTACATTAAAAAATATAAGTACTAAGGACCCCAGCTGAGGTTGTGTGAGCGAATCGTGAGGCAGCTGGTATATGAACTGCATGGCATTTGGGGCCACTATCTCTTGCTATGTGAGAGAACAAAATGGCAGGGATTTAAAATTAAATTTTTTTTCAGCCAATCAGGAAGCAGGATGGGCACAGGGTACATGAGTGGGTGAGGGGCCAATAGGGCAGGAACTTTTTATTTCCTCAGCATCTATAGAAAGTTAATCTACCCCTAGGCAAGGGTGCCAGCCAATTAGTTGCTAGGAAATAAAAAGTCCATTTTCTAAGACTTGTATAACGAGTGGTATAATCTATATGGCTACTTGCCATTGCAGGGAATTCTATATCGGGAAAACAAAAAGGACATTTAAGACCCGGATTGGTGAGCATCAGAGAGCAACTGAGAATAAGGAGGAAAAAAAATGCATTGGCTGTACATATGAAACAGCAAGATGCACAACTACATGGTTTTATGTTCCAAGGATTGGAGAAACCAGTGTTGTCATTTCGAAGGGGAGATTTTGACAATCTCCTCCTCAAGCGTGAACAGTACAGGATTTTTTCGTTCAAAAGTATGGAAGGCAAAGGCCTAAATGGGAGACTGTAAATCATACCATTTCTAAAGAAATCTTAAAAGATACACCCCAAGCAATGTACTGTTGCTGTGTCATCTCATCTCTAATTTTAAATAAGTTAGTTGAGTGTTTAGTGTTCTGGTTTTTTGCTAACGCTATAGGTGTGCACCTTAGGGATAGCACATGCTCTTGCACTTTATACTCTAGCATTGTTTATTATACAATGGCAAGAAAGAATGCTTGCCTCTGATTGGTCAGTCTGGAACTGGACCCGTGATGTTATCCCAGTACATCACAGGTCTAGTCTCAGAGCACAACCTCACAGTATTGATTTGGATGATGAGCTAGACGACTTCTTTTTTTGCGTCTTCTCTTAAGAAACAAAAATATTTTTTCACACTAAAAAACATTCTTTAAAATTATTTTTTTTATTTTATATATAACAACAAGCCATTGTACAATGGCAATAATACCCTCCAGGGTGTGTGTCGTTTGGGATAACATCATGCCTCAGTTGTTGGATGCACTTGGCCTGCAGCCTCGTGCCCAACCACCTGAGGCGTGACGTTATCCCAGCATGACACCCACCCTGTTGGTCATTATTGCTTAATTATGAACTGGCGATCGTAAATAGATGAATCTGATTGGCTGAGAGCTCTTTGAAGCCATGATGATATCGGGCTACATCATCACTGCTTCAAAAAGCCTCCGGCCACCAGCCTTCTCGCAGACAGAAATTCCTCCAACAGCTACATTTTCCCGCTTTACCTCACGCAACTGTGCCCACTGCCTCGGAAAAACGGACGGAGTTCCCCAACATGAGTGTCACGGAGCATCTGTTTAAAAACAACCATCATTCATTCCTCCTCACACAACAAATACAGCAAAGCAGAAAACCTTCAGCATGGCATCAAGCATGCCTCAAGCAACTCCCCGTGAAACACAAAAAAAAAAAACCTGTCCACATGATGTGTGTGCATGCGTATCTGTTTAGTTGGACTCTCCCACTGCCACCAGATCAGAGTTCCAAATAAATACAGTCCATCTTCACACAGCCTCGGAGCACACAGCATGACCAGGTTAAATGTAAGGAGCACACTGCTGAGAGGTGAGAGTTCAGAGCAGCACCTTTTCAACCATCTCCACTTATAACAGCGCCACCTGCTGACCAGAGAATTATAGGAACTTTTTCGGAAAACATACTCCTCCACCACTATAAAAGTCATTTTAAAAACATTTAAAACTTTTTTTTGTATTTTATACTACTAAAATTTTTAAGCCAGTTCATAATAGCAATAAGTCACTCCAGGGTGTGGTATATCATAGGATATCGTCACTTCTCGGACAGTTGGACGCACTCACCCTGCGGCCTCGTGCCCAACCACCCGTGGCGTGACGACATCCTATGATATACTACAGCCTGTCATGCCTTAATTGCTTAATTGTCTAATGGTGATTGTTTTGTTTCAGAGATTTGCGCCTTCACTTTTAAGATGCTGTCTAGAAGTTCAGTCATCCTCACTAGTTGGTTTTAGATGACAAACATACTACCTGTTGGATAGGTGCCCACAATTCTGCTGTGAAGCATTGGTTGCACTGTACCACGATGGCTGGTCTTTTAAATAAAGCAATAGGAGGACTATGCATCTCCTAATTTAAACATGTTAAAATTGTAATATTGAACCAGCATAGGAATTAGTGAAGGGATGTGTGCAATACTACAAGAAACATGTGCAATGGATATATATATGCACTTTAATATTTTTTTCTTGATGTTAATGGTTTTTGTAAGCAATGTCGCTTTAACTGGACCCTGTTTTAAAAGGGGAAGGGTTACACTGCACGTTCACCTTTGAGTAAGCTCACAAGAGTGAAAAATGTCAGGTGCCTAACGTGCCTTGGTTACACTGTGCGGGTGGAGTGGGTGAAGTAGGAAGCAGGAAGTTTTTCTGTGGATTCCCTGTGGATATAAGCTGTATTTGTCCATATGTATTTCGGTCGTTGAAGTCTTTTTTTCATTTGGATGTATGACTGGATTTTTTTTTTATCAACACAAGAATTAAAGTGTAACCCCCTGTTACCCAGGGTTACTAGAACCCTAGTTAGATCTAGTGGCAGGCAGGGACAGGCAGCTAGTGAAACTCCAGTTAAATGGATTTCACTATGTCTTGCTCTGTTTTCAGTCTCTGCTGAGCTGGGGCTATGACATAATTTAGAATTCTGCAGCAGCATAAGCCACAATGGAATGTTGCAGTTGGGAGTTAGACAGAATGTTGGGGAATTTCAAAGTCAGTCTGGAGTTGATCCTTGAAGTCAGCAGTCTAGTTTTTGTTTGCAGTCTGAAGTAGGCTCAAGAGAGAGAAGGATGTAGATCCTGTAGTACAGTGGAGGGAGGGTATGCCCTGCAGGGGCAGACCCCCAGCTCTCAGCTCTGACTCAGTGCTACCTTGGGGTGTGTGCTTCCACCATAAGAGAGGCACAATGAACCAACTCCCAGGGGCAACCCCCTGGCCTGGGAAAAGGAAGAAGCTGCCTGATAAAGAGTGCTGGGGCACTACAGTTTTTGTGGAATGAGATTCATTCAGAGTTTTGGATGCCTGCAACATGGAGGGTGATGAAGCTTTGACAAAAGGCCAGTGTCATTCACCAAAACAGTGAGTAAATAAGTCTCTGGGGCTTTGGGCCAGTCAGGATGCCAAGTCCAGGGCTTATGGAACAGTGAGATGTAATGACTGTGGTATGTGAGGGGTGGGTGTCTTCAAGAGAAAGACAGGTTCTGCATTGCAAAGCCATGTACAATCCGCACTATAGTAGCCAAGTAAGAGGCTTATGGAACAGTGAGACGTAATGACTGTTGTATGTGGGGGGGTCTTCAGAGAAAGTTACTGCTTTACAAAGCCATTTACAGTTTGCACTATAGTAGCCAGGATGTGTGTGTGTGTGTGTGTGTGTGTGTGTGTGTGTGTGTGTGTGTGTATAACAAAGGAATGGCCAGGTATGGGTCTATGGAACAAAAGGTAGGAGACCCCCCCACCAGGCGTAACAGGGCTCACCTCTACAGATTCACTTTGAGACACCAGTCACCTTTCTGACAGGTATTGGCCAGTGCCTGAAGAGGGTGCCCAGATGTTGGGATGGAGTAGATGGTGGTAGTGTGCCACTAGTTAAAGAGTCCATGACATATGGAAGTTTAAGATCCAAGAATGGATATGTGTCTGTGTCATCACCTTATCTGCAATACAAGCTGTGTAGCTTCGTGGGGGTCCATCTATGCTTTTCATTCAGTGTTGTTGAATAAAGCCACACTTTAGAATCCCATCTCCTGGTATTGGACATTATGTTATCGCTTCTAGTCTCTGGATTACTTTGGGGGCCCCTGTGCAGAGTAGTCAAACCTAGTCACCATGTCGAGTGACACCTTTCTCCCCAAATTTTCAACTTATAAAAATGGAGGCACCACATCACAGGACCCAGGTCCCTCAACCTTTTCACTAGCCATACAGACAGGGGTAGTAGCCCACTCAGTTTAGTGCTGACTGGAGGTTACAAAAGTATTTGGCACCCTACAAGGACTAGTGAGTGCTTCTTTCATATTATCGGACAGAGCTTTTTTGAATGGGGAACTGTTTGGCATATTGCTAGCTTGTCCTTTTGTGTGGTGCTGGTCTACGAGACCTGATATGTCTGACCATGTGGATGTGTACCTAAGGCTGCAGAACTGCTGGCCCCATAGGGGTGTGTGCATCTGCAGACAAAAGAACTCTTGTAATTTGGGTATTGTTGATTTTTCTCTGTGGCGAGTGTCATAGATTTGTATCAGCAGTTTTACGTGAGTGTGCATTTCTTGCAGCATGCATGCCTCAGATACAAATCTATGAAGGTAGCTCATCAGTGCTACTCATTTCTGTCATCTGGAAACAGTTGTTATTTGTCTTACCTGATGATGGCCATCTGTAGTTGTTTACGTAGTCTTCTCCTTTTGCTACTTTGGAGGTTGGGGAGTTAGGCTTGGAACAATTCTTACTTGTTGCTTTCAGTGTTCATGAAGATAATTTTTTTGCAATGAAATATATATCTCTGCCTATATTCGATATGTACAAATGGATATAGCAAATGTACATTACTAACCCTCCTGTTCAGGTGGGGATGAGAACAGAGGGAATAGAAGAGAAAGAAAGGGGAGAGACAGAAATGAAAAAAAAGTAAGATAGTTGGGAAATGTGCTTTTTTTCCTTTATCAGAATGTTAAATATCTGTCCAGGGAAAAACAATGGGATTAGCTAGCTACAAACCTACAGTAGGACAGACTGGGAATATAGCTACAAACAGCATCTAAAGGTGTTAGTGGGGAGGGGAAGTGTGGCTCTGGTGGGAAGAAGAGCAGCAAGGTGAGGATTAAGGATGATCAATGGTTTTGTAAATCGATGTTGGAGATTTCTTCTAATTGTGGGTTGCTTTGAACAATATTGAGTCTTACTTGGAATAAAGATAATGAGAACATTAGGTCAAGAGTTAAGAAGTTGAATGTTTGGGTGGGGGGGGGTCATCCAACATTATACATTGCTTTATTTCTTGATTTGCTTGAAGATGTAGTGATATAGGTAACATCGGGAACAATGAGAGAAGATGGATGAAGTGGGGATGGGGTCCATCAAAACCAGTAAAGGTTTCAAGAACCCTCTTCAGTATTCAAGAAGTGTCAAAAAAGCAATGAAAATAATTAAAAAACAGACAAAAAACATTTTTGTGCGGAAACTAATATGAATGGGGAATATAATGAAGTATGCCTAATTTGAATAGCATATTGTGAAATTTAAAGGGGTGCAGAGACAGATGCAGACTAAGGAAAATCATGTTATGTATCAAACAGAACAAACACAATGCTATTTTTTGCAGGAAACACATTTCATGACAGATTTCAGATATTTCCAGAATCTATATGGTGGTTGGGGAATTCACATTTCTTTTACAAGGGTTTTGAGACAGGTAGCAATCATTTTTTTCTAAATCAGTAAAGGCCATGATTGAGAAAACATACATGAACACAGATTCGCAATCATTACTCTGAACCAAGAATGACATGTAACTTCTTGCATATTTATATATATTCCAAATCACTATTATCTGAGCTTCTTTACAAATTATTTCCTCAATAAATCACAACATCCAGCTTCATATTTGATAAGTGGTCATTTAAACTTTTTTTTGCAATTAAAATTTTATTGGAGGATCAATAGAATCATAGAATTATAATGGCAGAAAAGGACCCAGCAGCCCATCGAGTCTGTCCCTATCCCCCTTTACTCCTTACTCTTGTCATTGAACCCCCTCTCCCCCCCACTTCCCAATCCCATATGTCTGTCCCATGCTCTCTTGAATCCCTCCACCGCTGCAGCCCCCACCACCTCCTCCAGCAGTCTGTTTCAAGTCTCAACCACCCTTTCATTGAAGAAATGTCCCCTCACATTGCTTCTATACCTACCACCCTCCAGTCTTAGGCTACGCCCTCTAGTTATAGCCCCTTCCTTCCTTTTAAGTAAGCTCCACTCCTTCACTAATAATCCCTTTTACCTACTTAAAAGTTTCAATCATGTTCTTCCTCTTCCTTCTGGTCTCCAGTGTGTACAGGTCCAATTCCTTTTACCTCTACTCGTATGTCTTCCATTGCATTCCATGCACCATTTTGGCTGCCCTTCTCTGAACTTTCTCCATGCAATCTATGTCCTTGCATAGATGCATTCTCCAGAACTATACCCCGTACTGTAAGTGTGGTCTCACCATGGCTTTATATAGAGGCATCAGCACATCCCTTTTTCTGCTAGTGATGCTCCTTCTAATGCATGCTAACATTCCATTTGCCTTCCCCACTGCTTTGCTGCATTGCTTTCCTACCTTAAGGTTACTAGATGTTATGATCCCCAGATCCTTCTTGCTCTGTTTTCTTGATGTCCTCTTCCCTTGGAGTGTGTACTGCTCATGGGTTTTTATTTCCCAAGTGCATCACAGTGCACTTTTTGGCATTGAATTTTAGCAGCTAAGTTTCCGACCACCTCTCCAGAATCTGCAGATCATGCCTCATGGCTTCCATCCCACCCTTGGGTGTCCACCCTATTGCAGATCTTCATATCATCAGCAAATAGGCACACCCTTCCTGCCAGCCCTTCCACTATATCACTGATGTAAATATTAAAAAGGAGGTGCCAGAGTACTGACCCTTGGGGCACCCCACCCATCACCTCTCACTCTGTAGTGCACTCTTTACTACCACCCTCTGGATTCTACCCACCAACCAGTGTTCCACCATACATGTGATTTGTCCAACTTGCTTAAGAGGGAGATTTGGGTCAAATTAGTAGGGAGATTGGCCTGCCACCTTGCTTAAGAGGGAGATTTGGGTCAAATTAGGAGGGAGATTGGCCTGCTAGTAGGGAGATGCCATAACATTGTGCGTTTGTCCTTAAATGGCTTCAAAAACATAAGAAAAAAGTCATTACAAAAATGTAATGCATTTCATTTTGTCAAGAATAAGCACTAAAAAGAATAAACAACTAGTTATATAAAGTTATCAGATACATTGTGCATCACTGGTTTAATTTTTATGTGTCTTTATCTGCCCAAAAAAGATGGATATTTTGGACAGAGTTTTACTTAAGCAGGAAATTTTGTTTCATAGGAGGGAGGGAGGAGGAGCTCAGTCAAAAAAACAGGAGTCTCCTGTGTAAGAGGAGATATCACATGTATATTTCCACCCACCTGTTTTTTTTTTTTTAAAATCTAAGATTACAACATACCTTTGAGCCAAGGCTCTTTTACAAAGGTTCCATGTCTGTAGTACATACAATTGGCATCAAATTGGTTACATGGTTACAGTTTATTTACATGTTACAAGATAGCATATAGTAACTTAGGAAGACATTAGGTATTATAGGTGAGGCATGACAAACAGACACTAGGAAGAAGACATTTGGGGAAGGGCTGAGGAAAGGGATGGCATATGTGAGAGAGGGCAGAGTGTGGCAGCTGATGGGCTTTGTCAGGACAAATGCACATCTTCTTAACCTGGAAGGACACTACTTCTTTATTCAGCTGTGAGCGGTGCGAGAAATTCCATATTGCACTTGACATCTGCACCAACGTGCACTTTTGCTCAATTCTGTGGAAGATGAAACTAACTACCCTTGGTAATTGCTTTTTATTTACATATTTATTTAGTGTTTAACCAAGAAGGGGCTTGCAAACTCTGTTTATCTTGTGAGTAACTTCAGAAGGATTTAAATACTGAATTTGGGTAGACCCTTGGAGGTAGCTAGATTGTCTACTAGGATTTTCTGGCAGTTAAACTATTTTTAAATTTACATGTGGCTGAGGAGTTGAAAAAGGAGCTTGCAAACTCTGCTTATCTTGGAAGTAACTTCACAAGTGTTTGAATACTGTGTTTTGGTTGTCCCTTGGGGTAGCTGGATTGAGTACTAGGATTTTGGGACAGAAACTATTTTTAAATAATCTACTGGTGCGTAGAAGTTTGTGATAGTTAAACTATTTTTAAATAAGTTACTGTGGTTAAGGAGTTGTCATAGTAAAACCTGCAGTGTGAATTGAAACACAGACAGCCTCAGGGCAGGAAAGTGCTCACCTAATTGTTTTCAGACCACAAAGTGTTGGATTGGAACAGGAAAGGTTTCATCACAACCATTGTCAACAAATTGCCCTGGCTGGAGATATCCAGACTAGATCAGATTATTATAAGTTACTGGTGGCTGCAATATTTAGAGACACAAAGCACATCTTCTTGACCTGGAAAGACACTACTTCTTTATTCAGCTGTGAGCTGTGTGAGAAATTCTATATTGCACTTGCAAATTCTATATTGCACTTTGTGCTCACAGAGGGAGGTGAACCTAACAATTGTCTTTGATTTGTAGCAAATATTCTGCAGGTGGAGGCTACTTCTAACTGAAAGGTGAAATAAGGAACTTAGAACTGTCAGGAAAAGACAGTCTTTCAAGCAACAGGGGGAGGTGGATCTAGCTTTACGATTGTTACAATTCTTAAGCTTTTCAGTGCAGGAAGAGTTTAAAGCACAGCTGACTTATTTTAGGGCTGACTGCTTTCAGATCACAAACCACCAGGCTGTTTTGGAGCTGGGGAGGTTTACCTGTGTCTGACTTGGATGTCTGGATTTTTCTCTGTTTGATTAGCAGGGTATTTTCTCCATCAAATTGTTGTGTAGAGCATCTTGCTGACAGGAAGGCACTCATCGCAGCGGTGGGTCACAGCTTTTAGCTGATTGTTTTGTGAGTGCACAGTTTAGGCTCAACGCCTTCCCACCCCTCATCTCACCCACCCCTGGAAATAGTTCCTTTATACCTGGGGTTCTGACATCATTTCCTCAAGAGTGCAAGATGCATATCACTGTCATATCCTCTCTAGCACACTGCACTGTCAATATAAGCATACACATTGTATGATATATATATTTCTATATAACAAACCAATCACACACAAAAAAAAGTAGATAAACATGTGGCGAGTAGTGCAATGTAATGGCTGTGGGGCAGCAGTCTTCCAGGAGTCTTTCTGGAGGCTGAGATGCTGCCCTATTTGCAGACAACTCTCTGCACTGAGGGAGGAAGTTGCCCATCTTCAGGCTACACTGGACAGTAGTAAGGGAACCTTCCCCCAGGCCACACTGGATGGTAGGAAGGGAACCTCCCCCATCCAGGGAGCACCAGAACCACCACCACTACCTCAGAGGTTGAGAAGAAAGCACAGCAGTTGGACCACAGTGGGCTCAGGGAGGGTGAGGATGGTGGAACAGAGGCACACCCAGTCAGTTCCACTTCACAATCCATACACCATTCTGGGGGAGCATAGCTCCCCTATGGATGCACCCGCAGAGGAGACCAAGGAGGCTGAGGACAAGTGTCACAAGGGAGGCCCTCAGGAAGGAGGCAGAGGACATCACAAGGAAAGGAAGCAGCTCCTGGTGGGGGACTCAATTATTAGGGGGGATAGAACTGGGGGGAGCAGGGAAAACTGAAGTAAGGTGCCTGCCTGGTGCCATGGCTTGGAGGCACAGGAAGCGCATCCTCAGGATCACGAGAACAGCTGCACAGGAGTCTGAGCTGGACGTCATTGTCCACCTAGGGACAAATGACTTGACTCATCATGAGATTAGAGCAGTGCAGAAGGACTTTGTAGAATTGGAGAGGGGCCTAAAACAAGTAGCACACACAGTATCCTTCTCTGAGGTGCTGCCTGTCAATGGCATGAGTGAGGCGAGGGTACTTTGCACCATGCAATTTAATGAATGGTTGAAAAAATGGTGTGGAGCACAGGGGTTTGGCTTCATTGGGGACTGGGGTTCCACCTGGAGGGACACCAGCCTATACTGGCAGGATGGTCTGCATCTGTCCAGGAAGGGGACAAGTCTTTTGAGCAATCGGTTTAAATGCTTCGTTGGCAAGCTTTTAAACTAGTCAAGGGGGGAGGCACTGATAAGCTACAAGAAAATCCCAGCCCTCCCTACAAAACAGGGTACTAAATGAGAAAAAGACCGAGGTAGAAAGGTCAGTTGGGGATGCTGCAAAAGAAGGTAAAGCCATAAAAAATGGAGAGCAATGAGTACCAATGCCCATAGTCTGAGTAACAAGCTTCCTGAATTAGTGGCCTTGATGGAGGAGGAACATCTAGATATTGTGGCAGTCACAGAAATATGGTACACACAAAACCATGACTGGGACGTAAACATACCAGGATACACTATCTACAGGGGGGACAGGGAGGGTAAAGAGGAGGAGGAGTAGCTCTTTACATAGGGAAGAATCAAAGCAACAGAACAAAAGGGAAAACAGGGAGGAGAAGAAGCACTGTGGGTAAATTTGGAGACCGGCAATGGCACCACAATCCGCACAGGGGTTGTATACAGACCCCCTTCTCAGGGGGAAGAAATTGACAAGAAAATGATAGAAAGTATACTTAGAATGGCAGAAAAAGGGGAGATATTGCTGATGGGTGATCTGAATATGCCAGATGTTAACTGGAGTGCAGTTGCAGCAGCCACTTCGAAGAGTGGGGTTATTCTAGATGCCCTACATGGGGCATGCCTTAGACAACTAGTATTGGAGCCCACTCAACAGGGAGCAATCTTAGACCTGGTTCTCTCAAATGGAGATGAAGAGAGGATCACAGATGTAGAAGTGGGTAGCCATCTGGGAACTAGCGACCATCGAACAGCATGGTTCACAATAAACACAGCAATAGAGTCAAGCCATACAAAGGCAAAAGTACTGGACTTTAGGAGGGCTGACTTGGCCAAAATGGGTGAGTGCCTAAGGAATGCACTAGCAAATGGGCAGGAAGGAGGGGTGGAAGAACAATGGGGAATAATAAAAACTGCCATCACAGAGATAACAAGCCTTAGTGTGAAGCAAATAAACAAAATGAAATGATGTAAGAAACCACTATGGTTCTCAAAGGAAGTGGCAGTGAAGGTTCAAGATAAAAAGAAAGCATTCAGGAAGTACAAGGAATCACAGAAGGAGCAGGACAGAGAACTGTATCAGTTAAAGCAAAAGAAAGCTGGGAAGGCAGTCAGAACAGCAAAGGCCAAAAGCAAGGAAAAGATAGCCAACTCAGTTAAGAAGGGGGATAAAACCTTTATAGGTACATCAGGGAGTGAAGGAAGACCAAGGGAGGGATAGTGAGGCTTAATAATGGGGAGGGAGGGTGGGCAGAGGGTGACTGTAAAAGGCAGAGATACTAAACAAATATTTTGCTCAGTATTTACAAAGGAAGGGGGGAGGTACCTAAAGCAAACAGTAGAAACACTCTGGGTACAGAAGTTGATACCAGCCCATTTACAGAAGAAGGGTTCTGAAAAAACTCTTAAAACTGAAGATGGACAAAGCAATGGGGCCTGATGGGATTCATCCCAGAATTCTAAAAGAACTAAGGGTAGAACTAGTGACACCACTGACTACCCTCTTTATCAAATCATGGGAGGATGGGGTGGTACCGAGGACTGGAGGAGGCAGATATGATTCCCCTTCACAAAGTGGGAGCAAGGCAGAAGCAGGAAACTACAGACCTGTTAGTTTAACCTCAGTGGTGGGGAAAATGATGGAATCACTTCTGAAGGAAAGAATTGTCAAGTATCTAGAGGCCAGAGGGGCACAGGACCCAAGGCAGCATGGATTCACAGTGGGAAGGTCATGCCAGACAAATCTGATAGATTTCTTTGACTGGGTGACCAAAGTAGTAGATCAGGGAGGAGCTGTGGTCATGGTCTACCTAGACTTTAGCAAGGCATTTGACACAGTCCCACATAAAAGATTAATATACAAGTTAGCCAGCCTGGGAGTGGGTCCCAAGATGACAGCCTGGGTAAAGAATTGACTGGAGAATAGGACACAGAGGGTAATAGTAAATGGAGTCCACTCTGAAGAAAAGGGGGTTACTAGTGGGGTACCGCAAGGTTCAGTATTAGGACCGGTCCTCTTCAATGTCTTTATAAGCGACATTGCAGAAGGACTGGAAGGAAAAGATATCTCTTTGCAGATGACACAAAGATCTGCAACAGAGTTGATGCACAAGGTGGGGTGGAAAGGATGAGAAGGGACTTGGCAAGGTTAGAGGAATGGTCAAATGTATGGCAGCTTAGATTCAATGCTAAGAAGTGCAAGGTAATGCACCTGGGAAACAAAAACCCAGGGGAAGAGTACACAATGGGGGGTGAGATACTAACAACAACAAAAATGGAAAGGGACCTAGGGGTAGTCATATCAGATGACCTAAAGGTGGGCAAGCAATGTGAGAGGGCAGCAAGGAGGGCTGGGGGGATACTGGGATGCATAGTGAGAGGCATCACCAGTAGAAAACAGGAAGTTATTATCCCTCTGTACAGACAGCTGGTGAGACCACATCTGAGTACTCGTGCAGTTCTGAGACCCAATCTCCACAAGAGACATAGACAGGATGGAGCTGTCAGAGGAGGGCAACTAAAATGGTGCAGGGTCTGCACCGGAAGACATATGAAGAGAGACTTAAGGAGCTTTTATGTATAGCCTCGAGAAAAGGAGGGAGAGTGAGGACATGATAGAAACTTTCAAGTACCTCAAGGGAATCAACAAAGTCCAAAGAGTAGCATCTTTCAAAAAAGAGGTGTGCAAGAACAAGGGGCACAATTTGAAGATGGAGGCGGCTCAGAGGTAATTTAAGAAGTATTTTTCACAGAGAGGTTGTGGATGCATGGCTTGACCTTCAGAGGAGGTTGTGGAGTCAAAAACAGTGGTGGAATGCAAGCATGCATGGGACAGTCATAAGACAATTCTAGGGGGTCGGGGTAGGAAGAAGTAGGCTGCTGGTTAACTAGGATCTGCAGCTTATCCACTAGGTAAGGAAATGGGCAGACTGGGTGGGCCAAGCGGTCCTTATCTGCCGTCAAATTCTATGTTTCTATGCAGGGTAAGTGCTTTGGAAGTGGTGGAGGACAGGTAAGTGCAAGTAGAGAACAGAACAGACCCAGGGGTGTTTAGGGGCCACAGCTTGTTAGGTGGTGCAAACTCAGGTGTTGGTGCCTATAAGGGAGAGTCGAAGCTTAGTTTTGAAGACACCTAGTGTTGCTGTGGAGGAAGTGTCCCCATAGAGACTGTTAAACCAACTTGGGGACCTGTAAGCAAATGACCTTTGTCCTTGTGATGTGCGACAGTGGAGGATTTGCAGGATATGTGGCTTAGTGCTCCTGGTGTTGACGGTGTTAATTGTGGGTTTGAGGAGTGTGCAGGCTCCAGGAGGTGCTTTACCCAGTAGGACTTTCTTAGCTGTGATGCAGGTTTGGTATTTGATTTGGTTGTTAAGTTGCAGCCACCCTGTTTTAGAGTAGGACACAGGTGTGGGTGAGATGGTGGGAACCAGTAACGAGATGGCAGGCTTGATTGAAGGAAGTTGAGACTCGTTTGAGAGAGGAAGTTGTGGCAGATCCATAGATAACTAGGCCGTGTCGATGATGCTGATGATGGAGCTCTGGACAGCGACGAACAAGGGTTCAGGGGTTAGATGTTTCCTATGTTGGAACAGAAGGCCCAGCCTGGTGTTTGCTACCTTTGCCACATTATATTACAGTCCTAAGCTATCCAGCTTATTTACTAGTTTTCTGTGAAGGATGGTGCTGAAGGCCTTACTGAAGTCCAGATAGGCCATGTCCACCGCCCCTCCTTGGTCAATCACCTGTATCACCCAATTTAAGAATTGAATCAGGTTGATCTGGCATGACCTTCCATTTGTGAATCTGTGCTGTTATAATCCTGCAATCCACTATCCACCAGGTAGTTCACCACCCTTTCCTTTATTAGTGCCTCCAATGCCTTCCCTACCACCTAGGTGAGGCTGACTGGGTGGTAGTTTTT
Source organism: Neoceratodus forsteri (assembly GCA_016271365.2). Taxonomy (NCBI): domain Eukaryota; kingdom Metazoa; phylum Chordata; order Ceratodontiformes; family Ceratodontidae; genus Neoceratodus; species Neoceratodus forsteri. Next base: position 557,484,837 of record CM057453.1, on the reverse strand, counting down.
TGCTACCTCCTTACTGTTCCCTTTGTGCAGCGGCACCACATTCACCCTCCTCCAGTCCCCCGGTACCCAACCCATATCCAGTGGTAAGTTAAAGTCTCATCAGTGGGGCAGCCAGCTCTTCCCTCAGTTCCCAAGTACCTTTGGGTGCAAGCCGTCTGGCCCGATTGCCTTGTCCACTTTTCACCTACTTAGTTCCTCCTTAACCCTGTCTATGCTTAATTGGCGAGGATCCACCTTTATGTCCCCCCTTTCCCCTATCCCTCAGCTCAGGCCCTCTCCCTTCCCCCTCCTCTGTGAAGATGGAGCAAAAGTAGCTATTCAGCAATTCAGCCTTCTCAAAGTTTCCCTCCAGTTGTATCCCTCCCTTCCTCTTCAGCCACACTATCCCCTGCCCTGCCTTGCCTTCCTTCTATCTCCCACACACCTAAAAAAAAGTTTTGTCCCCCTTTTGGCCTACTTTGCTATCCTCTCCTCAGAGTCCACTTTCACCCTCCTTATCTTCTGCCCTGCTATCTTCCTCTTCTGTCTATAAGCCTCCCTGTCCCCCTACCTTTGAGTCCTCTTATAATTCCTGAAAGCCCTCCTTTTTGCCCTGACCACTCCTGCCACCTCCTTTGTAAACCTGAGTGGCCTTCTCTATTTCTTTTTCTTCCTCACCTTCTTTTTGCAACTCTCCATGGTTCTTAGTACCCCTTCTTTGATGAATTCCCATAATCCTTCCACATTCCCTAAATTCTCAGTTCCTGCTAATTTGTCCCTAACTACCCTCCTCATTCTGTCAAAGTCCATCTTTCTGAAGTCCATAACCCTCGTGTTGGCTCGGTTTGCCACCCTCCCCATCCTCACCTTGAACCTTATGGTCTTGTGATCCCTATTACCTAGCCCTTCGCTCACTACCACCTCTTCCATGCTCTCCCCATTTGTGAGGACTACGTCCAGCAGGTTATCTCTCCTAGTGGGCTCTCTAACCAGCTGCTGCATGAATACTCACTGCAGCGCCTCCAGGATCCCCCTGCTCCTAACTGAGCCTGCAGCTGAGACCTCCCAGTCCACATCTGAGCAGTTTAGGTCCCACACTAGTAGAAGCTCCCATCTGCAGCCCATCTGTGTAACTGCCAGTACCAGCTGTCTATCCCCTTCCTCCCCCTGCATATAAGACCTGTATACCACCCCTTGTCTTAGGAATTCTCCCGTCCTTTCATCCAGTGTGATGCACAGAAGCTCCATCTCCCCTTCCTCCTCTTGCCCTTCCATTGCCTTGTCTTCCTTGATGTATAAAGTGACTCCTTCCCCTTTCCTACCTTATCCCTCCTAAATTGTCTGTAGCCCAGGATAACTGTTTCCCAGGTATGATGCTCTGCCCACCAGGTCTCACAAAATCGCTACAATGTCCAGTCCCTCTTCTCCCATGGTGGCCTCCAAGTCCACCATTTTGCTCCCCAAACTCCTGGTGTTTGCTGATAATACCTTCCACCATGACCTCCCCCAACCCTGCCCACCCTTGTAATCTTCCCTTGTTCATGTTATTGTCAAAATTCTATTGTCATCTGGGGGGGGGGGGGCTTGTAGCTCCCTTCCTCTCCTGGCTCCTTGATTTGTACATTACTTAACCCCCACCTGGCATTCAGTTTAAATTATATGTTGCCTCAGTGAATTCCACTAGCTTTCTTTTTAGGACTTCTGATCCTTTCTTGCTCAGATGCAATCTGTCTGGGGCATATTGGCTCTCATCCTCCCAAACTGTCCTCCAGTCCCCCACTAGTCCTTACCCCCACCTGTTTGCAACAACCTGCTAGCCACCGATTAAATTCCTCAATCCTCTATTTCCTCGGTGTGTTTGCCCTAGGCACTGGCAGCATCTCCGAGAAAGCAATAGATTGGAAACTGCTGCTACCACAAAACCTAGCAAGCTCCCCAAACCATGCCTGTACTTCCTTCAGACCATGCTCCTCCAAATTTTTGGTGCCCAGGTAGATCACCAAGTGTGTCCTTTCATCTCGCCTTTTACCTCATGAAGGTATATTCTGTCTCACTTCTAGTGCTATAATTCCTGGCATGCACGCCACTCAAATTGCATTGCTTCTGACTCTCTTGGGCCCCCATCTGATTCCCTTTATAATAGAGTCTCCTATGAGCAAGACTCTGCTGTTTCTTTCCTTTGCTTGTGTTTTTGGCTTTCTAGCCCACTCCTGGTTCTTGGTGTCTCTAACTTGCCTGTTCTCATTTTCCCCCTGTCATTCCCCCGCCCCAAGTTTTGTTCTCCCTCTGTCCTACATCCTTTGTACCCCCCATATTTTGCTCTTCGCCTGGGTAGCAACCCCATGTCCCTCCTTCCAGTGTTAGCTCCAGGCCCACCCTCCCTTGCCTCCTGTTTCTTGAGCACTGCCTCATCCCCCTTCTTGTGCCTTGCTTCATTACCATCTGATTTTTCCTTTTACTCTCCTGCTACTTGATCTGCCAAGGGTGCAAATCTGTTTTCCTGTTCCATACCCTTTATGTGCAGTTCACTGTCTGTATCGTCCTTTCCTGTTACCCTCCCATTTCCATCTTGTGCTTCACAGGGTCTTTTTGGTCTGACAACTTGCCACAGCCCTTCACTTCTCCCCTCTTTTTCTATACCTGCTTTTATGTCCCCTGTTGCCTTGCTTGCTATCTTCCTCCCCTTCCTCCTCCCATTCCTATCCTGTTCCTTCTCTGAAGGCCCCTTTCTTGATCTGCTGCTATCTTGTTACTTCTCTGTCAGCTCTCCCCTTGTGCTGCCACCAGGCCCTTTGCTGCTACTCCAGCCCATACTCCCCATGCACCACCTTTCCATATCTCCCTAAGCCCCAATGCTTCACTGCCTCCAAGTGTGACAGGGTTTTTGCCCAATATGCAAAAACTTTCTCCAAGGCGTCTCCCTAAAGCCATTGCACACTCACCTGTACACCCCATGATTCTCCTTGATCCTGCTTTTGTCTCCTGTGTCACCTTTCCATGTACTTTTCCACTCCCCGGCTGCCAAGTCACTTGTCTGGCCTCCACGCGTCATCCCTATAATTCCTTTTCCAATGCATATTAAACTCCCCCAAGCCACAAGACCCTGATCCTGGCCTAGGTTCAATACCCTTCTACTCCTCTTCCAACAGAAAAATTCAGGTTTTAAGTCACTGTACCTTTAGCGTACTCCCTCCAACTCAGTCAGCTCTTAGTTTTAATCCTTTTAACATTTACACAAAGCAGTTTCCCCCTTTGAGCAGATGTCCTTCTGTAATTCACTGTACCTTTAACACTCACTCCCCAGCTCAGCCAACCCTTGTGGCTATAAACCTCTAAACCTTTATGCAAGGCATTTTGAAACCTCATAACATTTATACAAGTACTTTGCCCTCTTGAGCAGATATCCCTCAGAAGTCATTGTACCCTTAACACTCACTCCCCAGCTTAGGCAGCCCTTGTAGTTTAAAAGTTTTAAGTATTTATGCAAACTTATGCAAAGTTGGAGCTGAGTAGGGTGTTCAATGTTAAACCTCTAACTTTGCACATTAATAGCTTCAGCAGCATTTGACAAAATCAGCTGAAATTTTTCATGTGTTGTCCAAGAAGCAAGGTGTAAATTGCTGGAAAGTTTTGCTATGGCAGCTTGTGAAATGTCTGAGCTTCATATATGTTATTTTTCTGTAGATGTCTAATTTTTTTCCTATACTTAACATGGGATTTTTTGCTCTCATCTACAGCATACACAGAACAGAATTTTTTCCACAGACTTTCAGGGTACAGATGTGATGCCCTAAGGTACTGCCTTTGAAAGGTTTCATAAAAAAATATTAAATGGTTCCTGAGTTAAGGCTTTAAAGTTGTGTGTTTTTCTGTTCTGAGCATGCTCAGTAGGGACTTGTGATAACCTTCTGATATAAAACATTTTGTCTCAGGATCATTATAGGTTTCTCAGCACTTGCTTCTCACAGCATGAAGCATTTTTTTGTTGCCGAGTGACTCACCATCTTATTTCTTCTCTCTTTGAAAAATTAAGCATGGAAATTAATAAAATTGCGTCATTTAAAAAAACAAAATACACTAGAAACTAACTAAATGGGACTGTTTAGTTAGGTTCTGATGTTTGTTTCTGCAGGTAATGGCCAGAAATACCTTTTCTGGGCACCCAAAAATTGTGGGTGCCCAACTTAGCAAGAGGAGCCATTGACCCACCTTCTCTGTATGAGAACAGAGAGACTTTCTTGTGTTCTGCAGCCACAGCTGGAACTTGTGCTGCATGGGCTGCTCTGAGAGCAGCAAGACATTTTTTCCCTGGTGTCTAGTGGTGTTGCCCCACCCTCCGATCACTGTCCTATTGTGTATGTTATGTTTCCGTAGTGTCTTGTGGCACCCCCACCCTCCAATCACTTGCCCCATATTTAAAAATGTCCTTGGTGTTTAGTGGCACTCCCCACCCTCTGACTGCTGTCCCCTTATGTATCTCATGTTTCTCTGTTTAGTGGCAGCCACTGCCATCTGACCACCATCCCCTTATGTAGTATTTTTTCCCAGGTGTCTAGTGGCTCCCCCCTTCCCTCCAGTCACTCACCCCTTATGCATGCTTTTTTTCCCTGGTGTGTAGTGGCAACCCTGCACTCCAATCACCATTGCTGCATTAATGTTACCTGTAATAAATAAAACTCTCCTTCAATGTTTTTTTCTGTTAAACCTATAGAAAAGAAAACAGTCACTTGCTGATTTGAGCCCCCCATCTCAACCTCCCACTGAGCACCCACCACCCTGTACCCCACACACATACCCTCACTTACCTGTACATGTCCCAGGACGAATATCCACTCTCCAATCGAAGACACCTCTTGCTGCTGAAACCATCACCTGCAATATGAGAAACTAATGCAAGTGCAGTTCAATGTATTTCAATGTGGTTATTAACTTTGATATATAACTTCATCATTCTTGCATATTTTGACCTCAAAGTTTCAATATGGCTTTTTTGGAATCCCACTTCATGATCAATGGCAGTGGAATTATGCAAATCAGGCCCAAAAGGTGATTTTGTGGTCACTTGGTGAAATCACCTATCTGGCAGGATTTTAAAATTTTCACCGCCCTTGTTCATGAGGTTGGGGTCATAAGAATGCATGTTGAAAATTTGGGGTCAACATGTGTGAACATTGCAAAGTTATGCACATACCGTGAAACCCCTCTACGCCATCTCGTAACTTTGGTAATTTTAAATATCTTGACCCCAAATTTTTAACAGACATTTTTTTTATACCACCTCATGAATGTGACAGCTGTCATTTTTCAAATCCTGACCAAAATGTGTTTTTGAACCTGTGGTGTGGAATGATGTTTTAGTGACATGGAAAGATGTTTCAGTGGGCATTTGAAAATGTTCACCTACCAGGCTCATGAAGTGGGCTAATAAAAGGCTATGGTGTACAACTATGGTAAAATGTCCAGGTTATGAGTGAACATTGCAGTATTTCAATGTTCACTCATAATTTCACTAATTTTAAATATTTTGACTCCAATCTTTCAGCATAGCCAATTTTCCACACCACTTCAATAAACATGACATATGCCATTTATTTTAAATCCTGGATGAGACATGTTTTTGGACTACTGGTGCAAAATTACCTTTCATACAATACACTATAAATAGTACATGTCATGTTTATAAGGTGAATCATAAAACAAGTATCTTAAAAATTTAGGGTCAAAATTAAAAAAAATTCTTAGTAAACTTTGTGTGTAGTGCCAGTCTTGACCTCAGTGGGCATGCTTTGTGATCCTGTGCTGGTGAGCCGAGTTTGGCCGGGATATCAGTGACCCATCTGGATGGAGTGTGAGTGGGGGATTGTGCTATTATGTGACAGCCCTCCAGCCAAAGAATGAAAGGTGCAGGGTTGTCACCACAGGCCTGGCTACCTATAGTGAAGAAAACTGTCCTCTTGGTATAGGGTCCTGCACCTCTCTCCACTTGGGTGGCAGAGGGTCTTGTGCATTGGCTGATTGTTGCACTGTTTGCCCTGTGCATCTGTAGCTGTGGTTAATAGAAGTGCAGGAACCACAGGGAACAGCAGGGCCCACAAGGACCCTACACTTCTGTAGGTGGATGGAGTCTTCTCTTCATGCAGGGCATCTTCATCTGTTCATGTGGGTCTTGAAGGGACCTGTGTGAATTAGGATACAACTTCATCTCCAAATGCAAGGAAATTCTTTGCAAAAAAACTTGATTGATGCAAACTTAAGGTAAGTTAACACAAAAGTAGGGAAATGTGGCATTAAGGTTTCCAACTTTATCTCCCCACCCTTATCCCTCAAGCAGCAAAAGGAAACAAAAATTAGGGTTTTGGGTTTCCTGAGTCTTGACGAATCAGTGGTGGAGTCTTCTTTGGGATTGTCAACCCTAATGCCTGCCCCTTTCCCTGAACAGCCAACATCACACATTATCTCCATTCTCCATACAGGGCCTGCAGGGCCCTGTGTGAAAAATAGCAACAACAAATTGTGTTGCCAACATGTGGTGAGACATAATTATCTACCTTTGAAGAATGTATCACCATTAGGCACTGTCTTGGAGCAGTTTCTTGTGCTTTGGACTACAGGCTATGGGCTGGAGAGGAGGGGAACCATTAAGGTTGACAAGCTCAAGGAAGACCTTACCACTGATTCGCCAACACTCTGGAGATTCAAAACTCTAATGTTTTTTTCCTTTTGCAGATTGGGGGATTGGGGTGGTGAGATAGAGTTAGAAACCCTAATGCCACATTTCCCTGCTTTTATAGCATAAAGTTACTCTAACTGGTGCTTTAATTAACTTTTTTGCAAAGAATAGATATACACAGAGGTTATATCTACAACTTTGTACCTTACTTTTGCATGTAGTAAGTACTCCATCTACTTACAACTGTACATTAATCTCTTCTCCCATATCTTTATTAGCCACATTTTGAAATACAAAAGTTCTACCTTCAACAATAAATAAAGGATTGCCTCATATATTAATGCTCAACTGAACCTTCATCTTCATTTTTTTGATATTATATTACATTTTTCTTATAGTATTGAAATATATTTGAAAGGCCCAAACCATATTGATTGAATAGTTATTTTTGGGTATCACTTTTAATAATGCATATATAAGGGTTGCATCAGTCCCTGGATCATAAGCCCATTTTGTTGCCTTTTTAACCAAAAAAGATGGTAATCTAATATCTGGACATGCTAGCTCTCCCTGCTCCTTTGGGAGGCACAGTTTTGTCCATGCCATTCTTGGTTTCCCTTTATCCTAAATTAAATCTTGTATTGCTTTATCACCTTAAAGGGGACAGGAATTGCTTACTTATGTGCAGCTGTTTGAAATGTCTGTTTTCATAAATTATATTCATACCTCTAAAGGATCCCTTTTTAACTGCGCCTGAATAAAAGCTGAAGCTGTCAGTTGTGTTTTGTATTGTTTTCTTTGTATGGACAACATTCTGTGCAGTTCCTTTCATGGAACCAAGAGTTTGGAGTTCTGACTATGTTACTTCATGGTTTCAGAAATGTGAGCATGAAATCATCAGTACAGTGCCCATAGTGAAAATAGACATTGCAAGCAGCAGCATGGAAGTAATCAGTTTCTGTCCCATTTAAACCAGTTTTAGAGCACTTCAGTTATAATGGATTGCAATGTGTATGAAATCAACTGTACTATATTTTGATCAGTTGAATCTCGCCCCATTATGAAATTTTCATTTTTCTCCATATTGTGAGTTTATCTTGTACTTTTCTTTTTGTATTATCAACTTTATCCCCCACCTCATGCTCTAGTTCCCCCCACTCCTTCAGGCTCCTCAGTGCTACCACAACTTACTGGCCATCCTCTTTCTCAGACATCCCTCCAATCCCCACATTATAGCAGATTCCTGCGGGGTATCCCGGTGTATCCCTTCACCAGGTGGGTCCCTCTCTTCTGAGGGGGAAGGCACCAGGGGAGCATACCCAGTGCATGATCCAGTAGGCCCTTTGGAAGCACTACTGAGGTGGGGGAGGTCCCTTAGAAGTTCTGGCAGTGTCGTGGAGTGGGGAAGCCATCATCCAATGGACACCAGAGCTATTTTCTGGTTCTCTCATGTGCCCCTGCACCACCCGTGTAGTGCTTCCCAATCTCCACCAAGAGTCGCTGCTGTGTGAGGCAACCCAGTCCCCAACCCCCAAAGAGAAGAGCAGTCCTCCGGATGCTCAGATCCTCTTCACCCCTGCCAACACCTGGCTCCCCAAGTCCATTCCTGAACCCAAGTCACTGGCATGGGTCCAGGTAAGGTGCCAGCGTATCGACCCTCTACGCCACTGGACCGGCATCTTGTACTTTTAAATAGGATATTATGGTTCTTTTGGTTTAAATATTTTATTGGAAATGCTAATCCTATTCCTAAACAACCTAGTTTATGATTATTATTTAACTGGGAAAAAACATCGGATTGCCTGTGCTGTAGCTATTTTAGTTCCTAAAATTTCTGACTTTCCTTCATTTAACAAGAGTTAGATACTTTAGAGTATGTTTTAATCTCATTTATAAAATGGTTGAAAAATTGTGTCCTGATTGGTCAAATAACATCACCTGATTGTGGATTAAATCCACTAGTTAATCCACACTTTGACAGCCAGAACTACTACCCCTAGTAAATGTTTATTAAATGTCCCTTAACCATTATCCCTCCATAGAGAGTGACATTCAAAATTGATAGGCAGCCATTGTTTCCCCACTGTCCATACCCACAGAACTGGGGGGGAGAGAAAGAGAGAGAGGACATAGCAGGGAACCAGAATGTGAGAAGTATAAAGTGAGAAACCAGGGTGTTATATTGTACACACTAGAGCCGTGCTCTACAAATGACATAGGAGAAATCAAGAGAAAGAGAAAGAAAGTTATGAGCACATGGTCAGTGTAAGGGGCTGGTTTCCATGGCATGAGTGGTCAATTGAGAAGAGAGGGGTAGAGGCACACAGGGAAACATCACTGAAGTTACAGTCAGAGAAAGAAAGAGAGAGACACACACACACACACACACACACACACACACACACACACACACAATAATGGTAGTAAATTTAGGATCAGGCAACATCTGCTGGTAAGGCGGAACATCATTCAGCAGTAAAAGTTTTAGACTCAGCTCTGAGGAGTGTGTGTGTGGGTGGAGACGAGGTACAGCATTCTTTGCACTGGTACACAGTATCGTCAGAAATTATTTTATTACTGCATTTCTGGCATTTGTGTTTCATAAAACAACTAGGATATCCATCAGTTGTTGCAGACTACTTTTCAAGTCACCAGGATACACTTACATTTTTTCTATTTCAGTGTGTAATCAACTCACATATAACCCTTTTTACAACTGTGGGCAGAGCCTACAAGAATATTGCATGTACAAAAGGAGTGTTGTCATGTTTTCTGTCCGTGGAACTGACTGAAGGTGCAAATAGTCTCCTCTGCCTTGCCCTCCTCCAAGAAATGTTTTCCGCCCTCAAATGAATGCACTTTCATGTTAGTCAATGGTTGCAGAGTACTATTTTCTTTCTTAAATGGGTGGTACAAGAACTGGAACCTGAGTAGTGGGAGGCAGCATTTTGGGGAAAGTAAGGTCCATCCCACCTCCACCCAAGAAGCTCCAAAAGGTCCATCCCACCTTTTTTATTCATGTGGGAGAGGCATGAGGTGGATCTGTCATACTGAAAGAAGACTCACTAGAGTTTGGGGTGTGGACCAAGGAACAACAAATCTGTGGAGTCCCTGCATTTTGTTAAGGACGAAGAGAACAGAGGATACTTAAATTGCCTTCAAACTGACTTAAAAACCCTTAGAACAAATGATTACTGGAGTCACCTGGTGTCTCAAAAGGAAACACTAAGAAATGTCTGAAACTACAGGTTAAGGATTCAACTTCAAGGAAAATAGACAACTTTCATGTATTTCTTAAACATTTATATACTAAAATGGGCACAGTACTTGCTAAACACAGTCTGTGATGAAGTGTATTTTTCTTTTTAAATTTGAGAAGTAGAGTTTACTTGCACATGTTAAAAACACCAGCTGCAATTAGCAACTAGTTGTAGAAAGAAAATGCTGTTTTTTTTTTCCAATTTACTTTTTTTCCTGGCTCAGTTTATATCAGTAAAAAGAAAGACTGGAACAGCTATCAGAGCTGCCATCCAACTGGACAAGCTATTTATCTCTCATTTTTCATTTAAAATAACAAACACAGTTTCACATTTTTACCATGAGGGAAGCAGAAGATAAACCAGCATGGTTAAATACATTCATTGACATCTCTGAATGAATAGGGTAGTTTTTTCTAACATTCTTTTTGAGTTAATTACTCCTTGGAACCTGTTATTCCAGTTTTTATGACTGTGCTCCTGGAACTTTCTGCATAACAATTTCCTTTAGGCACATCACAGCACCTCATTAAGCCATGTGACACCACCATCTTTGCAGGACATTGCATACTGTAGCAAGAGACCCAATGTGTTTGCCTTTTTCCAAATAATGTACCAACTTCATTCTCAGGCAGGCAGTTCTGGGCTAGTGATAATATTCTACTGAATTTTCTTACATTGCAATTTATGACTATATGTGTTTATAACTGAATGATAACATTTGCTTCTCTTGCAAATAGCCAGGCATTTGTGTATCTAGTTTGTTTGACTTACTGCAGGTTACACAGAATCTGAAAAAGTCATGACATGCTGTATTGTGATTCAATGAAATGATAAATGGGGATTTTGGTTTCTTTCACAAATTCATGTTTCCTTACCATGGATATACTAAAACAAAAAATTCTCAACAAAATGTTTTTAAATAAATTATCTGGTTTGGGGGGGGGGGCTGCCACAAGCAGAATTGGACTTTACAGATGAGGAAACTCACAGCAGCAGAAAAAAGCAGCATGTTGCAGGGTTTTAAATAATTGATTAGCAATTTTTTTCTTGGAATGAGTCTAACTGTACAGAAAGTATTTATATAGATTTTCTAGAAGTGCTGTGTTTGTTAAACTCAGTGAGGCGAGAGCTATTAATTTTCACAAAGTTTTAGCACTTATGACAAAACGCTAATCAATTTTTAGAGTTAAATAAAACCCTGATGTTGGCATTAAAAGCTTAGTGGCGTGCATGTAGAGGCACCAGTATTTACCCTCAATAAGACACCTACCCTAGTTTACATTTACCTGATGCCCATTTTTAGGTCTTATATAGTAATATCTTCCTTCAAGAGAACAGCTTGTAATGAAATGTGTCGAATTTACATTGGTATTTAGGCATATGCATGTTTATATTATATGAATTTTGTGTGTGAACTGTATGTCAGTCTCTAAAAAAAGAATTAAACATATCAAATGTCTTCAAAAACTTGTCTCAATGTTGTGTTTATCTTCCACCTTGTCACAACATACAGTTGTCTCAGCAGTGTTTTCAGTTAGGGTACAGTACCTTCATGTATATGATGGCCTGGTTCTGTTGAGTTGATTGCTATAACAGTGCATAGAATAAAATGCAAAACATATAGGTAACTGTAATACAGAAGGTGGCATTATTTGTAATTATACAATGGCAAGGAAAAATGTAAGAAGCTGATTGGCTGCTGACCCATTGTAACAGTGATGTTATTACACAACAACATCACCGTAGCTCTGGATGTGGATCATTCCTTGCATTTTCTCTTAAGAAATATTTTTCCACTCTAACAAAAACATCCTTTAAAATGTATTTTTTATTCTGTATACAACAACATGCCATTGTATAATTGCAATAAGGGACTTCAGGGTGTGTGTTATTTTTAATAATGTCACTCATGGAGTGATGGAAGCACTGTGCTTTGCCTCATGCTTCAGCCCACCCCAGGAGTGACATTATTACATGATAACACACACCCTGTCATGCCTTATTGCTTAAATATGCCCTTTCTCAATGTACTGTACTTTGATTCAGTTAGTGTATATGCAACAGCCTTCATGTGAACACTCTGGGCTTCTCTTTGACTCCTGATGTCTATTTGCTTTTAGTTATTGTATATTGTTTGAACTGCTTTGGTCTTCTTGATGTGGTGCCTGTGTGCCTAAACTATGTAATCTATTTATCTACTGCTACCCATGTATCTCCAGTGAATGATTGTTATAACTGCTCTCCGAGTCATTGTTTTTTGACGTGTTACTTGTGCTGTCTTTGTATTAGTTTCAACGAGGTGCCTTTGTAAATAAGTCTCTGACTCAAAGGTTTGTAAATCTGATATTTTTTAAATAAATAAATCACCGTTTATGATTAAGCCCATGAAACACCCTTATCTAGTTAATGCATTCACAGTCATAGTGGCTCTGCCAGAGCTTGTTATAAGTGCAATAACACAATCCAGCATATAGGGTTATCTGGATTTAATGCATGCTCCAGCGGCTGTAAGGGTACTTGGCCTGTGACTTCATGCCTCACAAAACACCCAGCATGTGGATTTAATCCATATAACCCCATATCCTGTTGTGGATTATTGCATACCAATTACTTCTTTCAAGTTGTTTACAGGGTTAGTAAATAACAGTAATGTATCATCTGCATAGGCATTCACCGTTTAGCTTTGTTTCCTTACTAGGATTCCTTCTGTTTTAATATATGGATAGTGAAAATAGTATACAAAAGTATACAAAACATTCTCTGTAATATGATCACTCCCAGAGTTGTAATACTACAGTTCACAACTGATAATAGTATCATTCAGAGCCTGTAATACTATCATTCAGAGCTCTGAATGATACTATTATCAGCAAAACTTTAGAATGCAAGTGCAGGACTTTCCTTCACCTCAGCTATGCTATTGATATCAAACAGCACCATCCTCTGCGTAACTCCTGAGTGGCTGCTTTGTCTCTGTAGGAAGGCAGAACAGTTTCACAAACATGGCGGCAATCTCTCGCTTAGCGAGACAGCATCACTCCGTCGTCGACATGTCCCCATTTTTTTTTTTATTTTTTAAATTCTTGAAAAATCACCAAATCATCTGGTAGATCCTATGTTCCCCAAGGAAATCAAAGGTAGGACTAGCTACCAAACTTTGACACCAAAGCCTGCAGGTGGGTTGGGGAAGCAAGACAGTGCGACAGAGGAGTGAGACACTGTGGGGCCATTCAGGACCAACAGTGCAGTGGCTGTCAAGGTTCCCCATGTCCCCAGAACCTCTTGATGGAATTAATGCATTGTAACACACAGGAACCTATCTATTATTCTATTTTTATTGTTGGCCCTGATTTTGGTAAAAACAAAACTTACATTCATAATACAAATAAGTATGGTGATTGTGTGCACCCTTATCTTATGCCTCTTATTGCAAATTTCTTTGTAAGTTTTCCCTCTCAATTTTAATATAGCTGTTGGTAGGATATACAATGCCAAAATCATTTGAATAAATGACTTAGGAATGCCTAAATAGTTCAGAACTCCTGTGAAGTAATTCCACTGCGTCATATTGAAAACTTTTTATGCATTGAGGGAGAGAGAGAGAGAGAGAGGAGTGTTATGGCATCCAAGCCTTTCAAAATAATGATTTCTAGTAAAAGATGCACTTTATGAATTTCTTCATATGATTCTTCCTGGTAGGAAAGCATTCTGGTCCTTGTGTAATGTTTCACTTTCTTTTCATCTTTATTAGGCTGGGTGGTAACAATGAAATAAATGCTTTTAAAAAGAATTCACTGTCCGACCTGTATTTTGAATTTGCAAAAATAATTACTGTATACTTTATGTGGCAATAATTCTGCTTTGAATTTAAGACAAAATTCTGTTTGTGAAACCATCCAGACTGGGTGTTTATTCTGTCACCATGGATGCCATAGCCTCTCCTAACTTTTCTAAGCTTATGGTTGTTTTGAACTTATCATAATCTTTCTTAGTCATTTTTGTTGGTAAGGAATTTTTACAATTTTATTTATTTGCTTTTGTTTACCAGGTAAGCACACTAGAAAACCAACTGCCTAGTTTCAGGTGGGCCCCGGGAGATTACAAGGTATGTTCAAGAACATCAGGCAAAAACAAGTACAGGGTACATTCAAGAGCATCAAGCAACAAAGTCATACAAGAACAGGGGTTTACATTACAGGCAAGAGGTAGATAACAGCATGGTTCAAGCATGGAAGGCAGTAATCATCATACCAGGGCAACACACCCTAAGGATGAGGGTATCCGGTAGATAGGGTAGTAACCAATGGGGATTGGGGAGACCTAGAACAAAACAAGATAGAACAGTAACATGTACATGATTAATGAGCATTTGGGCCAGAGTGGACCCAGCACAGTCAATACTTCTAAAAAGCTGCAAGCTCACTAGTGGATAAGGTGTAGAGACCCACCACCTTAGGCAGACGGGTTAGGTAATGACTCAGCCAGAGTGGCATGGGTCAAAGGGGGTTCATTAAGATCAGAGGCAGGTAGAGGCCAATTTGAGGAAGTTCCAGAGTGAGGCTTTAAAGCAGGGGTGGGAGGAGGTGGAGCGAGTGCTTGCCGAAAGGGAGTTCCATAACCTGGGCCCATACACAGCAAAGGCCTGATCGCCCATTTGGGTGTGAGTTTTTGGAACCAGGAGGACATGAAAGTCACTAGATCTTAAGTGGTAGGAGGGGGTAGTAGGTAAGAGGGATTCAGTGAGGGCAGAATGGGTGGCAGTTCTGACAACATTGTCGAAGTTGCCTATGACAAAGGTGTGGTACTTTTCTGGTGGGAGCCACTCAAGCCAGGAGTAAAGCTCACAGCAGTGGGTGAAGTGAGGAGCTGAGAGTGCAAAGCAACATACACTGTTGTACGCTGTGTCCCATTTAGCGAGACAGGTTTTGGCAACATGGGCAAAGGTGACACGTCCATAGCAGAGCATGGGTATGAGGACCCCCCTGGCTAGAGCAAGATGGACAGCCAGGGTGAGACAGCTTTTTGCTGTGTATGCAAGACCCAACTTACAGTTTGAGGCCTTACATGTGTTGTGTATGTGCAGACTGAAATCCAGTTGTGGGTCAAGTGTCACCCCCAGGTACTTGGCAGAATCTATGACTTGTAGGAGGGATCCATCTGCACCCGAGATCTTTAGAGGGGCAGGGACAGCTTTTGTCTTGGCTGTAGAGCCAAAGAACATGGTCTGAGTCTTCTGCAGGTTAATAGTGAGCTTGTGGTCCTTTAACCAGGTTTGGATTCGGTTGAAGCTGGAGTTTAGCTTGGTGTTGATGACAGAGATATCCAGGGAGCTGGTCAGGATGACTAGGTAATCTGCGTACAGAGTTGATCGCCCATGAGCCGGGGCCAAGGGAAGCTCATTTATAAAGAGGAAAAAAAGGAGAGGCCCAAGGACGGAGCCCTGGAGGACCCCCCAGTTAACTGAGGAGGGCTCAGACAGGGCCTTGTTGAACTTGGTATACTGCTGTCTGCCCGAGAGGTAATTAGTGATCCAGGCAAGGGTGGGGGAGGAGAAGCCATGGGACAGGAGAGAGGAGCACAGGAGTGCGTGGTTAACCCGGTTGAAGGTTTTTGAGAGATCCACAAAGATGACTCTGGTCAGTTTGGCTTGATCTGCAGCAGACCTGATCTTGGAGGCGACAACAGCTAGGGCAGTGGAGGTGCTGTGCCCTTTTCTGAAGCTGTGTTGTGCAGGGAAGAGTAGATTGTGGATCTGTAGGTAGTGGGTGAGCTGTGAGGCAACCACCTTTTCAAGAAGCTTGCTGATTGTTGACAGGATCGCTATAGGGCAGTAGTTCTTGAGATATTTAGGTCAGATGTCTGGGATGATACCTGAGGTTGGTGGTACATTAAAGATGTGGGTGATGGCCTGGGCTAGGACAGATGCCCCTAGACTGAGTAGTTTAATAATAATCTTGTATCATTAGTAGTGGCTATATTTTCCCCTTTGTATTGTTCTTTGTAAAAGTCTAAAAATAATCCTTCCATTTCATCCTTTCTTGTTGTAAGAACCCCTGTTGATGTCATATATAGCCATTCTTTATTATTTTTTTTTCACTCTTGTTTTAATCTTTTGGCCAGATATTTACCTGCTGACTCACTATGTAAGTGACAATTCCTCAATATTTTAAGTCGTCTGTTTGCCCTTATATTTATCACTCTGTAATGCATCTTTTATATTTTCATATTCTTCTCTGAAACATTCTTTATCTTTCCTTATTTGATTGATTTAATAAAAAAATTAATTTAATCTCCTGATTATTTTTTTTTTTTTTTTATTTCTCCAGCTTGCTTCTGTGGTTTTGGCCTCTTATGGTTGCCTTGAAGGCTTCTCATTTATTCATTTTTGTGCCAGTTTCATCTGCATTGTCTAGCCAAAAATGTTGTATTGTTTATTTTATTACTGTACAAAATTGTTTATCTTATAATAATGAATTATTCATTTTCAATATGCCACTTTTCAGATAATTACTTCTACAGCTGAAAAAACAAAGACAGGGTTATGGTCTGAGGTATAGATGGGCTGTATATTTATTTTAAGGAAATTTGTTACCGTTATCAAACTTCTTGAAATTAATATGTAATCTACTCTTGAGCATATTCTATGAACTCCAGATTGAAATGTATACTCTAAGAAAATAATTTATTTCTCTCCATGCATCTATCAGAGATGCGGTTTCTAAAAATTCTTTGCCAATTCTAGCTCTATATTAATCCCATCCTGAGGGGGCCTTAGATGTATCTATATAAGCAAGGCTACTGATTTATGATGATTAAAGTAATGAAATTCTGTTTTCAGGACTTGAAATTCCAGGAATTGCACTGGTGACTGTTAGTCTAATTTCTGGATTTTACTGGGATTCTTCTGTCATTGTTTTAGTATGTAAATAATCAGAATAAAAGAAGGCTTAATATGCAGGCAATTAAATGAATCAAATTGAACATAATGCAGGAAGCAATTATAAGAAAAATGCAAGTTCTATAGATTTACTGATCTGGCATAAAATGCCAAATTCTGTGAAATTATTTGTTTTTACCAATCTGCAGGCAGTCCAAACTCTAGAATTATATTGGGGTTTTCTTGTAAAAAACAAAATCAGTGGCCTTGTATATAAGGATCTATTAGACTATTCATGTCTTCCCCTGACAGTATTTCTTCTGCCTCTTAGCTACTTATTTTTTTCCAAAACCTCGGCTAGAAAGTTATTATAGTTTTGAAGGGTGCATAAAGGGATTCTATAATTAGGTGTTTAACTTGTATACTGTATATGTTTTTAGTAATATTATTTGGCTATCACTGTCTTGTTTGGTGTTGTCATTTCTAGGACTTTCATTTGACATTTTTAATTGATCCATAGTATTAATCCTCCTCTTTTATTGTTTCCCTCCAAGTAGAAAACTGATCCCACCCAATTTCATTTTAGTTTTATTTCCTTTTCTTGTAAATAGGTTTTTTGTAACAGTGCTACATCCTTCTTTTGTTTTTGCCAAATGTTGTAAACTCTCGTATCTTTTTATGGGTGAATTGATATCATTAACATTCCAAGACATTATTTTCAGACTATTTGTCATGTTGTACGTACATGTTTATAGTGTCCGTTCAATGCTGAGCCACGTTGTCTAATAGAGCTTTCTGATTCTCTTTTCCATTCTCCTTTGCTCCCCTGTTCATAATTAATTTTGCTCACACCTCCAATAGTCCCAGCAGTGATCCTTCATTTTTGCCTGTGTATTCCCTTCCCCTTCCCACCCTCATGCCTATGACCTTTGTCTGGCATCTACCCTTCCAACACTTGGGCCTGAAGGCAGTATACAATAGCCTTTCCCAACCTTCCAGGACTTGTTCCATATACCATTTTCATATTGCCATGAAGACAGAGTAGAAGAAAGAACAATGAAAATGACATAGAAAGAAGAGACAGGATGAGGAGAGAAAGGGAGAAGACAGTAGGAAAAGGAGAGAGAAAGAAAGGCATTAATATCCCAACATATGTTTGACAATTATAGTATGATAAGCTTATCCATTTTGAAATAGTTGTGGTGGTCTTATCTTCAAGTCTTGCTGTGCCTTCTCTTTTGAGTTATAAAATAGAATTTGGTTATTCAACCATACTTTAAGCATGGCTGGGTAAATAACTGTCAGTTTTATTTTCTCTGTCCATAGTGTCTGTTGTAGGATTACATATTGTTTCCTTGCTGCCCATAGATCTGATGAAACGTCTTGTTTAATTGTAATTGTCTGGTCCTCATATTTGAATTTGTTGTGTGCAATTTCTGCTGGAATTATTCTAAATTTGTCTTCACTACATAGTAAATCTACCATTACTATCCTTTGAACATTACAGTTATATGCTTTTGGGCGCCCTATTCAATGAGCTCCATCTATTTCAGGCAAGGAAGCTTCTGGTCCTAAGAGGTTTCAAAATTCCTCTGCTAACATGCTGTTAAGAACTTGCCATTCCCATTCTTCCAGAATACCACATATTCTGGAATTTTTATGCCTTGCTATGTTTTCTTGTTCACCTGAATTAGATTTTAGCAAAATTTGTTCATTTTGAAATGCCTTAACCTGATGTGGTAGTGGTGTTGGTGTTCTCCAGTTCTGAATGCCTCAGTTCTAATTCATCTGTCCTTTCTTCTAATTTGCTTTTAATCTTCTTGATAGCTTCTTGCCGGTCATTTATCTTTTGTGGCAGTTGAGTTCATTCTCATATCCTCTTGAATCTTTTTAGTATTTTCTATCAAAGATTTAGCCCAGGATGGTGGTTCTGATGATGTCTTGGCTTCTTCTGTATTTTGCTCCTGTTTTGATGTGTCTTCACTGTTAAGTGTTCCATTTTCTCTATTTCTTGCCTCTTATGATTTTCATCATTCATTAATTTTTGTGTCTGCTCTTCTGCAGCTCTGTCATCCATTATCTACTAATGACTAGTAGCTCTATGGAGGCTTTTAAACACTCTCTAGATGCCTATATGGGCATAGGCAGATGTGTGTATTACCACTAACAGGTGGTGAGTTACTTTAGGCCCCTCAGCCTCCTAACTAGTAGCTACCTATAAACCTATGAACCTATCATCAACATCTTTGTATTGGACTTTAGTTTATTTTTGAGCAGCAGTCTGCTACAGTATCTATAGTTTTTGATTTGTATTAAATTATGAGCCATATTAACTGTGCTCATTTTCTTGCTTGCCTTATGGTCTGTGATGTTGCAGTTTCAGTTCTTGATCTAGGTGCTCAAATTCTTTTTCTAGCTCTTGAGATATTTTTCTGAATATTATGAACCCGAGTCCACTTTTGTCTTAATTTTAGTGAGTCTGAACCTTTATTGTCTAGTTTTTCTTTTTGTGCAAACTTTTTTCTTTTTTTTATCATGTTGTATTCTCCTTTTGCATTTAACAAGCTTTTTTGTGTTTAATTGCACTTATTAATTGCTGGTATAAACTTCAGTGCAGCTTATTTTTATTGGCACTGTCTCTTAAAAGCTCCAGTGCAGTAATTATGGACTATCCTGGGCATCATCCACCTCATCCTGTGTTATATTTCTAAAGTATTATTGTTTTTACAGTATATTGTCTTGGCAAAGATTATCCTTTAAACTTATGTTATATTAAGATGTAGTTTCCTTTTCTTAAATCTGTTTATTAGTGATAGCCTCAATCTATTATTGGCTTCTTCCGACACTTTGAAAAATTAGCTGCTCAGTGGCTTCCCCTTCTCCTCCTCTCCTTTCTTCTGTCTAGTTACCTTATAATTATTATAGCGTAAGTACACCTTTTCCTTATTATAGTCTTATCTTCTCTTTCTCGCCCCTCTCCTCCTCCTCCTCCTCCTCTTCTGCAGCAGAGTTGGAACGTTCTAACAACTGATTGATTTTCTTTGTGGCTTAACTGTTGAAATGTTCAGAAAAGTAAATGTAGGCTTAAGATTCAATGATATTTTCCTTCAGATGCTTTTCTTTACTTCCCCTTCCTCAAATGAACCTTCACTTTCCTTACTTATAAGGCGTATTGTGTGCTCACTGATTTTTCTCTCTCCGGGCACCTCAAGATTAAGTGCCTTTGAAAGGAATCACCTTAGAACGTATCCTGCTGCTCTCTCTTGATGTCCTTTGAGGTCTCTGACAGCACATTACTCTCCACGGTACTCTGTGCTCAGTGGTTCAACTTACACCATTTGTTTCAGTCTCAGACAAAATTTGCCAACAATAACTTTCAATATTGCCAGCTAGTGAGTCTGCAGCTTGTTTCTGTGGTTGGCACTCTGCAATTCAGTTTTAACTGTCATATCACCATCTCAGACACAGTACTGACCACGGTTTTTGTCAAGTTGGGTCAAAATATTAAGTTATTTCTACAGGAATGCTTTTATCATTCTTTTAGCCCCGTAAAAGTATTTCTCTGCCACAGCATATCACTAGTAATGAACCAACATAATGCCAATCAAGAACCATTTAGGGAGGTCTGGGGAGAATACTGCCTTGCTAACTGAAGTGGGGATTTAAACTTAATGTTTAATCAACTTGATAGACCCCTTGGTTCTACAGAGCCAAAAAGAAAGGAAAGAGTGGCTCCTAGGTTAAATAGTTTAAAGATTTCAACCTGGTAGACATTTATACATTTAATAATCCTGAAAAAGAAACTTTTCTCAAAATACATAACTCAGTCTAGATCAGACTAATGTTTATTAAAAGAATTCACTACATCAAATAGATTATGATTATATACACATCTCAACCCATGCTCCCTTATTTTTGTCATTAAATCATTATAAACTAGATTCTAAAGAGTGAGCTTGGCATTTTGGTGCTAGACTAACTAAAGACAATTTACATTAAGTTGGTTCAAAACATTGTTAATAAATGTGAAGAGTTTAATAGTCCTGGTGACTCATTATGCCAGAACTATTGAGAAATTCTTAAAAATAATAGGAGACATTACTAAGATATATTTCAAAAAAGAGTACATAGAGAGGAGGAATTGAGAGGAATTAGTGAAAAGTTGAAAGCAGAATAAAATTATATTCTATTGGCTTCAGAGAGGTTTATGTGCACTGACTAAATTAAGAAAAGATTATAATAAGTTGGTATCTTTAAAAGCACAATATGCTTGGTTGAGAGCACATATGAACTACTATTAACATGGAGAAAAAAAAATATATACTGCTCCCAGCAAGAAAATGCAGTTTTGGTTGTTTTAGATATGCAGAAGGCATTTGGCAGGGTCTCCTGGAACTTTCTGGGTTCAAAGAGTGCCTGTCCAGTGCTTTTCGGTGCCCATATCTCAGAAACGATGTGAGATATGGGTTTGGTGAGTGACTGTCGTGTGATCTACTCACTGCCACAGTTACAATAACACTTACATTTTTTTCTGCCTGCTACAGTTCCTGAGATATTGGCAAATTAGTGTTACAAGGGTTTCTTGCCCTATAAGGCTGCTGTATGGCTGTGAAGCTATGTGGAAGTGGATGGGCCCACGCTCTCACAGATGCATATTGTTATGCAGAAATGGGGAACTTGGGGCCCTGGGCTCCCACCAATACATGTTTTTTGCTTGTTATATTACACTCTTTCAAAAAGTAAGGAAATTCATGGCAAAAAAAAAAACTCAGTTTAATGCATCATTTAGGGTTAAAGCAAAAAAAGTCAGGAAATGAAACTTTAGGGTTAAGCCCCTAACCCCCCCCACACACCCTGCACCCCCATCCTCCACAGATTGACAGATGTGGGGTGTGCCATTTTGGTCATGAGGCCTGTATCTCATCCCATTCTCCTTTACTGTAGCATGTCAGCCTGCTTACACATGGAATGGGGTAAGAGTTGAGCCACACGACCCTAATGGCACACACCGTCTATCAGTCTGTGAGAGTGATGTGGGGGTGTTGAGGTTAGGGTCTAAACCTTGTTTCATTCCTGACTTTTTCACTTTATCCCTAAATGATGTATTAAATGTATTTTTTGCCATGATAAAATATATATATATATATATATATATATATATATATATATATATATATATATATATATATATATATATATATATATATATATATATATACACATATACACACACATACATATATACATATACATACACACACACACAATACATATACATTATATATATATATATATATATATCTCAAAAAGAATGTAAGAAAGGTATGTGTGTACTGGACTTCATACAACAATGTTATTCTCAGATAACATCACTGTTCCAGGCACATCACTGTTCAATCCACACAATGACCAATCAGAAAGTAAGAACATTTCTTACCATTGTATAGTTAAGCAATAATTCACAACAAGGTGAAGTATATCATGGGATATCGTCAGGCCTCAGGTGCATTGTGAGGTATGAGGCCAAAGGCTGAGTGTCTCATGTACCCAGAAAGTGACTATATCACATGCTATACCATGCCCCGGCATGTATTATTGCTATTATGAACTGGATGACAATTTTTTATAAGAAAATTAAAAAAAAAAACAATGAGAGAAAAAAATGATGTTTTGGGGTATTGTAGGAATACTTTGTGCAAAATAGTTTATTTGTGGGTTGTGGTTATCACTGTGGTCAGCAGGTGGTGCTGTTACTACAGTAGCTAATAGCAAGTAAGGCAGCATAGTCTTGATATGTTTTAATAGTGCTGGTACTGCTGAAAAAAAATCTACCTACATCCCCCCTCCCTCAGGCAGAAGTGTTTTGTGATGCTCTGTGAAGAGAACTGAAAGTGATCGCTAATGTCTGGTTGTCTCTCCCCTTGCCCTGAAGCAGGCAGGTGTGCTTGCTGTTTTTATTGAAATGCTGCTGGTGTTGAATAAAGGTGTGGTAAGTGACCTTGACCGCTAACTTAAGGAATCATTATTAAATGTTTTAGGCAGACCAGGTGTGCATGCTGATTTTTGGGCACTGTCATGTGTTGCACATGAGTGGGTTGAGACTTAGAAGCTGGCAGGTTGAGTGAGCGGGAGGAGCTTTAAAATGAGTGGCACTCCACAAAGGTGCAATAAAAGGCATGTGGAAATGCCAAGTGGTAGACACTGGTGAGTGACTAAAAAAAACTTTAGTAAGCTACAGGATGTGAGAGTTGATAGAAGTGCAGTTAGAGATGATCAGCTACTCCATTGGGATGTAAAGTAAAATTATGTTGTCTGTTGCAGCAACAGCTGTTGATGCGGGTGGCTGCCAAAATGTATGGGCAGACAGATTTGGAGCACGTAAAATGACCTGTTGGCTGGCACTTTTTCTTACCTGCTATTATGTTGTAGATTTTAATCACAGGTAAGAAGAGGGCTCAGCCAATCAGGTTGCTGGACTTTTCAGCACCCATTTCATAATATGAGTTCACCGGTGATGGATCAGTCTAAATCAGGATGAAGGATTAAAAATCCATGTGATTGCTTGGGGGATGGGTGACAAATCTAAGATGCAGGACATTGAGACAAGGGTGGAGTGTTCTGTGACATGAAAAGGGTATGTGGTGATGGTTGTGCAGATGTGATATAGGTGAAAAGGACTGGATGGGGGGGCAAAGAATTAAGGAATTTTAATGAGTATTTGGTACCAGCCCTATTCACCAGCAGTATCCATGAACTTTTTTCTAGGCTTATTTGAAATTTAATTTCATACTATTTTAGATCATTCAGACTAGTTTTACTCAGATAGCTTTGAATAATTTCACCTAACCCCCCAGTGCTCCCAGGTCGCCTCTGAAAACAGGCACTTGTGCCTAGTGGGTCTTACCCAGTTACCAAAGACTAAAATAAAAATAAATAAATAATTCAACACATTGAAATACAGTCAGCCCTGTTTGGGTGGGTTTGGGTTCAACCTTCACCAGTTAAAATCATATTTGATGGTTTTATAATCAGTCACTGTCATGTTATGAAGGAAGAAATGTGCATAAATAGCAATGAAAAATGGAGCCTCAGAATACTGTACACCAGCAGTTTATGTCATGGCAATGATGTACTATAGTGTCGAGTGTACCATAATGATGTTTTTTTTTGGCAGTTCTATTTTATAACCTAGCATCTCGGGGCATCTCTCAGGTGAACCCACTTGGCAACAGCTCCTAATTCCCCACCTGAAACCCCCTGGTCGGATACCCCACCCTCGCTTGCTGACCACAGCCAGACCCCCTGATCTAAACCCCCCCCAGGGGAGGGTCAACCCATCCACTTACTGGGTGTCCTCATCTGAAATCTAGACAGCTAGGCCAGGAGTGGGATGAGGCAGGAGGGAACCAGCCAAGAAAGTCCGGTGTGGGGGATGTGAGCTGAAGCCACTTTGGCAGCCATCGCCTCCTCCGAGAGCCAGGGATTTTCAAGTTTTTCATCCCACCTCTTAGGCTTAGACAGGCAATGCATCCAGCATGGGTGGACATGATCCTGTACACACCTACAGGATTGCCACCGCAGTCAATCTCTTTGGTTGCTGGATCATGCACTACTGGGTCCCCCAGCTCCAGGTGCCACCACAGCATGGGATCAGGACCCCCCTCCCTCCCTCCCAGGACAGGATAGCAGTCCTCTAGATGTTCAATCCTGTCCTCCTCCGCCAACCCCCAACAACCCAGGCTTGCTCCAGAATCCAGGTTCACCGGCATGGCATGAGGTGTGGCGTCCAATGCCTCAACCCCACCACCAGGCCAGCTAAGTATACCATAATGTTAATTGCTGGCATTTAAAGCTGTTGGCATTGATTTATAATGATCATGGAAGTCATTCAGGCAAGTCAAAACAAATTATATTTTTTGTTACCCAAGACATAAAAATAATGGTACTATAGGGTATGGAAAGATAGCACAACAACAGACTTAAATGCTATCCTAAGCCTCGTAGTGCCTCAGCAGCTGCCATGGCACAGGTGGCAGCCCTGGCTCCCCTCCACCAGTTACCCAAGCCTGGTAGAGTAAATCAGGTCACACTTCATGGATAAGTCACAGCAGGGAATATGCTGGACCAAAGAGCTAGAGGAGGAAAAGGGAAAGGATATTTGAGTGATCCCTGATCTATTTCTTTAGACATCATTTCAAAGAAATGACCCCCCCATTAATCCATGCTGCTTGTAGTCTTGAGTCAACTGGATTCAGAACACTCTACCAGTCTTTCCTTTAGCATGGTTTCCATTAATTTCCCCTACTACTGAAGTGAGACTTACCAGCCTATAGTTGCTAGCCTCCAGCCTGTTTCCTGCTTCTATGTAGAGGAGCCATGACAACTGTCCTCCAGTTCTACAGAACTGCACCTGTTTCCAGTGAACTGTTGAATAAGGCTGTCAGTGAAGCAGCTAGCAGCTCCCTTTGTTCCTTTAGTACCCTTGGCTGTATCCCATCTGGTCCCATAGCCTTGTCCAGCTTCAGAGCTGTAAGTCACTTCAGGACTCTTTCCTCGGACAATGGACTTGTGTCCACCTCCCTTCTTTTGCTTTTGTTGCTACCTGGTGGTCTATCCCCCTGTACTGTGAAAACTGAGTAGAAGTACTTATTTAGAATGGCAACTTTTTCTTTATTGCCTGTGAATTATGTGTTCTAGTGGAAAATCCAATGTTACTCATGTCTGATCCTTCCTGATGTGTGTTACTCTTCCGTAGCACCATCCTGTCTATCTGTCTAAGACAGTCTATGTGTCACTTAATTGTATTTTATGTTTGCTTTAGTTGTCATTAAATAAATGAAAAAAGTCCAATTGGATTCTAAACTTATTAAGAAAAGCTTTGCTAGCAGATGAGCTGCTATTCTTTTGTACAAAACTGATGGTACAATAGGTCCCACACAGATTAATGTGAGCAATTCTGGGGACCATCTGCTGTCAGAGATAGGAGACACAGAAAGAACCCAGAAGTGATAGCAGCAAAAAAAAGAGCACTAACAGAGCATGTGCCACTGACAACTGCCTGAGGAAATGGTCAAGGTAGGGCAGCCACAGTCCAAGAGCCAAGGGATGCACCTCCGCCTCCAGTGCCCAGAATAGAACATATTCATGGGAGGGAGAAGCCTTCACTGTCTTTCAGGAACAAGAACACCTATCACAGAGCAGAAGGCAGAGAAAATTGATGGAGGGGGCAGCCTGGTGGACCTGTGACATAATTTGTACCACCAGAAAGCCCCGAGAAAGATCCTGGAAGTGATGAGGAACAAGAGGAAGTATTGTGCTGACAGTAGTATAATTAATAAAGTAGTCACAAAAAATAGAGAGAGAGAGCAGGACATGGCAGGAGAGGCAAGAGAGGATCCAATGTAGAGGATCCTTGGCCGTGGTACTGAGGAAGAAAGGCATTACTTTGTTCTCAACTGCTTATTCCTAGCACATGTTGGCACTCAAAGTGCATTAACAAAACCTCAATGTAAAACAACTTGCAGGTTCAAAGGGGGCTGTTTTTTACTGTACTTGTAACTACCCTCTTCCTTACAGTACAGGGCAATGTTGTTACTATAGTGCCCTGTGGAAGGAGGAGGATCTTGGCATCACCTTCAGGTGTGTCTAGCTATGGAAGGAGCTCATGAGGTAGCATAGACAGGAAGACAGATTGGAGGAGGTAACAGTCCCCAGTTAGAGGAATGTGGGTCCCAAGGAATAACAGTGTAAGGAGGCAGTCCCTTTTGGGGCACAGGGGCATCCTGTTTTCAGATGCTTTTTTCTGGGTGCTTCCAGGCATAGCAGAGAGTTAGCTTAGCACCCTTAGCTGATCCCGGGTTGGGTGAGGTCCTTTAAGCACTGCCAGCATGTCCCAGTGGTGTCAGGGTTCTGGATGATGCTCAAGGGCAGGCACACAAGGTACTTGCCAGGAGGCTTGCTCAGATCATTGGCCAGAGCATTGGTTCCTGTTGCAGATCCTTGCTTGAGGACATGAGTGTGATGTCACGCCATGCCATCAAGTGGAATGAAGTCAGATGCCTAACTTGCATGGAGGTCTCACTATCTGACCTTGAAACTCATGAGTCAAGAAACCCTGGAAAACTGAACCTGGTCTGCCCCAAGACATCAGAGTAGTTCAGAGATTTCATGGGGAGGTAGAGCAAGTCCTGGGGGGGTGCTCCCTTCAGTAGCATTTCCTAACAGCCCTCTAGATGAGGCAGTCTTCCCTGAAGAGGGTATTTAGGTACCTAGAATTATATGGGTGGTCAATTCCTATACCGCTAAATGAATAGAGTTAGGAAAAGAGGAGGCATCTGCCTCTATAGGCTGTTACAGTAGGAGGTCTCCAAGAAAGTACTGAGGAAACAGCATCCTGTAAAGATTTCTAGGTGCGATTAACCTTCTGGCGTGGGAAGGTATTGGGGCAGTGGGCTACATAATGTCACATTCAGTGTGGTGTTCTGGTGGATGCTTGAGCAGCCATGTGGGGGGGGGCATTGAGAGTGCCCTAAGACTGAAGTAAGGAAGTAAGAGATCCTGTTCTGGTGGACTAAACAGTTGCTGCCACCCTTGAATTAGGTGCACCTTGTTGGTGTGCTGTTATTGTGCTTTACATGGGTGCCTGGAGAAGTGAGACCATAGAGGCAGTAGACCTAAATCCACTCTGTGGGTTAAGAAATCCCATTAAAGCTTAAATGTGGGGGAGGGTAGAACTAGCAGCCTGGCAGAAGAGTCACACTTCCCTGAGTTCTGAGACAAGCAGGCTTTCAAACTTAAAATTTACTATCTCCAACTTTGGCTGCAAACCCTGAAGTTAGTAGACCTATAGTACTTAGTAGATGGTACCAAGGGATCAAACTACTTCATGATGGGATGACCAAAAAATGCCTTCAAACAAGAGCTGGCTACTCTGGGGCCTTTCAAGCCAAGCATGGCACCTCAACCATCGACCACTGCAAGTGAGTGCCCTGCCACTCTGGAATTGCTACAGCATTTCCTACTGTAATGGGGTCCTTGCCCCCAGCTCCTAGGGCAACCCACAGGTCATCTGTGTTCCTGTGTTTTTCCTGGATCTCTGTTGCATTGATCCCCTCCCTTACATGAAGAGCCACCCCCTCCCTTCCTTCCCTTGTGGCCCCTTCCGAAGAGCATATAACCTGGTATGACTACATTCCAGGTGTGGTTCATGGTGAACCACATTTCTGTGACTGCAATCCAGTCTAGTTGTGTCTCTGCCAACATGGCTGTGAGTGCTGATATCTTGTACAGTAAGCTACGAGCATTAATGCACATTGCCTGCCGTCCCTGGGTCTGCCTTTGTAAGGTCTAGTTATGCAATTTCAATTTACAATGTTTGTGTTTCATACTCCCACTTTTCCTTGGTGGATCATCCTTCTGATCTAAGGTTACACTAACCTTATGGTGCTGAGATGCCGTACTAGCTGAGAATGGGGGAGGAGTAGATGGCACTTTGATGTGATGGGCACCTTTACTTCTTCCCCCTCTGCTAATTTAACTGAGAGCTATGGATGTCTAACCTCTGACCGAGCGCTCGAGTTCCCTGCCTTGTGAGGTGTAGGCTGTCTAAGGCAAAAAATTCCCTCTCCCAGAAGATGTGCCAGTTCCCTATATAGTGATGTATGTCATTTTTCTTTACACCAGATTTGTAGCCAGTTAAGTTCAGTTATATCCTTCTCTCTGATTTTCTATCTGCTGTCTTCCCTCTCCCAGACAGGCAGAATCTCAGTATGTTATCACAATCCTAACAAAGTCAGTACAGGATATTGACAAGCAACTAGATTCTTATTACTGAGAGACCAGTGTCAGTGAAACAGAGTGGATGGCATAATGACAGCTGTAGAATCTAGGAAAACAGACGTTCAGGTCCTGGCTACAGTGGCAATGACTATCAAGCAGCAAAGCATGCTCAAATCCACATTGGAAAGAGATAACAATCATAATATTAGCAAGTACAAGCATCAACTAAGGAATAGTAAAAATGTTATTAAATCTGAAAAGAGCAAATTGGAATTTAGGTTAGCCAACACAAAAGATAATGGAAAATTGTTTTATATAAATAATAAAATCGGTGGATAGGACAGTGGGACCTTTAAGGGTAGGGACAACCGAGATTACTGAACCTGCTAGCCAGGCCAAAACATTTAATGAGTACTTTTGTGCAGTTTTGGAAAAAGATACGGGAAGGGGAGGAGGATACAGTAGATCAGCAGTGCCTACCAAACTCCAATAAAAATCTCAAGGGAAAAGATAATTAAGAAGTTACACAACGTCGATCCATCTAAATCAGCAGGACCAGACAATTTACACCCTAGGGTGTTAAGAAATAAGTACATGGCTGATTAATCCACTGCATAAACTTTGTAACATGTCTATAGAGACAGGGGAAGTTTCAGAAGATTGGACGGCAGTGGTACTGGTCCCTATATACCAGAATGGAGATGAGGGAGATGTGGGGAACTATAGGCCCATCAGTTTGACAGCAGTGTTGGCTAAGTTGTTAAAATTTCTCATCAAAAATTGGACAGAAGATGAAATCAATAGCAAAAATCTGAATGATGAGTCTCAGCACGGATTTAAAAGACACAGATCCTGTCTAACAAATACCCTAGCATTTTACAAAATGGTTAGTAATGCACTGGACAACAACCAGCCAGTGGATGTGGTGTTCTTAGATTTCAAAAAGACTTTTGATAAGGTCCCACATAACACACTAATGCTCAGATTAATACACTTTGGTATTAATACCAAAGTGCTTAGATGGGTCAGAATGTGGTTAACAGCAAGAACACAGAGGGTCAGGATTAGAGGATAGTTATCAGATTATGGACAGGTGGCAAGTGGTGTGCCACAGGGCTCGGTGCTGGGGCAGTTCTTGTTTGCATTGTTTATCAGGGACATGGATTCGGGAATAAAGAACTGGATCACAAAATTTGCAGTTGATTCGAAATTGGGGGCAAAAGTAAGAAATGGCACACAGGTGGATGCATTAAGAAAAGACCTAAAACTGCTGGAAAATTGGGCATCAACGAATGGTACGACACCCTGGGAGTAAAAAATAGCAGAAACACTTACGATCTAGGAGGAATACAACTGAAAGAGGTAGAGAATGAAAGGGACTTATGGGTTTTGATAAGCAATGATCAGAGCTTTAGTTCCCATTGCAATGAGGTTATTAAAAAATCTAATAAGATCATAAGGTGTATTAAAAAGGCATTTACATCAAGAAATAGATCATGTAGGTGTCCCTCTTTATAAGGTCTTCATTTGACCAAACCTGGATTACTGCACCCCACTGTGGAGTCTGTACTTAAGGAGAGACATAGATGACCTGGAGAGAGTGCAGAGGAGGATCACAAATATTATTCATGGACTAGGGGAGGAACCATTTGAAATAAGAATGCAAAAATTGGACTAATACCCATTAGAACACAGGTGAGGAAATTTACTGGAGTTGTACAAGATCATAGGGTAGTAAACTCAAGGATAGCCTAGGTATACAGTTCAGTGACAGAAACATTAATCTGAGAAGTAATTCAAATCAAATTAGACTGACCTTCCCTAGGAAAAATGCCAGAAAGTACTTCTGTACCCAGAGGGTCATACACTTTTGGAATGAGCTGCTGAGGGAGATAAATGCAGACTCATTCAGTTCCTTCAAACAAAGGCTAGACAAACACCTACTAACACGGGACATGGACATTATGGGCAAATGCCTCCTGTCTGTCTTAAATAACGAAGTACAGAGCTAAGTATGGAACTTGAACACTCAGTGAGAATCATGAACGTAAGAGTGTTGGGCATCCCAGGGGTACTGAGGGAGGGGACCTGGCCATGTTTCTTGAACATTTACCAGAAACACTGGGACTTGGACATGCTATGTAGTTGGAAAATAATGGAGGTACTCCTTAAGGACAGAATAGTGGAACACCTGAAAGCAAATGGTCTGGTGGATCCTAGGCAACATGGGTTCTCTGCAGGACGATCCTGTCAAACTAATCTGATAGATTTCTTTGACTGGTTGACAAAGGCAGTAGTCCTTGGGGTGTTAGATATTGTCTACCTCGATTTCAGCAAAGCCTTTGATGCAGTCACAGATAGGAGACTGGTAAACCAGCTAGGCAGCCTGGGGTTTGGACACAAGGTGGTGAACTGGATTGGAAACTGGTTAAGAGACAGAAAACAGAGGGTAGTGGTGAATGGAACCCAATCAGATGAAAGGGAGGTGACCAGTGGGCTACCTCAGGGGTCAGTTCTGGGGCCAGTCCTCTACAATGTCCATCAGTGACAGTGCAGATGGGCTGCAGGGAAAGGTTTGCCTGTTTGCGGATAACACCAAGATCTGCAACAGGGTGGATTCTCCAGAGGGGTTGGAAAGGATAAGAAAAGACCTGGAATTTCTGGAGAGATGGTCAGGGGCATGGCAGCTAAGGTTTAATGGGGAGAGCTACAGGTTGGGGGGGGTTCTGCTGGCAGTAAATAAGGAGGGAAGGGGAGGGACTTGGGAGTCAATCACAGATGACTTGAAGGCCACTAGGCAGATGACAAAGGTGATGGGAAAAGTCAGTGTGATGTTGGGGTATATTGGAAGGGGAATCACAAGCTGAAGGAGAGACATAATAGTTCCATTGTACAAGACCCTGGTGAGATTGCACCTTGAATACTGTGTACAGTTCTGGAGACCACACCTTCAAAAGGATATTGACAAAATAGAGACGGTGCAGAGGAGGGTGACCAAAATGGTGAAGGGATTGTATCACTAGCCTTACGAGGAGAGAGAGTGAGGGACCTCAATTTGTACATGCTGGAACAAAGGAGGGAGAGAGGTGACAAGATAGAAGCATTCAAGTACCTCAAAGGCATTAACAAGGTGGAAGGGGGCAACATATTCCAGATTAATAGTCATGCCAGGACAAGAGGACACGACATAAGACTGAGAGGTGATAAGGGGAAATTTCTGGAAGTTCTCTTTTTATAAAAAAAGGGCGGTAGATGCATGGACTAGCCTGCCCCAGGAGGTAGCTGCAGCCCATACAGTGGCGGGCTTCAAACATGCATGGGACAGGAACAAAGGAATAATAGAGATAGGAAGAAAAAGCTAAAACCAATGACCAGATAGGGTCACTGGATGCTTCGTTAGGCAGTTTAAATGTGCAGACTGGATGGGCCTAGCTGCCCTTATCTGCCAACAGCATCTATGTTGGTAGACAAACATATTGGATCACTTTTCAATGGGCCACATCAACAGATCCTGGTCCAAGAACAGTCTTAATGGTCCTATTATCAATGACTGTTAGAGATGAATTTTATGTGCTGCCAGGAACCAAATGCCAATATTTGCAGGAGAGCACAATATCCTTTTTCTTTCCTGTATTACACTGATGCCACATGAATGCAGCATATGGCATTCAAAGGGGTGACTGCACAACTAATGGAGGCTGGGATTACACAAAGACAGTCTCCCCGCCCAACTTCAGTTTGCTATGGACAATGCAATGCCTGCATTTAGTGACCTGCAGGTGGGAGGGGGGGAAGCTGACAACAAAGTTGGAGTTGTGGAGCCTTGAGACAGAGATCAAGTCTGAATGTGAAGGACAGGAGGCATAGTTTGGCTTGCCAGGGACTGCGAGTACAACCAACAGTTCTCTAGTATTATGGGCTCTGAATGACAGTGTTACAGCACAGAAATGATGCTATTATCACTTTTCAAGTGTACTATTATGGGGAATTTTTTTAACACTTTACTATGGTATTATTTCCATGTATCCATATATTACAACATATTTACCTAAGTACTGCCACCTTTTGGATTACCACACTACCACCTGTTGCATAAGAGAAATTGTTTCAATGTTATGGCTTGTAGCTTGTTCAAAGTTCTGAAGAAAGCCCAGGGGCTGGATTCCACAAGGGCTACACCAGGTGTAATGCCACTTGCGCCAAAAGTAATGGCGCAAGATGCAAGATATGCCAGCAATTGTGACATGCGGTATTCTACAACAGTGATGTACGACATGGTACAACACCTTGCGCCAAAGTCCCCATACACCGCACTTGTGACAACCCCAGATACGCAGATGCATAGTGCGACATCCACAAAAAAAAGCAGGTGACAGTGCAGGAATGGTATTCTAGAAGGCATGGACCAACAACATATGCCAAGAGCTAGTAATGGAAGTTACACCAGGTGTGAGCAGGTGTACCCAAGCACAGTATAAAAGGCAACCAAGAAGCCTCACTGGGGCAACACAGTACTGTGCAGCAAGCAGAGGAGACTAGTGAGCAGGAGAGTAATGGCAGCCCCAATTGCCATACTGGGCATACTGCTGGCAGCAGAGTCAGAGCTTGTGGCGCAGGGTGCATGAGGGCAGGAACCAGAGGGACAGGCAGCCACAACAGCAGCCAGAAAGAGCTAGACACATGGCACCATGGGTATACAGGTCCAGGAAGTCTTATCTGGACTGTATGGAGGAGCAATGTATTGCACAGTACCACCTACCCAGTGCAATTATAGCTCAGCTCTGTGAAGACATCAGGGAAGAGCCCCAGAGGACTACCCATAGGGGGCACCCAGTCCCCGTGGAGGTAAAGGTGACCACAGCACTCTGCTGCCTAACCACAGGGACCTTCCAGACCACCACAGGTGATGCAGTGGGCATCTCGCAGCCTGCCATATCACGATGCCTCAGGTAGTTCATAGATGCGATGGTGCAGCATGTCGACACATACATCCAGTTCCCATGGGATGCGCATCAGCAACGGTCCATCAAGCAGGCATTCTATGACATGGCACCATTCCCACATGTGCTAGGTGCAGTAGACTACACACATGTACCCATCAGGGCACCACCAAGGCAGGCAGACGTGTACATGAACAGGAAGGGGATACACACAATGAATATGCAGGTCATGTGTGATGCACAGTGCTGTATCCTGGATGTTGTGGCACAGTACCCTGGTTCCTGCCATGACTTGTACATACTGTGGAACTGTGGCCTGCATGCAGCATGGGAGGCAGGACACATCAGAGGAGGTTGGCTCATTGGTAGGTATACCTGGCACACGTGTCCACACACCACACAGGCATGGTGGGCTCCCACAGCACAGCACTAACAATGTACCCATACCACCAACAGGTGACAGTGGATATCCACAGCTGCCATGGGTCACGACACCCCTCTGCAACCCACAGATGGCCGCAGAGCAGAGCTACAATAATGCACACACAGCCAAAAGGTATGTGATAGAACGCACCTTTGGCATCCTGAAGGCACGGTTCAGGTGTCTGGACCACTCTGGTGGCGCACTCCAGTACAGTTCAGAGATGGTCTACAGGATATTCCTCACATGTTGCATCCTGAACAACCTTGCACTGAGGAACAATGTGCCCCTGCCAGACATGGAGGACGAGGTCAATAACATGGATGGACAACAGCAGGACTGGCCTGAGAGTCAGCCGCAAGAACAGGCTGCACTGTGCCATGCAGGATAAGGTGCCAGATGGACCCTGACTGAGCATCACTTTGCAGAGGGCCAGTAACATCATGCAAAGTGCACTGGCAGCACTAAGGCAACACAGCATGGGAGGAACATCACATGGAGATGCTGCCCGGTGCTAGGGTCATGCGTGGGTGACACTGTACACTACTGCCAGTGCACCAGCCCTGTGCCCAGTGGCAGGTGGACAGAATACACAATCAGGACATAAGGGCACTGACGCAGTGCACAGCCTGCCCACACAGCCTGACCAACCTGTGCAGTGTGCCATGACACAGCGGACCATTGCAGACATGTGACAGGGGTGCGGAACACAGATGAGCTGACAGCACTAAAGACGAGACATGGACAGACTACTAGAGACCTGCCAAGAGGTCACACATTCAAGAGTGTATATGCCTGTGAGGAATGACACAAGTGAGTGGATCCCAATGACAGGTATTGCGAAGCACTATGCTGGTGCTTCACAAATAGGCATGCAGTGCCGTTACTAATGTACACGCAACTGCGGCATAATGAAAATGCACCGTGCAATGCATGCTGCAGTTGCGTTATGTGGCCTGTTCAATACGCTGTTGAGGCCTTCATGTGTAATGCAAGCAACACATGTGGAAGCCACGTGCAGTCAAATGATACCAATGCCAGAGGCCTGCAGAGGTACAGGGGAGCCTGCACACAGCAGTCACTGGCCATTGACAACCTGCAATAAGCCTGCAAGCCTGTAAGGAACTGAACAATGACCACATTAAGTGGAAGGGCACCAAATTACAGTGCAGCTGAGACTGTTCAGCTCATCAACCTGGCGCAGCAGTGGCACACCACACTGCTACCACCAGGGTGCAGGGCCCACACATCTAGGGAGAGGGACAGGGTGTGGATGGCCATCAGCTGGCGCCTTCAGGGGTTGATGGGTGTGAGGAGGACCATCAGGCAGCTGAAGCACCACTGGCAGGACCTCCATAGGAGGGACAGGCCCATCCTGATGCATCTCATGGACATTGCTGCCAGAAGAGATGCTGAGATGAGAGGCAGTGGTACACCAGGGGAGGTGAGTAGGGCCCCCTGACCATACAATGGCACCCAGAAATGTTGCACTGCCACGTGCATCGGTGTGATAGATTGACGTGTGTCCCCTTCTCACACCACAGATTTGAGTGCTACAAGCCATGTAGGAGGTCAGCATAGACACCACCACCACCAAGGTAGGTATTGACCACATGCACTGGTGGACCTGTGTGCAGCATGCCACAGGGACACAGTGCCAGCACATGTAACACAGAGTGACCCCTGCCATGTTAGTCTAATACATGTCCCATTCCCCTGTCAGGTGAGTGACCAGCAGTCCCAGAATGCTACAGGGTCCTACTCTGGTCCATGGTGGAGCAGAAGTAACAGGACGCCATTGCCTACAGGGCATGAACAAGGAAGATGCAGAGGAGGACATGGCCACTACCACCTGAAACATCAGTCAGATGGGGATAATGATCATCAGGCAATAGATGATGCAGCAGAGGCAGTGCCCATGGCAGTGTTGCCTGTGGTGGCAGTGGATACAGCAGAGGCAGAACCACTGCACATTGGCCTGCAAGGGATATCCCCACCTGCCTGCATCCATTGACCAGCGGGTGGCACCGTTGGCACAGTGTAGTGGGGTTCACTCCACATGCCATGCACTGAGATGTGCCTCCCAGTGCTGCACACCTGTCGTGGTACCACTGTGATTCTACATCAGTGGCCATGGCTGGTGTGTGGTGCCTGTTGGCTGCAGCTGCATAGCGGGTGGAACACTGTGTGCTACGTGACAGGGGCCCATGTGTAGCGCCTGCCACCCATCAGATATGGTGTGCATGCCCACTGATGTTGGGGCCCAGGCATGTGACTGCCATGCTTGCAGGCAGGTATTGCAGGATGCCCATGGGTACATTACAGTGAGGAATCTGTGTGCAGCACTGCACCTGGGGTGGGCATGTTATGTACAGCGTCATGGGGAGACCAGTAGAGAGGAGACCACAGGCCACTGTGCAGTGTCCCGTACTGTGTGCCATGTGTGTGTGTCAGGTCTGGCATGGGCTTTGTTGTGGTGTTGTTGTGGAGTGCAGGGCATGGTGTGTGCAGGCAAGCGAACATTACCATGTGCAGCCATGTGTCCAATGCATATTCCCGCATGTCAGCAGTGTGCATTACAACACACACACTGGCATGGGCAGATGTTCACCCACGTCAGTCACACTCACCGGCACTGACCCCCACCATTATATGTCCTGTCTGACATCCATCAGACATTCACACACACACACACACACACACGGGATACAGTATCGTAGTACCAATGCTTTACTAGTGCACTGTGCATTTCACCATATATACATGTATACAACCCCATCAATTCCCAGTGCATCCCATGCATGGGCATTTCCCAGTTCCTATCACAATGTGCCCACGCCCACATACAGTGCTGTGCCAGTGTCCCTGTGTGCAGTCCCATGTGTGTTGCCACAATATGGCATTCATGTTAAATGGTGTGCAACCCTACGCACTCCCCATGGTCCATTGGGGCCAGCAGTGTGGCACACTGTTGTGCATCATCCCCATCTCATTCATGTGCCACTGCCGGTACCCATGCCAGATGTCTGGCTCCATATGTTGGCATCAGTGTGCATTGCCACAGGCATCATCTGTGCCTGGTGTACCCTTGCACTACACCTGGGTCCCTCTTCAGGTGTCTTCTGTGCCACACCATGTCATGTCCCTGCACCGGGGGCACCTCCTGTCATGCCCCTTGGCTTCCTGCCACACTTCTTGGGTGGGGCACTGGTCCCTGGTTGCTGCTGGTCTGCATCCAGGGGCTCCACGTGCAGGTCAATGGTGGCTTCCTGTGTGGTGCTTACAGGTGTGCCAGCTGTGATGAGTACACTGGAGGTCTGCAGCTGTTCCACTGTGTGTGGCTGTGTACCTGCACTGAGGACCCCTTGGTCAGCTGTGCCTTCCTGTTGCACATGGTGCCCTTTCTGTATGCAGCCTATCTCTACATCTGCAGGCATTGTCTGTGTGGCCACAGCCATGGTGCTCCTGGGTGGTCCAGACACTGGCTGTGCTGTGTGCTGCATGGCTGCCATGTGTGGTGGCTGTGTTGCGGGCTCTTGCTGTCTGGCCAGCAGGACATGTGTCATGGCTTGCAGGGTGGTTGTCGTGGCCTCTGTGTGCTGCACTATGTACCTGCACCTGGTGCACTAGGTCATGCAGGGCCACTGCAATGTCTGTCAGGCCTGCAGTGCTGGCATGTGTGCCTGCCTGTATGGCACTGAGGATCCCAGACATCTGCTCTTCTATCTGGGTGTGATGGTCCTCAATGCTGTTCCGCAGGAGTCCAAGTTTCACTGTCATCACAGCCTGCTTTGGTACTACCGTCTCACAGTACTGACCAAGGTATTGTGGTGTGCTATTACCCAGCAGCTCTGTCCATCTGCTGTCATTAGATTGTTCCCCTCCAATCTCCAGTGGTGGGGGGCTCTCCTGGTCAGTGCTGTGCCCATGGAGGCTTGGTGTGCGCACAGTTTCCACGGTGTCATGACGCACTCATTCACTGGAGGTAATGGTGTCTGGTGTGCCACCACCTGTGCTCCCTTGGGTGTCCACCTCTGTATTCCAGTGTTCATCCCTGGACCCCAACTGGCCTTGTGCTGTGTCACTGTCCCTGTCCTCTGCATCACCCACACTGACATCCATGGACGATGTTGCTTCCTCCTCTGAGTCACTAGGGCCCTCCTGGCCAGAGGGTGCTGTGGTGCTGCTGGTGTCACTGGCACTGTCCTTGTGGTCTGTGTCCCCCTCCTGAAGTTGCTATTGTGTGCCTGCTGCTGCCTGGACTGAGGTACCTGTGGGGAGAATGCAGGTTGTTATTTAGCTGTTATGTGGTTGTTCCTGTGTGGGCACATGCAATCATGCATGCATGCATGTCCATGCCCATGGCACTGTGTTTCCCCTCCACCTGCCTCTGGCATGCTGCATCCTGTAGGTGTCCAGGCTGCTGTCTCCACTGATGCTGCAGTCATCCAGGAGTGTGGCCACTAGCTTCTGTGGTGCTGCCAGCAGCTGCGTCTCAGCTGGTCCTCCCCCAGTGCCCTGGGCAGTCAGACGATTGTGTGCTAGCTTTTGCATCACCACTTTCTTCACTTCGCTGTACTTTTTCTGCACGTCACTGACCGATGCACCTCAGTGTGGCCACTGCATTGACCTTTGTGGCCAGCTTCTCCCAGGCACCCTTTCTCTTCTCCCTTATCGCATTCTCACCATCCCTGCCAAGCAGTAGGGCTGTGTTGGCATGCACCCCTTCTATGAGGAGGTTGGTTTCCTCATGACAAAAGTTCTTTTCCCTTTTATGTGCCCTTACAGCCTTTTGTGCCCTTTCCCATCCCCCTGTATGTGTTGCCTGCTCTGCTATCACATTTCTATGCTCCGGCTGCTGTTCCTGCAGCTTGCACGCCCTTTTATGACACGTCATAACTGCGACATTTTTTGCGACTGGCACAACTTCTCTTTTTTGTAGAATATGGCATATTTCCTTTGTCCTACTTGCAGTGGTGTATGTTGTGCATTTTCATACCTTCTGCATGTCGCAACTGTGTCTTCTAGAATCTCACCCCAAGTCTGTGGTAAACTTTAATTTCAGGGTCTTAAAATAGCCATTGATGGCTGGTTAAAGTTTACATGTATCACAAATGGGCACTGTATACAGGGTGTTGGCTGCTACATAGTTGTAAATAGTGAGATAATACAGAGTGTACTTATGACTCGCTCTTGACTGGCTACCAGTAATCAGGGGCCCAAAGCAATCAGAACCCGGAAGTAAAATACTTCAAGGAAAGAGACACACAAAACAACAAACATGAGTAAAATAAATACACCTAATACAGAAAATCACTCAGATTTAGAAGGAAACTCCCATCAGGAACAAGAAAAAATGAGTGGGGAAAACAAAAGCAGGAGGAGAAATTTTTGCAAATAATTCTGCAAAAAAATGAATGAGGGCTTCAAAATGGAGAACAAGTTAGAAGGAATTAACACTGAATTGAAAGGGGTAAAAGCAGAGATACAAGCACTTAACAGCACAATGACTCTGTTTAAAGACAGGTTTTCAGACTTGGAAGATGAACATCCTGGAGTAAAATAAGTAACAGAAAAATTATCTGTAGAATTCTCTACCTTAAAAAATAAGGTGTTAGACTTGGAGTTATGATCAAGGAGATGCAATCTCAAGATATTGAGGTTTCCAGAAGACACTGAACAAAAAGAAATTCACAAGTTTCGTATACAATTCTTGATGTAGCTTTCTGGGAAACAGTACCCAGAGGAAAAAACTGGAATAGAACAAGTGCATAGATCCCCAGCTACTCTAAACTCAGCATTTAAATACCCATGGGTGATTTACATCAAATGTTTGAGATATCAAAAATTTACCTTTCCTAAACCTGTGCTGGTCCCCCCACCTTGCCTTTCCCTGAGAGCCTAGCTATGACTTGCTTTCAAGCCCTTATCTTGTACAACTACTAGTTAACAATGTAATGTATTCTGTAACAATTGTTATTTTATTTATTTCTTTGGTAAGCTGGTAAGTGCACTGATCCAGGGGACCATTTTCAGGCATGACCCAGGCCACACAGGTGGCAGTTACAGAGGTAGTGACAAGTTATATGATGAGTACAAGTTCATGTGGATATACAGACATCACTGGTGAACAGAGCGTATATACAGACATCATTGGTGAACAAAGAAAGTGACATAGGAAAGTAAAATTAATGAGAGGCCGGAGAAAACAATCAGTACATCATGATAAGCAACAATCATTATACAATTATTTACTAAGGATAAATGGCCAGTGCAAATTAATGCGTGAT
Organism: Neoceratodus forsteri; assembly: GCA_016271365.2. Lineage (NCBI taxonomy): Eukaryota > Metazoa > Chordata > Ceratodontiformes > Ceratodontidae > Neoceratodus > Neoceratodus forsteri. Next base: position 557,444,622 of record CM057453.1, on the reverse strand, counting down.
GTAAAACAAACAAAAAACATACAGGATAATAGCCAAGTGGGAGAGCCCAAGAAGCAGTCAGTGAGGGACGTAAGACAGGAGTCCAAGGAAATGAAAGAGCTGGGAAGGCCAAAACAGCCCAAGAGGGAAAAGTCAGAAAGGAAGGGGTGGAGGGTTATCCAAGCTAACAATGGCATGTGGTCTCATCAAGCAGCCAGGAGTTGAGATGTGTCTTGAAAGTGGCATGGGAGTCCGGAGAGTGGGTGGGCATGGGGATTCTGTTCCACAGAGTGGGAGTCGCTACAGATAACGCTCTGCTACCCATAGCCGAGGGGACTTTTGGGATATCCATGGGGGGGGGGGACTGAGGATGCATGCAGACACCTTGAGGCAGTTCTGGTCTTCAGGAGAGATGTAGAAGGGGAGACTTCACTATGCCTGATGGTTCTGTCCAGGAGGCAGCCAAGCCCGTAATAAAATCTGCAGTGTAGTGAGAGCCAGTCAAGACTCTGTTAGAGGTGGCAGTGGTGAGTGGAATATGGTGCCAGGAGAGCAAAATGACATATGTTATTTATTTATTTGTACATCGGTTTACAACCTTTGAGCCAGAGGCTCATTTCCAAAGGTGCCTCGTCACATTGAGGACAAATACATAACAGACTTTGGTTACAGCATATGGGTTACATAGTTAGCAAGCATATGTGATTACAGCAGATAAACAGAATAAGCCAGTTTAGTTACAATGGTACATTCTTGCACGATGGTAAGAGCAAGCAGTAGGATAATAGCAGTTCAATCAGCAATGGGTGAGGATTAAGAGGTGTGGTGTGGATGCTGCCCAGCGGGCATTGTCAAGGCACAGAGAGCTATGCCTCAATTATAGACGGGTGCAGCTATGTGTATTAAATAGTTGGCTTCGAAGTGCAGTTTTGAATTTGGAGATCGTGGGGGCATCCGAGATGGGGGCAGGGAGCGAGTTATACCAGGATGGAGCTCTATAGCAGAAGGACCTCTGTCCAAGGGAGGTCCTAGATCTTGGGACCAGAAAAGTGGCCTTGCAGGAAGTCCATGTACAGACCAAGGGTTGGACTTGGTGGAGGGAGGCTGTCAGCCTGGGTGGGGATAGCCCAAGAAGAGTTTTTTTTTTTGTTATCAGGTAGGTTTGGTATCAGACATTTTTCTAGATTCAGCAGTATTGCCATGTCATAGAGCTGGCACGAATGCGTGAGCCTGGGGGCCCCAGTGATTAGCCTGCATGCCTTATTTAGGATGATGCGAATTTTACTGAGGGTGGTCGTGTCAGCAGCATCGTATACTGGTAGGCCATAGTCAACAAGGTATAATATAGAGGATGTAACTGCTAGACGGAGGGCAGCGGGGGGGAGACAGTTTTTATAGCGGTATAAGATACCTAGCCGCACATTAGTGGCTGCAGCAAGTGCATCAATGTGGGTGCGGTAGGTGGGGCTGAATCAAAGGAGACCCCAAGGTACTTGTAGGAGTGGACTTGCTCTAGTGGTTGTTTGGAGCAGGGGAGGATATGGAGTGGGAAGTTGCTGGCTTTGTTTTGGGGGTGGGCAAAGAGCATTGTTTTTGGTTTTTTTGAGATTAATGACCAGTCTGTGCTCTTTAAACCAGGTTTCAGCATCATTATAGGATAGTTCTATGGAGTCCTGGAGGGTGATAGGGTTACAGTGGGTGGCAAAGATGACGGCGTCATCTGCATACAGCAGAATTTTTCCAGTGCATGCACTGGGCAGGGTGTTACGGTACAGTGAGAAGAGTAGGGGTCCCAGGATGGAGCCCTGAGGAACCCCTGAGCAGATGGGACAAGTTTTGGAAAGTGTCTCATTAATTCTGACACATTGGGAGTGGGCAGATAGGTAGCTGGTGCACCAGGTGAGAGGCCCAGTAGAGAAGCCAGTGTGGCAGAGGGCATCCAGCAGGAGGTGGTGGGAGACAGTGTCGAAAGTCTTTGAGAGGTCGACGAACACTGCCCCAGCTAGGGAGCCAGAGTCCAGAGAGGCGTGTAGGAAAGTTGAAAATTCAACTAGTGCAGTGCGAGTACTGTGTCCTGCACAGAAACTGTGCTGTTCAGGGCAGAGGATGTTGTGTTTGGTCAAATATTCAGTAATTTGCATGGCAACCAGCTTTTCTAGGGCTTTGGAGAGGGGTGGGAGTATGGAGATAGGACGGTAGTTCCCGGCAGAGGACCTGTCACCACCTTTGTGAATGGCAGTAACAACGGTGGTTTTCTATGCAGTTGGGAATTGCCCTAGGCAGAGGGATTTGTTGAGAAGGCTGGTGAGTGGGGCAAGGACCTGATCCAGTACCAGATGGAGAATGCTGGGGTCCAGGGAGTCATCACTGGGACTATTGCTCTTTAATGCTCTGACCAGATGAGGTCTGACTTCCTGGGCAGTTACCCTACATAGGTAGAAGCTAGGGCATTGGAGGACTGGGGCAGATAGGGAGGGTGGTGGGTCAAAGAAATTACTGGGGAGGACAGAGCTAAGGTCTGTAAAGGATGTGTAAGGTAGTTTGCAATGTTTTCTGGGTCTGTAACGGTTGTGCCATCAATGGTGATCTGGGATGGGGAGGGGGGCGTGTGCTCCCATTTAATTGTTTGACATTATCCCAGAAAGTTCGGGCACACCCCAGGAGGAGGTGAGCATGGCCTGGTAGTGGGCGGCCCAGCTTCGGATGGCCCAAGTGCACTTATTCCACACAGCATTGTAGGCCTGTCTGTCAGCCATCCGGCCTGTTTCTGTGGCAAGGTGCCGTAGGTTATCCTTAAGCCTGAGCAATTGTAATAGGGCAGGAGTAATCCAGGGCACGTGATGTTTTTTGGTTCAGGTAGCGGTGAAGGGTGCGAAGAGGTTGCAGGCTTTGTTAAAGGTTTGGAAAAAGAAGGCAAGGGCAGTATCTATATCAGGAGTGTGATGAATGGGGGACCAGTTTATCTGGGCAAGAAATTGCTTGAGGTTTTTCAGCCCACCTGGTCTGAAGTGCCCGCGGAGTGTGGGCTGGGCTGTGAGTCAGTGCGAGGGGGTCACCCAGCGGAATAGGATAGGGGAATGGTCACTGAGTGAGTCACGGATGACTTGGTTATCCAGGATTTTTTGGGGGCGGTTGGTGATAACATCTAGGAGGGTGCTGGTACCTCTCTTAGGGTTTACTCTTGTGGGTTGGGAAATGAGTTGTGTCAGATCAATGGCCGCGAAGGAGTCCTGGGTGGTGGAGGAGGCGGTGCTGAGCCAGTTCACGTTAAGGTCCCCCACAAGGACTTGTTCTGCCTTGTGAGGGAGGGTGGCAAGATAATCAGTTAAGGATAAATTTGTTCTCAGTCTCAGTGTTTTTTCTGTCTTAATTTGTTATATGTGGTGCACAGGCATGCATGCATGCATGCATGCAAGGCTGAGAATGTGTGTGAGTAACTAGGGGAACAGTAGTCAATCAAGGGTAACAGGCTGCCTTGGGCAATGGCTAAATATGCTTTCCTGGTCAGGAGTGACTTTATCTGATAAGCCGCACCAAGTTTCTCGTTAATACGGTGCATAACACAGGAGATATGACCGGAAAAGGAGAGGGACGGGTCCAGGATAACTCCCAGATATTTGAAAGTTAGTACATTTTCAAGTACAGTGTCATCCAGCCAGACTACTGGGATGGTGGAGCCAGCCTTGGTGACCTTAAATAGGAAGGGTTTAGATCCAAATAGCATGGATTTAGTTTTTAGCATTAACAATTGGGCGATGTGAGTGGAACCAGGTGTGCGTCAGAGTAGTTATTAGATAAAACCCTGGATATAGTCTTTAAGAGCCTTGTCACTAGTGAAGAGGACAGCATAAAATAGGGCATTACAAGTGAGACAGTCAGAGGGGATAGTGTTTATATACAGGGAGAATAAGAGTGGGCCCAGGATGGAGACCTGGGGTACACCGGTAGTGACTGGGAGCGTGGGGGAGGTGGAAGGTCCTACACATACTGACAGAGCTATCTGAAAAGGTAACTTTGAAACCACTGCGTGGTCTCAGTACAGCAGCCAAGTGTGCGGAGGAAGGAGTGTAACAGTGTGTGGTCAACCAGGTTGAAAGTTTTAGACAGGTCGACAAAGATGGCAGCTGTTGCCCTTCCAAGGTCCATGTTCCTAAGAATATGATTGGTAAACAGGGCAAGGGCAGATGTGGTGGAGTGATGTTTACAGAAGTTGTGCTGCTGTCTGGATAGTAGGTGTTGTGTGTCAATATAGTCAGACAGTTGTCGGTGGACAATCCTTTCCAGGAGTTTACTAAGGTGGAGGAGCAAGGATGTAGGCCGATATTTATCTGGGGATAGCGGGTCACCAGTCTTAAAAATTGGGACCACCCTGGCCTGCTTCCAAGTGCTGGGCACCGAGGAGGTAGTCATTGTCAGGTTAAAGAGGTAGGTGAGTGGTTTTAAGATGGCAGGTGATAAAAATGTAAGCATAGCAGGGAAAAGACCATCATTGCCCAGGCTACCCTGGCTAGGCAGGCTCTTCAGCAGTTTGTCAGTGTCCCAAGGGGTGATGGTCTGGAAGTAGAAAGAGGGAAGGGTATCTTTGCTATTGTACCTTATTTCCATTGTTATCATGTATCCTATGCTAGTATATTTTATTGCCTATATATTCTGCTGTACCATACATTTTCCCTTCCCCCAGGACACATGTAGAAAAGAGTAATTTGTTCAATATGTCTTCCTGGTGAAACTTTTAACTAAATAAATAAAATATCAAGAGACACAAAACATTTTAGCATTGACAAAGAAAAAGAAACCCATAATCTATAAAGAAAAAAATATTTTAATATTTCCTGATCTGAGCCCTGAAGCACAAAAGAAAAGGAGTGAATTCAAAGCCATTAAACTTTTTTTTTTTTTTTACACGGGAAACACACATTCCTTTTTGCCACCCCACCCCAATCATGCTAAGGATTAGTTACTGTACATGGGAAATAACAGAACCTTCTCTGCTGAGGAAACTGAAAACTATGTGTGCAGAGAGCTAAAACTGAAACCTGCAACAAACAAGAGTGAAACAGGGAATGGACCTCCTAAAGCAGATAACTCTTGAATTACTTTCTTTCTGAATAAGAAAGAAAACAAAACAGAAATGCAAGAGAAATTACTTGTAAATAAAGAAAAGATAAGCAATCCAAGAATTTAGTTAAACTTATAATAAATAGACCATAAGGAATAATGTAAGGGGAGAGGCAACTCAGAATTAGGAGAGGTGACATTTTACATTTATGAGGGACTACAGGTCAAAGGGAGGTGGGGCGCTGTTTAGGGGGAGAGAGGGGAATCTAATTTTAGATCAAATGTTCAGAATAACTGGAAGAACAAGGGGCTGAAATTTGAATCTGAAGAAAGAATAATAGAAAGAATGTACACAGGAGGGAACATTTTGGTGGGAGGCTGAGTGGGGAAGCTAATTTCAGGTTAAATGTTCACAACTGGAGGAACAAGGGGTTGAACTTTGAATCAGAAGAATGAATAACAGCAAGAAATCATACAGGAGGGAACAAAATGGGGCACACTAATAAAAAAGTGAAGGGTTTAGGAAGACAGAAAAAAACCTGAGACTGAGAACACTTTAAAACAAGAAAAAGGATATACTTTTTAAACCACCAAGCTATAGCGAAGAATTAGCAAACACAATAGGGAATAAGTAAAATATATTTAAGAATGTGGTTAGGGAAGTAGGTAGGTTAGTCTACATGGGCCTTAGTTTAAAATGTGTTCCAAAATATAATGAAGCATGGAATGAACTGATGGAAAAAAGATTGGAGGTAAACACATTGGGGCAATTTTAGAAGCCCCCTGCACCAGGTGAAACTTGTGGCAAAGCAGGGGACTACACTGGACACATGTGTGGCACACACAAATTGTGCTATTCCAGAAAGTTTGCCATTTGCAGCAAACTTTCTGGAATAGCTACAACCTGCAGCCTGTGCCAGAAATAGTGTCGCACTTGAAGGGCCTGGCACTAGCCAGGGATGCAGCACCAGACAAGTGTGCAGGGGTCAGCTGAGGTGCCCCAAGGAGCACCATGCCTGGAACCTGGGCACAAAAGGGGCAGCCACTGCAAGGCCAAGGCATGGGCATTTTGCCACCATGGGGCAGTGTCCCCCCATCAGTGTCCCCATACAGTCCAGGCACCCATGTTCACCCCTGTGTGGTCCCCTGCTGTGGCAGGCTCATGTGAACCCCTGCCAATCCCGGATATAGCCATAGTGCAACTGCCCCCCAACCCCCATCTAGGCTAATTCTCCACTGCCATTCAAACAAACAAAGCAGCCCCAGTCCCAGTCCCCATCATGAAGAGTATGTGCCCAGATACATGCCAGCAGCACCTGGTGGTGTAGTGGCCTCCCACCCTCCCCATCCCGATAGGCAGTGGTCAACCACTCCACTCCCCCTGTCCCTGACCTGCTTCTGTGACTGGCACATCCCTCCACACACAACTACAGCCAGCCACATAATACCAGCACAAGGAGTGTGAACTGAACACTGTAAGCAATACAGTGCACAGTACTCACAGGGCACATTCTGTGGCTGGCTGGGGGTGTGTGCAGAAGGATGTACCACTCACAAGATCAGTCAGGAAACAAGAGAGTAGGGTAGTGGACCACTGCCTGATGGGGAGAGGAGAGTGGGGTATTTCTAAACCACCAGGGAGTAGAACAGTTTCATGTTTTTTCCCCAGGAGATCAGGGTTGGGGGAGGGGGTGCTGTATCAGAAGGTCAATTGAGCATTCATCTCAGGGAGATCGGGGATCATGGTTGGTTGATTCCTCTATCCCACCAGGGTTCATACTTCAGTGTCAAGAATTGGGAGGGGTGCACTACCAGGGCACATAGTTCTGTGTTAAAATACTGGCATGTTTCAGTTCTCAGTACATTGCAGTGGCACCCTGATATGTGCCAAGTCCTACAGCTGAAGGACAGCTGTGTCCTGACACTCCCCCATGGCTGCTGCCCTGCCTAAACTGCATCTCACTGCCCACTGACCTCATCTGCCCCAGTGGCACAGCAACTTAGATCACCTCCTGGCTGGTCTAATTGGTTCCCCCTACTGTGTCCATGGCAGGGCTTTGAAAATCCAAAAAGGGGATGTGGCAGCCACACCATGGTGCAAACCCCTTTGCAACTTGGTGCTCTGGATTGTTGGATGCAACCTGGGTGCAAGGGGCTTTGGTGCAGCCTGTCTGTGACAGATGCAAGCTACTTTTACAAAATCACACTTTGATGCAGTTGTGACACAACTCACCACTTGTGTCAAACTATTTTGACACAAGTCACTTGCATCATTCTTGATCCTTTTAAAATTGGGCCCATAATTATAATAAAAAATTATGAAAGATAAAATAAACATTTTATCATGGAATGTAAATGGGATTAACAATCCAGTTAAATGGAAAAGAACTGAGCTACAGTACATGAAGAAAAAGGAATAAACTGTCTACAATTGAAGAATTGCACTCTAAAGTTGCAGAATTTGAGAAATTCAGAAATATGTGGGGAGGACAGGGTCTACATGCAAGTTCAAATAAAATAAAAATAGAGGAGTAATCATTCTTGTCTCAAAAAAAAATAACAGTCACAATTAAAGAACATGATAAAGATAAACAGGGCAGATATCCAATGTGCAAAATAGCTACAACATTCACAGAAGTAACTATAGGATGTTTATATGGACCAATTCAGGATTGTCCAGAATTTCTCAGATTTTTTCTAAGTTTAGTTAATTTCTCAGGTCCATATATATAGTGGGCAGCAATTTTAACACAGCTTTGGATCCACTCATGGATAGAACAGGACCCCGCGCTCCACCCAGTCCAAGGCAGCAAAAAATAAATAAAAAAAATATGAAAGGAAAATTCAAACATGCACGAATTTGCCTTCTCCAAACAACGCCGATTGTGCTCCATAATCTATTTCATATTAGGATCCAGAGAGCTTAAACTTAAAATATTATAAATCTCATATGAAGGAATACTAATTTTGGATCATTCACCCATTTTTTTAAAGAGATATTTGATGACAATAATAAAGGTGGCAATAGGTGAACTATGGACCCCTGGCCGAGTCAAGATAAGGAGTTTACTAACTATTACAGAAATACAAAAAAAAAAATTCTGTAACAATAGGGTAAACAGATCGATAAATGCTATATGGAATGCATGGAAACCCTATATCAGGGGTCAGATCACCTATTATGGCAGCAAAAATAAAACCTAAGAAAAATACAAATGGAGATAATGAAGAAAGAGATCAAGACAGCAGAAATTAGACACACACACAATGAAGAAGACTTAAAATGATGGGAAAACTTAAAATGCAAAATTTAAAATGCAACTATAACACATTAGCAGACATAAAAGCAGAAAGACTTATAATGGAAACTAGATCTAAATACTATGCACAAGCTGACCAGACAGGTACAATCATAGCTTACCTACTCTGGAAAAGAGAAATCCAAAAGAATAATTAAAGAAACTGAGATTTTAAGAGTGAATATTACAGATCACACAAAAATTAATGACAGATTTAAAGCATTATATCAAAAATTATATATGTCAGAAGTTCAAGAACCACATCAAGAAAGTGACTAAATTAAATATATCTAAAATAAATACAGAGAATAAATTAAGGTTAAATGCTAGAATAACTGAGGAAGAAGTGAGATCATCCATCATGCTGTTTAAAAATGGGAACTCACCAGGCCCTGATGGGCTACCATCAGAACTATACAAGATATGTATTACACAGATTTAACCTTTGTTAACTGACCTCTTTAATTCCATTTTGGAAGAAGGAAAAGTTCTTAAATCATTTCTAGAAGCCCTAATTATAATAATATTAGAAGACAGCAAAGACCCACCATAATCCAGTTCATATAGACCAATATCATTATTAAATGTAGACAACAGAATTTTTACTAAAATACTTTCTAAAAGGTTAGAGAAAGTAATGCCTACCATAAGTCAATGACCAAACGGGATTTATTAAAGGAAGAAAAGGATTTAGTAATATTAGAAATGCTCTATACATGTTAGCACTTAAGGATCAAAAAGCAGCTTTAATATACAGTATATCACTAGACACATAAAAAGCCTTTGACAGGGTGGAGTGAGACTACCTTTCAATATTAGAAAAAGCAAATTTATGAGATTACTTTATAAAATGTACAAAACTGATGTACTCACACCTCACTGCACAAACCTTTAACAATTATTTATCTCAACCTTTCATACTGAAAAGAGGCTATAGGCAGGGTTGCCTTACATCACACTTTTTGCTCTTGCAATAGAACTGGTAGAAAATTTAATAAGAAACCAATAAGATATACCTGGGTTTAGAAATACAAAATAACTTAAAATCTAGCTATATGTTGATGATATTTTACTGTATATAAAGGAACCCAATAAAGATTGAACAATACGTCAGCAATAAAATAATTTGGTTTAGTTTCAGGACACAACATAAATTGGTACAAATCAGTAGCTATAAATATAGATTCAAATCATAACAGCACATGTTCAAAGTAGAAAAAAATAAGATAAAATACTTTGGAATTTACCTAGCTCAAAATAAGAAATAATCAAATGGAATATTGATCCCATATTAAAAAGAGTTGGACATATTGGAAAACTAGAAAGATCTTCCCCTGACTCTAACTGGGACAGTACAGGTTATCAAAATGACTATTACCAAATACGTTATATATATTGTAGTCACCTCCCATAAAAATTGAGGATAATTGGTTCCAAAAACTAGATAAAGTAATACAAACATTTCTTTGGAAACATAAAAAAATGAGAATCAGTTTAAAAAAAAAACACTTAAGGCCCCATTGGATGAAGCAGAACTGAATCTTCCAGAATTTAAAAAATACAACTTAGCAGAAATCATAAATCAAATTGGAGAAGTTCATGAAAAAGAATTACCATGGTGGGCACATTTTGAAAATACCGAAACAGGATACATAAAACCTGCTCAGATTCTATTCTCCAATTTAGGTAGAAAAGAAAGTAGGAACATTAAAACTGAATTGGTGAGATCAACTTTAGAAGATGGAATGAATATCACAAAATAAATAGAGAATTTAAGAATTAACATTATGACACCTATATATTTAAAAAATCATATGTTCTACAGAAATAAAGACTATAAAAAATGTACAGATAAAGGAATTGTATGCCTAAATGATTTATACAATGACAATAATCATTTATTGTCCTTTACACAAATAATGGACAAATACCATAGTTTCCCACAAGATTGTTTTTGTTTCTTTTACAATTGAGAGCATACTATAATAAAGAATTAGGTACAAACCAATTAAACTCCCTATGAGTGCAATACAAACACATTTTATGAATGACAAATCCATAATATTATTTAAAGAATATAAAGCATATAATTTTATATAAACAGAGGGATCACCAATCAAAAAACAAGGTTAAATGGGGAAAAGAATATAAATCACAGATCAAAAATTGGAATGAAATGAAATAGAAATCAAGTTATCAATCAAAAACAGTCGAAATCAAATCTACTTCAAAATTTTCCACAGAATGTATTATACACCCCGGCTATTAAATAAAATGAATAACAATACCACCAACCTGTAACAGATGTGAATCCTCAATAGGAACATTAGAGCATGTAATAGCTATGTGTATAGACATTGTCCCTTTCTAGGAAAATATTATTAAAGTCTTAAACAGAATTCCAGGAATAAAAGTTATAAGAGAGGTTGAACTTTGCACGGTAGGCACCAGTTCCAGATAAAACGTACCCACAGGAAATTTGGCAAAAATCTTAAATATAGCTTTGTTAAATGCAAAAAGATGCATAGCTAGAGGATGGAAGAACAAAGAACCACCAACTTATTTACTATTGAAAAATCTATTCCTGGATTGTATGAATCTCAGACATCTCCATTGTCCCCAAAACCGCACCAATACACAGACAAGTATATGTGTTGGAGCTCACTTTGGCAATCAATTTACTTATTCTTTCTTTGTTCACATTATGTTTACACTTATTGTTACATATTGTCACAGGTTCGCTCAGCAGGTCAGCCCTCTACTCCCAAAGTGCCAACCTCTGAAGCGTAGAATTGTGAACAGTGAACAGTACAAGGTAACCCTCTTGTCTGTTTTGTGGGTTCGAGTCACCTTAGTCTCAAGTTCTGGAGGGATTCAAACTGATAACCTCTTGTTAGCATACCCAATTATCAGGCTTAGATAATTCCATCTTCGGGGGGTCAGATATCTTTACCTATGGGCATCTAACCAGGTATTGCAAAATGAACCCTTAGAACTCTGTGCACGACCTTAGAGAACTCTATCCGTTTCCCAGTTTGGTATCACAATAAGTTCATATACAGTGTCAACTATAACCTTCAAAACTTCACTTATATAAAAAAAAATTTCAAGGCACACCAGGCAGTTTCTGTTTTTTAAAATATATATCTTTACTTTAAAATAGGAAAAATAGGAAAACAGTAAAATTACAGAACAAAATATCCCAACACACAGCCTTAAAACAAACAGGTTTAAAAGTGCAGATTCCTACAAATAATAACACTCACACTAGTCTTGTCTAAGGTCCTTACTTCTTAATCTTTCAGTGCTTCGTGGTCTCGCTTCTCTCAGTCAGAAATATGAAAGTGTGTCTCTAAGGTCTGCTCAGTAGCTTTAAAAACAGTCTTGAGATGGCCTTCTCCCCGAGGTCACCTAACTCTGCCTTGGTGTATTAAAATGAATATTTTACAACACAGACTGTTCTATTAAGATATTTAAAAAAAAATAAATGACATAAATTGCCTCTCTTCCTGTAACTTGTCCAAACCAGTCTGTGAACTGCTTTACCCTAGACATCAAAAGTTTCTCTGATGTAATCCACTGAATACTCCATACAAAAGCTTATTGGACTTTCCTAATTTAGTCTGGGACCTGCTAAATGAATCTGTGACAGATTGGTTGGCAGCAGTGGCATATAAAATTTGGTGGTATAAACTTCATTGTTCAGTGTGTCAGCTTGAGACCATTCAGCTCACTTGAAAAAAAGAAAGGCAGTGTTTTATTTCAAAAGGAAACAGAACTATATCCCTTGGCTTACGGTCAAGTTCCTACCCATTTTATTTATTTTCTAAAGTGCCAGTCAGATTAGCAGTAGTCAGAAAATATGGCTTCCATCTACAGCAGGCACACTGTAGATTACTTAAGGCAGTTGTGCGGGGACAGAGGAGTCCCGTTCAAGGTGAAAGTAAGCAGCAGAGTCTCATAGATGCCTTGATGGTAGCAGAAACCCAGAACAGCAAGTCACCAACCATGACTGGAAAGGACCAAACCTCAAGTGTGGAAGGGCTAGTGGCCAGTGAAGGGTCCAGAACCAATGAGGAGGACAGCAGGGCTACTGTCAGTGAAGGGCCACAGCAGCAGGGGATTGTCACCAGTATCCTAAATCCAGAAGTACTCAGACTGCAAATTGAGTTGCGCAGGATGGAACTGGAGGCAGAGCTAGAACAGAGGGAGGCAGACCATGAGGAGCGTGAGCTCCAGAGAGCTGCAGAGGAGAAGAGGGAGTGAGAGCTGAGAAGCAGAGCTAGAATGCAGATTGGCAGAGTGAGAACAGCGGGCTGCAGAGGAGAAGAGAGAGGAGCGCCAGTGGCAACACGAACTGGAGAAGCTACGACTCCGACCAGCGGCACCAGAGCAGGTAAGTGGCTTGAGTTTAACTGGGACTGCAGGACTGGGTTACAAATTGAACTCCAAATCAATAGCAGAGTTTAAAGAGGTGGAGGACATGGATGCCTTTTTTAAATTCTTTTGAAACAGGTTGCATTCAGGCTAAAATTTCTAGAGAGTCCTGGAGCTTCCAGCTATCCCTGCTACTTACCAGGAAAGCTCGGGATGCATTGGGCCAAATGGACAATGAGGACAGCAATGATTACAGCAAGCTAAAAGCTGCACAGTTAAAAAAAGTTTGAATTAACTGCAGAATCATACAGAGCTAAATTCCGTAAGCTCAGGAGAAGCCCTGATATGAGCTATGAGGAGCTAGCCACGAAACAATGTCAGTTTTTAAAACGTTGGTGGGAAGGAATTGAGGCAAACTCTGTTGATAAAATTGAAAATGTGATTTTATTAGAGCAGTTTTATTGGGCATGTCCAGCAGAGCTAAAAACCTGGCTAGAGGACCGAGATCCAAAAACAGTGCAAGAGGCTGCTGAACTCTTGGACAGCTATGCCAAGAGCACACCTGCTCTGAGAGTGAATGAGGTGGGTGTGGCAGCACAGAAAGGGAAAAGCGCGCCTTCAGGGCAGCTAAAACCCTCACTGCCTCCACCAAAACCAGTCAGCCCCAGGTTTCAGAGAAATGATTTCTCTGAGAGAAGAACTGAATGTTGTTTGTGTAAAGAAACTGGGCATATTGCCAGACAGTGTCCCAAAAAGGCAAGCCATAATACACAACCAGGTGCTAGAGAGAAGTGGGTTGTTTGTGTGTCCCTGGAAGCATGCCAGTGAACATGAGGGAACACATGCATCCAGCCATGGTGAATGATGTACAAACACAAGGGTTAAGGGACACAGGGGCATCCCTGACATTGGTAAAGGGGGATCTGGTACAGCCTGGTCAGCTTATACCCAATAAATACGTAACTGTACAGGACTTTACGGGCGGGGAGAAAACATTGCCCCTTGCTAGTGTTCTCCTGGACTGGGGTGAAACAGGGGGAACTGTGCAACAGGTGGCTATAGCCAAAACATTAGCAGTGGATGCGATTCTGGGTAACAATCTCCAACAGGGGATAGTATGTGTAGTTACCCATAGCCAAGTGGCAAGGGAAAATTGTAGTTCCCTGAACCCCACAGAAACCACTGTGGAAACCACTGAGAGGCTGGTTCCCCAGCCTGTGTCTCCAGATAGGGAGACTGATAGAGAGGGGGTAGAAATTTCCCCAGTAGCTAGTAACCACATAGCTACAGAGGGTTACTCTGAAGAGGGAGGGGTGACCCATTGTCTGAGGGTTGGGATTGACAGTGATCCTGAGGGCCCTGACATTAGTGCTAGGGACCCTAGTTTAGCGACTGAAGGGGACTTGTCCCATGCCTTGGGAATGTGTGAGGGATTTGCAGCTGTTCAGAGGAGTGACCCTAGTTTAGAGAAGCTGAGAGCTTGGGCAGACTTTGATGGAACACAGGGAGGTAATGGCAGACATAAGGTTTATTAGGAAAATGGACTTTTGTATACTCAGGCAGTACAGGGAGAGGGAGGGATGCTAGGCAGGCAGCTTGTCATTCCCCAGTGATATCATGAGCAGTTGCTCAAGGTTGCCCATGATATTCCCTTGTGTGGTCATCTGGGAATGCCACGCACTACACAGCGGTTAGCCAAGAATTTCTACTGGCCTAACTTCACCCAGCAGGTGAAGAGAGTATAGTCTTGTCACTGGTGCCAAGAAATAAGGCGGGCAAGAAAACCCAAGCTGCCCTAATTCCATTACCCATAGTGGAGGAGCCATTCCAGAGGGTGGGAATGGATATTGTGGGGCCTTTAAATACCTCCAGCTCCTCAGGGAAGAGATTCATCCTGACTGTGGTGGATTATACCACCTGGTACCCAGAGGCAGTCACCCTATCCTCACTGAGGACAGACAAAGTGGCAGATGCCTTACTTGGGATTTTCTCCCGTGCTGGGTTTCTGCAGGAGGTAATCACTGATTGAGGGGGTTCCTTCCTGTTGGACCTGATGAAATGTTTATGGTAGAAGTGTGGGGTGGTGCAGAGATGCAAGACATCGTATCACCCATAAGCCAATGGGCTTATGGAACGATTCAATGGTACCCTAAAGTCAATGCTCTGGGTGTTTGCTGAACAGCATGGGAGGGACTGGGAGAAATACCCTTCCCCACCTGTTTTTTTGCACACAGGGAAGTGCCTCAAGAGTCGACAGGATTTTCCCTCTTCTAACTCTTATATGGACGCCAGGTACGTGGACCCCTAGACTTGATCCAGGAGGACTGGGAAGGCAAGCACCCAACCCAGGGAACTCCCATTGTGGATTACATCCATAGGTTTAGGGAAAGGCTGAAGGAGTTTATGGGGACAGCCCAGAGCAACCTGGTAGCCTTGACAGAAACTAAAAAGTATGATCGACACCAGGCAAAGTCGCTTTCATTGCATGATGGGTCAGAAGTCATGGTCCTTATTCTGGTCTGGAAAGACAAGCTGCAAGCTGAGTGGGCAGGATCATACACAGTGTTTAGGAAGGTAAATGATGTGAACTACATTGTGGAGTTCCCTGACCGTAGACAGACAAAGGATGTACCATGTCAACATGATGAAGCCATATGCAAATAGGGCTGACATGGTGTTTGCAGTGTGTAGTCATGGGAAGGGGATGGATGAAGGAGACCCACTTCTAGACTTGCTGGAAGAGAGTAAGTGGGAGTCCTCTGTGGAGGCAGTAAAACTGTCTCCCCAGCTGACCCCTGGCCAGATCCAGAAAGTAAGGGAGGTTTTAGCAGACTTTTCCCCCCTTGTTTAGCGCCAAGCCTGGACTAACCCCCTTAGCGACATATGATGTGGAGACAGGGACACAGACGCCCATATAGCAGACAGCATATCAGGTGTCAGAGGCTGTCCAAAAGGACATTAGGAGGGAAGTGGAGGAGATGCTGGATTTAGGAGTAATCCAAAGATCCCACAGTCCCTGGGCCTCACCTGTAGTCCTTGTACCCAAGCCAGATGGCTCGACTCATTTCTGTGTAAACTATCGTGGACTGAATGCAGTCACGAAGTCAGATGCCCACCCGAAGCCCCGGACGGACGAACTCCTGGACAAGTTGGGGGGGCGACCTACCTTACGATTATTGACCTGATGAAGGAGTACTGACAGGTAGAGCTGATGGACACAGCTAGGGAGAGGTCAGCCTTCATCACTCTGATAGGCTTATTTGAGTTTAAAGTAATGCCTTTTGGAATGAAGAATGCCCCGGCCACTTTCCAAAGGTTAGTGAACCAGGTGTTAAATGGTGCTGAGAAGTATGCCATGGCTTACCTGGATGGCATTGCCATCTTTAGTACCAGCTGGGAGGAACACCTATCCCACCTTAGGGAAGTGCTGGACAGGATACAGAGGGCCAGACTTACTGTCAAAGCCGAGAAGTGCCAGATGTCCATGGGAGAGGTGGCATACCTCGGGCATGTGATAGGCCAGGGACAGCTCTGTCCTAAACAAATAAAGATAGAGGTAATCCAGGCATGGCCCAGACCAGAAACTCAGAAGCAGGTCAGGAGTTCTTGGGACAGCAGGGTACTATAGAAAATTTGTACTCAATTACAGTGCCCTGGCTGCTTCCCTATCTGACCCGACAAAGAAACGGATGCCCAAGAAAATTACCTGGGGCCCAGCCTGTGAGGAAGCCTTTTCCAAACTAAAGGAGGCACTGTGCAGTGTTCCTGTTTTGACAAGTCCTGACTATAGTAAAACCTTTATAGTTCAGACTGACACCTCAGACATGGGTATTGGGGCAGTACTGAGTCAGACATCCAGCAAAGGGAGGGACCACCCAATAGCCTACCTGAGTAAAAAGTTACTTCCAGGGAGCAGTCATACCCCACGGTGGAAAAGGAGTGTCTTGCCATAGTGTGGGCCCTCTAGAAATTGGAGCCATACTTGTATGGGCAGCATTTTGTGGTGCAGACTGACCACAACCCCCTAGTTTGGCTGATGCAGATGGGGAAAAACAATGGTCGATTACTAAGATGATATCCTTGCAAAGCAAGACTCCATATGACCATTCTAGATAGGGCTGGAGCGACCAGTCAGAAGTCAGATGGGCTGTCCAGGGTCTATGAGGAGTGAACTGATTTGGGAAGCTTATCCCATGCAGGGGGATAGAGCCCCCAAATTCAGTCTAGGTGGGGAGGAATTGTCACACTTGGACAGCTGGTTCTGATCCCTGTATCATTTTTTGTAAATATAAAAAAATGCATGATGGACCGTATCAAGAGAAAACGTTGTCTTGCTGGAACTGACACATCAAAAACCCCCTGAAGACAGAATTATCTGAGCCTGATAATTGGGTATGCTAACAAGAGGTTATCAGTTTGAATCCCTCCAGAACTTGAGACTAAGGTGACTCAAACCCACAAAACAGACAAGAGGGTTACCTTGTACTGTTCACTGTTCACAATTCTACACTCAGAGGTTGGCACTTTTGAAGTAGAGAGCTGACCTGCTGAGCGAATCTGTGACATATACCTCTCTGATTAAACATTTTACAAACATCCTTCATTCCATTTCCATTTTATCACATAATAAATTACTCTGCATTTATTGTCCACTTTCCAATATTATTCCTTATATTTCTTGTCCTATTCTTCCCCCAGATATACATCATGGGGGCTGACATCTCTCATTCTCTTTTGTTCAAAGGGTGTACTAGCATACACTCTGACCCCTTACTTCCTGCTGACTTTCTTATCTCTTATTTTCTTACATCTTATTTTCTTTGTCCCCAACCCCTGTTTCCCCCATCTTCTCCTCCCCTTCCCCTAAAATTCTCACATAGCAAAATTATGTGCTCCCTGGGCCTGTGTTTGCCCTTAAGTACCCCTGTTGCTCACCCCACTCTCTCTCTTTCTCTCTGCCAGTCCTTGCTTCCCACCAGTGGTGGAGCTAGAGGGGGGCTGGGGGGTGGTTTCCCCTCCTGGCTGCCCCAGTGTGAGTAGTGGTGCCCTGCCACCATCTTTATTCATGATTTAGTGCCCATTGTAGAGCCTGTGATTGACTGAATGGCCCCCCCCAGCTCCCAAATGCTCCCAAACCTGGCTCCTCCACTGCTTCCCACCTCACTCCATCCCTGACATTATGGCTTCTCCTCTTTCATGGCCTCACCAAGCCCCTCCCCCTTCCTTCTCCAACCTCAGCCTCTCACCATACTTTGTCTTTGTCCTGTGGATAATGGGGCCTGCCCTTTAAGAGGTCAACCTTCTTTATCTAAACAATGATCAGGACAATACATATAAGAAACTATGGGATCCCATCAACAGACTATTAGCCTCAAATATACTATAAAATAACTATCTTCCTTGCAAACTCACTTTTCACAGATAGGGGTGGAAGTAGAGTGGGAGTAAGGTCAGATAGGATGAGGAAGGGGTTATGATGAATGACACTTCCATGCACATTTGGGTTTCTCTTGGAGAGGCTCACTCCTCTATGCAGGGGAATACCTTTCTGAAAGCCAAACAGATGCATTGATGTCCCCCTCTGAACCCTGCACCCCCCAAAAATGATGGCTGTTTGTCAGGATATTTTATATTGACTGCCTCCCCCCCCCCCGATCTGCTCCCACTCATACACTCATGTACATACAGTCTATATAGGATAAATTAAGTGAAGTTGATTGCTTACATGGTCTCACTGAAGGAGCACTAGGATCCTTCAATTGCAGAGAAATAGATGCAGAAAAGGTGGGCAGCAATGAGAGGCACTGTGAGGCAGGCATGGCAGAACCACCAGACCCAGAGAGTGAACTTCAGATGGGAGGGTGAGGCAATACAGAAGCAGCCAGACTGGAGATCAAGGAAACCTGACATGCCTTATTTTCATTATTAGCACTGCATATAGTGATGCCAGCCAGGATGCAATGCAGTAATGCTGCAGTATAGCACAAAATGCTGCAGTATGCTGAAGAGAATGGTGTAATTCAATAGCAGTTAAGCCCTTTTGCCATGCAGCACTTAGTGCAAAATATTGTATCGCATTCTGGCTGGCTAAACTGTAAGTGAAGGTGTATATGCATCTGTAATGTGAGTCTATATTTCTTTAGTAATCTGCAGTCTGTTGGTCCCATTAAACAGAATACCTTCTATCTATACTGTGCTTTCCCAGTTCTGCCTCTTCATTGGCTAGGACATGAATATGTTGCACTCTCTTTTCTAATTGCTGCTCACACCATATCAGAGTACATAGATGAACATAATGAACAGCTTGTCATTATGTCAAATTGCTGAACAGCTTCAATAACCTGTAGCTTGAAAAATAACCAATTTATCACATCTATCAAAAGAAAATTGCATCAGGAAGGCAGTGAGGATGTCCAATGATACCGATTGTTAAGCGAATGGAAAAAAGTAAAGAAAAAAGAGGTAGTGTTGTGTTTAACTTCATAAGTTTATTTTGAGGAAAAGTTTTATTGGGGTGACAGTGCATATTTTTTATGTGTATGAGGATGTTTTTGCCATCGGAGCACAGGGTTTGTTTTAAAAATGAAAGGCTCGGCACCGTTGAAAAAATTGAATTCTATGATAGAGCAGCTATATATAGGCTACAGCACCTTGAAGATACCTTGTCAGTATAACAGGTCCCCAAGTGCTGCATCCTGTCCAATTCACTTTGCTAGACTTAAAAAATGAAATGCTTCATAACATCTAATATGCATGATGTCGGTCCTTACAATGCCTACGTGTTATGCTGAGGATGTCACTAACATCTTACGCTTGCAGTTTTAAGACTAGAAAAAAGTAATTATATGTGTCCATAGGCCACTATATCAGAGCTAGCATGGTTATTAAGGCCAGACAAGGGAGCGCAATTTTATTTATATGATGCCCAACTCTAGGGGCTCTGAGTGCCATACAATGCACACACCATAGATTAAAAACTTTTCTGATAAAAAGTATAAAAACAAAAAAATATTAAAACAGCAGGGGCGTGACTACACCACAGTAGCAGACCCAAACTCAATGTAAACAAATAGGTTTTCAGACGAGACATAAGTATGACCAGTGAAGGAGCACCCCCTCACCTCTGGGGGAAGGGCATTCTACAGAACTGCGGCAGCCACTCTGAACATCCTGTCTCCCGATGACTTCAGGTGAGATCTCGGAACAGACGAAAGGTCTGCCTCCATTGACTGGAGGGATTGACTAGGAGTGTATAGTATCAGGAGGTCTTTCACGTAGCGTGGATCCAGACCATGCTGGGCCTTGTAGGTTAACAAGCACACCTTGAAGTTAATGTGCCACCACATTGGCAACCAGTGAAGAGCATGGAGAACTGTCATAACATAGGCTCGGATACAGGAGGTCCCAGCAACCAGCCAGGCTGTCATATTCTGAACTAGCTGCAAGTGACAACACCTTTGTGGATAACCCAAGGTATCATGCGTTACAGTAATCCAATCTTGACACGACTAAGTCATGAACCAGTGTTGCTAGGTCAGTCAGTTCAAGAAAGAGCTTCATCCAGAAGATATTTTGAAGATGGTAAAAGCCACTGTGGACCACAGCTGATACCTGATATTCTAGTGTCAGCTTGGAGTCCACAACGACCCCCAGATTCCTCACCCTATCTACAGATTTGAGTGCCATTCCATCCAAGGAAGGTAGGATGGTGCTACTACTCACTGCTGCTGAGCCATGTTGACCCAGCTCCACCAATAACACCTCCATCTTCATTTGGTTTCATCTAAGCCTGCTGGCTACCATCCAGCCCTGGATTCCCTAAGGCACTCATTCAATTCTGAAATAACCGCATCATAGTCAGGGCCACAAGACACAGAGCTGGGTATCATCACATACCAGTGAAAACCCAAGCCATAGCACCTAATGGTTTCCCCCAAAGACAACATACACACAGTGAACATGGAAGCTAAAATCAGCCTCAGATGTCTGATGTTTAATTCAATCATGAAGTGATGATCCCATTAATCAAAAAGAAACATTACTTCCAGTCCTGAATAGACACACAGCAATTCTCTAGCCAATGTCTTACCTAGGACAGTTTTGATATGTATTGTCCTAAATGAACACACAGGGTTAGGATACAACAATCTTACCTCCAAAAAGGGATCCTTTTACTGTACAACCTAGTAGAAGAGTAAATGGTGAGATGGGAATTATGTTTCCAGGAGCTGACAAGCCAATAATTACAGCAGTTCCCCATCCTTCACGACAGGCCTGTACAGCAGATGTCTAAATTGAAACAAAAAAAACATCTAAAAGCATCTGTATGATTGCAGCCACAAAAGTTCCTTTCTTTATCAAAATATCTAAGAGCGATATGATGGTCACTGAAAAATATTCCCCCTCTTGACAAAACTGTCAGATTGTATGTGCCTGTTGGTTTCAAGTAAAGTCTATATCAACCAAAGCAAATATCAATCTCTGTGTGTTGAACTAAACAGCTGAAAGGATTTTAAGTACATTCCCTTCTTAGTTATGATTTATTTTGTATTTTCTTCTTGCAGGGCAGTGTGGTTCA
Organism: Neoceratodus forsteri; assembly: GCA_016271365.2. Lineage (NCBI taxonomy): Eukaryota > Metazoa > Chordata > Ceratodontiformes > Ceratodontidae > Neoceratodus > Neoceratodus forsteri. The sequence continues at coordinate 557,423,331 of CM057453.1, read as the reverse complement.
TTCCTGTTCAATTAGGACATAGAAGTATATTGTTCCATCTCACACAACCTGAACTTATAGATACCGAAGTATGGATACTGTATCAAGCAAGAAATTTACAATTACTGAGTAACTGGTCTGATTGGTTTTACCTGACTTAAGGAGCTTGAGTTTCGGCGTGTGTCAGTAATAGATGTCAGTGTAGCTAAGTTGATAATAAATCCATTTGTCTGCCAGAAAGTTGTGGGTTCTAGTCCCGCACTTGGATTCCACTCATACCACGAGTACTGGCACTCAAGAACAGCACTAAGGGGATACTGTACTGTTGGGTGTGCTGTCCTACTGATAAGATGTTAAACTGAGATCTTCTGTTTTTTCTGGTGGTTGTTCAGATGAATGTTAAAGGCCCAAGGGAATTTCATGAAAAGAGTAGGTCATTTCTACAGTGCCCTCACCAAATTTCCCCATTCTCTAAAAATGCCTATCAATCTGGTGCAGTTTCAGTTGGGTTGTAGCTGTATCCTCCACCCACCCTTGGCATCAAGCTTAAACTTACCTGTATTGTCTAGCCCTCCTATCCTGGAGGAAAAATCTAAACAAAAAAAAAATAGAGTGCACAAGGAAAGAAACACCTCTGGAAAACTTTGGATAACACAGTATTTAGACACAGTTAAGCTTGTGTTTCATAGCATATCTCTTCTATAGATTTCTCTTTCCTTGCAAGAACAAAGGAGCACAATTTGAAGATAGAGGGGGTGGCTCAGAAGTAATGTGAGGAAGTATTTTTTTCATGGAGAGGGTTGTGGATGCATGGAACAGCCTTCCGGAGGAGGTAGTGGAGTCAAAAACAGTGTAGGAATTCAAAATTGCATGGGGCAGACATAAAGCAATTCTAGTGGGGGTAGGAGGAAGTAGGTTGTTGGTTAACTAGGATTTGCAGCTTATCCATTAGGTAGGAAAATGGGCAGACTAGGTGGGCCTAACGGTCCTTATCTGCCATCAAATTCTGTGTTTCTATGCTTCTCTTATTTATTACTGATGACATTTGCACTGCAATAGGATCTTTACCTCTTAAAGTTCATTCACCCCACATCTTATTGCCAATTTGAAGTCATAATTCTCTGTAGTGACATCATAGTCTATTACCATGGAAAGTATTATGATATTAGGTAGGGTATAAACAAGGGCCGATGAACTCAAGAAACAGATCATATTTTCATGCATACAACAGTCTCTCTCATTAATAAACAATAGTGAGACAAAATGCAGAGCCAGTCTGAAACATATGCTGAACTGTGCCCAAAGATTATGTTTTTCAAAATTTCCTCTGGAGACATTGTGTACTCTTTAAGGGAGTGGTTAGGAATTTCTAAAGAAGGAGTCTGGGGGTAGGATTGGCTGAGATGTTGAGAATAAGGTTAGGGAGCAGAAGACAACTTAAATGAAGGGCAACATACTAAGATAAACATTTCTAGATCTGGAGTTCACAGAACAAACAAAATTAAAACATGAGTGTAACTCCAATACATCAGGACTGAGGAGAAATAAGACAGGCAGCGAGAAGAAAGAGAAGAAATTAAACATGAGAAACAGGGAGGGAGATGCTGGTATTTTGCTAAGGATGGATTCAGGTGAACGGTGGGAGAGTCATAAATACAGAAGGAGATAAGAACAAAACAAAATATGTTGCAATTATTAAAGAACAGAGGAGAACTGGGACATGGAAATGTGCACAAACAATACATAAAGCCTTACTATGAACAAGGGGTGATAGGATAACTTGTAATCTGATCTGCTGGTCCATTTGGGAATTTTCAAGGTATCCTAATCTGAAATCAATTCTGATCTGAGTACAGTGGGCACTGCTTATAATGGAATATCCATTAAAAGCTGGTTGGTCTACCATACACATTGTCCGCTGTAATCATTTTCACTCTTTCAAATCGCTCACACAGCTTTAGTGTGCTCTCATTGCATAGTGCTACTGTGAAACAGATAAGTGTTTTTTTTTTTTTGTTAGTGATAGTAAATGTGGAGGAAACGTAGGTGACCCTATACACAGATGACATTACTGTTTGTGGGACAGATTGAAAAAGTATGGTCGCATTAACGGAAATTCTACAGTCCTATAGGGCCACTTCCAATTTCAAAGCAAATATGGACAAGTCTGAGGTGATGCAACTCAGTGGCCCCATATCGGATTAGTGGAAAGCCACATGCCCATTTAAATGGTTCTCAAGTCAGTTTTGATATCTTAGTATCTGAATTCTGACTGACAGGCAACTCCTTATTATAGTAAATTACATTCCCTTAATCTCCAATATGGAAACAGACGTAAAGGTGCAGGGCAAACAATTCTTTCTCAATTTTTGTTCTTTTCCTCTCTTCCAATATTTTAACCTAAGAAGACCTGGAAGTGAACTCAGTGAGCTTATTCTAAATTTTTTTTTAACTTCAAATTTTGTTCTGTATCAAATATACCATCTTGTACATCTTTACACAGTTCCAATAAAAGAAATACTTTGGATAACATTTTACAATACTTATTAAAATGACCATTTGAGTAAAACCATCTAGAAGTTGATACACAGGTAAATTAACTTCCATCCACATTACAACATTATACAAAAAGGCATAGGTCTTGGTTGATTGCCATCCTCTATGTTCACCTTATCTTTAACTTATTCTCACCTCTCCTCCTCTGAGGTGGGGAGTTTTATCAGTCGCCTTCAACCAAGGCGCAATTTATTTGGACAGCAAAGTTCAAAACAGTATTGAATTATGGATTTAATATCTAATAACCTCAACTAACATGATACAACTCAACTTAGGCATCCTGGAACTTCATTATGGTTGTATTGGGTTTTAGTAAATTAACTCCTTAAAACTCTTAAAAATCTAAGAAAAGAGATCCTCTGAGATTAAAAAAAAAAAAAAAAAAGAACATAAGATAAAACATCCATGGCTTTTTTCTTCCTCTAATCTTGGTTAAAAGATTGCCAAGAGACCAGATAGCACCAAACCTTTCTTTGCCCTGTCTTAGAGTGTATGTGATTTGTTCCATGGACTCCAACTGTCCCATTCTGACCTTCCACTCTTCTATCATTGGGGGGTGAGGGGAAAGCCACCTGGATGAAATGGATTTCAGTGCAGCCACTCTTATTGTCTGTGGTAATTGCCTTTGCTGTCTACAGCCTGTAATCAAGGAAGGGAGACCTAAAACCAACTCTTCCCCTTTAAATGGTATCTGTAGGCCAGTTACATGCTGCATCAGGGAGTGGACCTCTCCAGAACGGGGTGAGTACTAAGCATTCCCAAAATATATGTGTTTGAGACCCCCTAGCTCTGCCACATCTCCAACAGACATCTGAACCACCAGTCCCGAGGTGTTTTGCCTTGGAGGGCATGAGAAAATATCTAAGAAGAATCTTCCAATGAAATTCACCAGGTCGGTGAGCTTGTTACTTGCCAGCCTCTGTTCAGTCTATTATCCCAAATATATTGGGGGATTGTGATAGATAGCTCTTCTTCCCATCCCTGTTTAATTTTATCTAGGCCTGAATTATTTAAATTAATTAAAATGCCATAAAACAGAGAGAGGGTGGGGGATGTCTCTGATAATACTGTTGTAGTAGAAAAACTCTTCTAGGGGTGTTTTTTCCCCCCCAATTATTTTTTGTATTCTATTATCAGAAGTAATATAATGTCGGACTTGTAAATATCTAAAATGGTCCTCCGGCAGAGATGAAATTTGTCTCTTAATTGGGTAAAGAAGTAGCTATTACTCCTATCAATACATTGAAAGAATGTGGAGAGTCAGTGTGTGGTCCAGTATTGGTATCCTGAGTCTCCTCTCAGGGGGGATAAATGAGGGTTCAAACCTAATTAAGGATAGAGGGCTGGGGCCGTCTCGGGTGCAGGTAATCTTCCTTAGCTTTTTAAGTGTCAAAAGGGAGTGAAGGATCCATGGGTTAGTGATCTCTCTAACTATGGTTGGAGGTATATTACTAGTCGGAACAGCCCACAGGGCCCATTTCCTGACTACGGCTTCTTCCAGGTGGTACCAATTGGAGTCAACCTGGCGTTTTATTCAAGAGCACAGCTGTGCCCCCCTTGCTGCCAGGTAAAATTTAGGGAGGACCTGACCTCCCTTTTCCCTGGCAGTTTGCAATATCCTCCTGGCCAACCTTGATTTTTTCCTGTTCCAAATAAAGTTCTGAACCTCCTTCTGTAGGTTTACCCAGAACTCTCTAGGGGGTTGTATTGGAAGGGTTTGAAACAGAAATAAAAACCTTGCCTATTCTAAATGTACAGGAACTCCACCCAGAATGCCTGGTCATTGTTAACACTAGCTAGGGGCAAAGGGGGTTTGGGATTACCAGACCTACAAGCATATTTTTGGGCATGCTAGTTACAACATTTAGTGGCCTTTTTCCAAGGAGACCTAGCTCTGGGGTGGGTCTGCTTAGAAGGAGCTGAGCAAGTTCTTGCTCACCTTTACAACCCAATAGGACAGCAGCATATAGGACTCGTTTAGAACCTGCGGACTAAGATAATGTTGGAGGCATGGAGAGAGGTGGTCCAGATGGGTGTCATGAATATCTATGCAGTTACACCTCCATAAGACTTCCCAAGGGATTCAACCCAGGATGGATTTACCCTACATACAAGAATTAGGAGAAAGCAGGGCTTTGTAGACTAGGCCAACTTCTGGAGGGGATGGGGGGCATCAAACTCTTTACCCAGTTTCAGCAAGGCTGTGCTTTGCTCCAGAGACTTTCATTGCTTTCTGAAAATAAGATGCAATTTATTGTGAGTGACCCCTGCTAATCCCACCTTAAAGAAAAGATGGGACACTTGAGAACTTTGGCTCCCTGACCATGGTACCAACCTCAGAACATCTCATACCTAAGATAATGAAGATTGTACTATGTCCCATTAACATACAGGTTATGCATTCAGAGAAGGTGGGAGCAAGAGACAGGGGAGACCACCACAGAAAAGGAATGGAAACACTGCTGGTTGGGTGCTAACAAAACTCCAGCCTCCAATACTTGGAAGTAATACAAGGGGAAAGTGCTTGCAAGGTATTTCAGAATCCCCACAATCACTTCCCACTATGGCCATACTTCCTCTGACACCTGCTGGAGGCAAAGTCTACAATGAGGGCACCATGAACATATATTTTGGAGCTGACCTAAGCTACAACCCTTCTAAGGGGAGATAGCCCAGGCACTCAGTCAAATGTTGGGTATTGATCCCCCACTCCATATAAAACACATTTGGCTAGGGGACTGAACTCACCAAGAGTTAAAAGGAAAACTACAGCCTCATAAGGGCAGTCCCAAAGGTGAACCAGGAAACTACAGGCCGGTAAGCCTCACATCGATCGTGGGAAAACTGATGGAGACAATCCTGAAGGAGGGGCTGGTGTCCCTTCTGGAGACCAATGGGCTGCAGAATGTTAGGCAGCATGGGTTTGTCAGAGGAAGATCCTGTCAGACCAACCTGGTGGATTACTATGACTGGGTAACTAGACAGTTGGACAAGGGCCATGCAGTGGATGTCCTATTTCTGGACTTCAGTAAGGCATTCGACTCGGTACTGAATGGGAGGCTAGGTAGTAAGCTTGCAGGTACAGGTGCAAGGGTGAAAATGGTGGGATGGGTAGTAAACTGGTTACAGGGAAGGCAGTAGAAGTTGGTGGTGGGAGGAGAGCTCTCATCTTCGAGGGCAGTGACAAGTGGAGTACTGCAGGGCTCAGTGCTGGGACCAATGTTTGGATTGTTCATATCAGACATCTCAATGGGCATCAAGAGCAAGATCAGTTTGTTTGCAGATGACACCTAGATGGGAGCAGTAGTGGATGACCTAGGAGGGTGGCATGGGTTGCAGGATGATCTGTCAAAATTTTAGACCTGGTCGGACATCTGGCAGTTGGGGTTCAATGCCAAAAAGTGCAAGGTACTACATTTCATGGAAAAAAAGAAAAAGAAGCTACCAGCCGAGGGGGTTCAGCTAGCCGTGACAGAGGAGGAGAAGGATCCGGGGGTGATTATAATGGGCTCAATGAGCAACTCAGCACAATGCAGGAAGGCAGCTGCAAAGGTCAACAAAATGCTGGGTTGTATTGCATGGGGTATATCTTCAAGTAGAGGGGAGGTGATCCTGCCATTGAACAGGTCACTGGTTAGACCACACCTGGAGTACTGCATGCAATACTTCACCCATACCTGAAGAGGGACATTGGGTTACTGGAGGGGGGGGTGCAGTGCAGGGCAACAAAGATGATCCAGGGACTAGGGGACATACCCTACGTGAGCATAGATACATAGACAGTGTCAGCAGATAAGGGCCTATGGCCCACCCAGTCTGCCCATTTGAGCTTGTAAGTTCAGTTTATGTTTTCCTAGAAGTCTGTTGCCCCTTACCCCTTAGTGGGCTGAGGGAGCTGAACATGTACTCACTGGATGTAAGGAGAGCCGGGGGAATACGATTGAAACCTTCAAGTACATGTAGGGAATAAACAAGATAGGCATGGAGTGACTATTCAAGTTAAGAGGGGTAGGGATACTCATGGTCACGATCTCAGATTGGATGGGGAAGTTCAGGAGGGAAATAAGAAGACACATTTTTACTGAGACAGTGGTGTCTGGGTGGAACACATTGCCTGTGGAAGTGGTATTCTGTAGAACAGTGGACCACTTCAAAAGGGGATGGGGTTGGGTAAGAGGGGAGGTCAGGGAGGGAGGGAGGGACAGCTGCAGTATAAGGGTTGCTAGCTGCATGCTCAATAGACTACAAGGCCTTTATCTGCTGGCAAATTCGTATGTTCATATATCTTGAAAATTTTCTTTCCATGCCAACAGACAACTCCTTTCATGTAGCTGTTAGAGATATATGTGATTGCTTTAGTTTATTCTCACTGTTCAAATTAGTCCCTGTAATTACCCTGGGGTCTCCATTTTCCCTGAGAGATGCATTAGTGTATGAGAAAATACAGTTACCTAAGAACTTACCATAACACTAGATCTTCGAGTGTATCTCTTGCAGCAGGCCATAAGATATGGGATATATAGCTGAAGGCATCACTTCCTCAGGATGATTTCCCAGCATTCTCTCCTAGGGGCCTCCCCTTCCAGTCATCTGATGTGCTATTGCACATATATAAAAGGGAGGCCCCTGATACTCCTCAGTTCTATTTTCAACCTTAGCGACAGATATGAAAAGTAAATCATACTTCTCCGATGGGAACAGGAGAGTAACAAAAGGTAGTAGCTCAAGACTTTCACATGAGGATGGAGCAAGGTACTCTTCTGAAACAGGAGCAAGGGGGATTGTGGGTAGGGCAGCATGGCCTGCTGCAAGAGATACTCTCGAAGATCTACTGTTATGGTAAGTTCTTTCGCAACTGTACTATTTTCTTCGCGTCAATCTCTTACAGCATGCCATAACACGGGAAGAATCCCAAGCAGTTATGGTGCCCATGGGAGGAGGTAGTGAACCTCAGTAAATTAGGACAGGAGGCCATTGAGGACAGCCTGTCCAAAAGCAGCATGCTTCTTAGAAGCAATGTCTAGACTGTAATGTTTTGTGAATGCATGTACAGTAGACCAGGTGGCAGCCTCGTAAATCTCTGAAGCAGAGACACCATAAAAACATGCTGTGGAGGTAGCCATGTCTCTAGTGGAGTGGGGTTTCACAGATCCTGTGAGAGGTTTATCATATTTGTTACATATGAACGTAATGCAGCTGGCCACCCATGTGGACAAGCACTGCTTAGAAACCTGATCTCCCAGTGATCCTGGGGTGAAAGAAACAGAGTTGCTCAATTTTACACAACTGTTCAGTGCAGAGAAGATACATTCTCAATGTTCTTTTCACATTGAGAGAATGAAGTAGGGCTTCCCCTGGATTCTTAGGCTCCACAGAATATACTGACAACTGATTGGGCTTGATCTAGAGTAAATTCAGAAAGAACTTTAGGTAGAAAGGAGGGGGGATAGTACATAAGGACACCCATTCCTTATGGAACTGTAAATAAGGTGGCTTGCACATAAGCATGTGTAACTCAGAGATAAGTCTACCTGATGTAATCACCACCAAAAACATGACAAAAACCAGAGCTTGCATGTTTCAGTGGTCTCAAAAGGACCTTCAGTCAATTTTTCAAGTACAACATGTAAATCCCACACTGGGACAGGGTCCCGAACAGGGGCATGCAAATGTAGGATACCTTTCAGGAAGGTTCTAATGAGAGGTAACTGGGACAATGGTTTGTTGTCCACAGGTAAATGGAAAGCAGAAATAGCAGATACGTGTACTTTTATTAATGAATATTTTAGACCCGCCTCTGACAGAGGAGGTAGTCCAGTATTCTCTGTGGAAAACAGTCATAGGGTTCCAGTTCCCAGGAAGAGGCCCAGATGGGGAAACACTTCCATTTCATAGAGTAGGAGGTCCTAGTAGAGGGCTTCCATGCTTCCCTCAGAATCTCTGCTACCCCTGGGGACACAATGAGAGAAGACTACATCCTCAATAGCCAGGCATGCAGGCACAGAGAGTACAGGTCTGGGTGTAGTAGTGGGCTGTCATCCTGTGAGAGGAGGGCCAGACAAATAGGTAGAGGGAGAGGATCCCAATCCAAGATTTGCAATAGTTGGGAGAACCAAATCTGCCGCAGTCAGCAGGGGGCTATGAGAATCAGTGATGCCCCTTCTGACCAGTTTCAGGAGTACTCTGTGTATGAGAGGAAAGGGTGGGAAAGCATAAAGAAATTTTCCTGTCCAGAAACGAGATAAGGTGTCCAGCCATAAAGTTCCATGACCGTGCTCTACAGAGCAATAGAGAAGCAGTTTTGTGTTTTGTGGTGACGCAGACAGGTATAATACTGGGTGACTCCACCGGAGGGAAGACATCTGCTAAGACATCTGGGTGGAGCTCCTATTTATGAGCCTGAGCATGAGTTCTGCTCAGGGTTCTGCTAGGGTATTTGAAATCCCTGGAATGTGAACTGCCAGAAAGTGAATGCCTCTCTGGATTGTCCAATACCACACCCTCATGAACTCCCGGCAGAGAGGGTATGAATGGGTGCCACCTTGTTTGTTCAGCTCGTGAAAAACCATGGAACTGTCCAATTGCACTTGAAGGCAACTCTGAGGGAGTAACATCTCGAATGCCTGCAAGGTGTAGAGAACAGCCCTCAATTCCAGGATGTTGATGTGAAAATGAGATCCCATCACTGTCCAAGAGCCCTGGGACTGAACTCCTGGAAGATGGGCACCCCAGCTCATCAAGGAGGCATCCATAGTCAGAATGAAGGCTGGAACCCAGGGATGGAATGACATGCCCTGCAGGATACTGTCCCTGGACTTCCACCGTTGTAGTGTGTGAAGTGCTGGGGAGGACAGAAGGACTGGGACATCAAAGTCATCCCATTTTTGATCCCACTGGACCCTGAGGTTTCACAGAAGGATCTTCATATGAAGTCTGGCATGAGGAATAATGGGGATGGTAGGTGCCAAATGTCCCAGGAGCCGAAGGTAGTCCCTTGCAGAAACATACCAACAAGGTTCCAATTGGAGAATGAGGGTCAGGATGGCATCCGCCCTGGATTCAGAGAGAAGCGCCATGCCTCATGAGGTGTCTAGTACCACTCCAATATACTGAAGAGTCTGTGATGTGATCAGCATAGACTTTGGATAGTTGACTATGATGCCCACCATGGAGAACATTGCCATGGTGTGGGTTAGGATGTATTCCAGCATAGGGTGAGTAGATGCCTTTAGAAGCCAGTCATGTAGGTATGGAAAGATGTACAGACCCTCCTGTTGAAGAGCTCCTGCCACTGCAGCCAGCATTTCGAGAATACCCTGGGGGCCAATGAAAGGCTGAATGGGAGGAACCGAAATTGAAAATGATGGCTTTGGAACTGGAATTGTAAGAACTCCCTGTGAGTGGGGTGGATCAGGATATGAAGATATGCATCCTTCATGTCCAGGGAACAAAGCCAATCTCCTGTGTTTAGCAGGGGAAGAAGGGTGGGCAACATCACCATCCTGAATTTCAGGTACCTTATATAGAGGTTGAGGCCTCTGAGATCCAGAATGGGACATAAGTCCCCTGTCCATCTGGGAACCAGAAAAAAAAAACAAGCCTAAAATCCTTAACCTCTTTGATGGTGGGAACTGGTTCTATGGCATGTGTTTGTAACAAAGCATTTCTTTCTGCTTGCAGTACTAAAGCATGGTCTGGAGGGTAGTGCGAGACCTGAGGAGGTAAAGGAGGAGGAAGACTTATCAAGTCCAGTGTATGACCATACTGGATCAATTGAAGGATCCACTGGTCTGATATGATCCTTTGCCAACCTCTGAGGTGCAGAGAGAACCTGCCCCCAACAACAGAGGATGGGTTCTCCACCTCCACAGCTGGAGACACACCTTCAAGCTGAAGGCTGACCCTGCTGAGGGACAGCAGGGACATAGGCGCAGGCCTGTCCGGTACAGCTAACTGAGCCTTGTGTTTGTGAGCAGGCTGCCAATGAATAATAGGTTTAACTTTAGAAGAATGGTTCTGAAAGGTACCCTTGTAGGCAGACTTTGCCTGTTGGCAATATTGGGTCCGAACAGACTTAAGTTTATGACCAGTCTCTTGCAGGTCTTTTAGAATGTCTTAGATCTGTGGTCCAAAAAGGTTGTCTTCTTTAAAGGGAGCATTCAGAATGAATTGTTGGACATCTTGCAAAAATCCTGAAATCCTCTGCCATGCATTGCATCTGAGGCAAACACCAGCCGAGGAGGCCCGGGGCGAAGTATCAGTGACATCATAGGTGGCCCTAAGCAGGTGGCAACAGACAGCCCCAACAGTAAAAAGTTTGGCATCAAGGTCATCCTGAGGCTGGCCAGGTGGAAGGGATTGGACTGATGCTTGATGAGCCTCAAGGACCTCCTCCTGACATTTGAGAGGTGGTCCATATCATTCAAAATGTGAAGGAATGAAGTGGTCGCAGCATAGACCCTCTTCTCCATGATATCCAATTTCTTGGATTCTTTATCTGGGTGATGAGCACTCATGTGATGCAGTCTAGCAGATTTATCATGAGCCGCATTCTCAACCACAGAGTCTGCCTGTGGAGGTGTAGAAAGATAAGGGTGGTCCATAGGAGCCCTATAAAGCCTGTCCACATTGTGGGGACTAGAGGGGACTTGGGAGGGCTGTTGCCAGGCAAGCAGCATGGCCTCCACAAAAGCATCCACCAGGGGAGAGATGACCAGTGAGGGGCCATCAGGAAGGCCTAGGTACCTGGCCAATTTGCTTCTTGAGGTATCCTGTTCCATAATCTGGAAACCATAGATTTTCTGCAGATGCACCATAATATCCAAAAAAGATGGGTCATCAGGAGGAGAGCAGGGGAGCACTTCTGGGGCATCCCCAGGCATGGAAGATGTCTCTGAGGAAGAGATTTGTGAACCATAATCCTGTTCAATTTCCTCATCCTCCTCATTCTCCAGATCCCAGTCTGGGAGGGACGAGTCCTCAGGTTTGGGACAGAACCCAAGGGTGGAAGGAGAGGAACTCCTTGTCCAAGAGGCCAGAGAAGGCCTGGAGGGGATTGAGGCAGGGACCACTGCCCTCCCAAAGCTGGAGGGGAGGGTCTAGTAAGGCCCATGATGGAGTGAACTAGAGCCTGGATGTCCACCATGGCCAGGTGATCCCCCCCAAAGAGGGAGGGATCATGGGCTTAATGGGCCCCAAAGAGGACATAGCTGAGGGTAAAGGACCCAGCCATCTCAGTGGTACCTTGGGGTGAATGTAAGAGCCCAAAATAGAGGATGGGGTAGCACTCAAAGAAGACAACCCCCAAGCCATTTGAGGTGGTGCTATGATAATCAATGGCGAAGCCATCAATGAGGGAGTCAGACAAGAAAGTCCCATCCACAGGAGGACAGTCAATGAAAATGAAATAGAAGCCACATGGTTCACCATTGATGGGGGACAGCCAGAATGTGTTATTAATGTGAGCATCAGTGATAGAGCAGCTGAGGAGTGGCTAGTGTCCTGTCAATGGGATGACCAGGAAATGCTTCATCGATGGAAGAACCATTGGAGCAGATACAACCATCATCAATGAATGATGGCTGACAATGCAGGTTGGTGGAGGCAGCAGTGGAAACTGCAGCACAACTGCAGTCATTGATGAAGGAACCATTGACGACTTAGAGGGGCCCACTAACGTCGATGGTGGAGAAGACGGTGGGTGATCAGCTGTAGCCCTCTGACTTGCCTTTGAGGAGCACAAGGCCTTCGACAATGAAGATGGTGGTGTGGGGGAAACATGTTTAGTTTTGGAAGAATGTTTCCACCCGGCCCCATGCTCAGTCAACAATGAGGGTTCACCCCTCTGAGGCCCCGAGGAGGTCAAGGACTCCCCTGCAGAGAAGCATTGCTGTGGCTTTAAAAGGGCTGCCTTCTGCTCCATGAGGTACTCCCTTAGCTGCTGGAGTCTGATGCTTGGTGGCCTTGTCGAACTGTCCAGAGGATGCACTCCCTGGAGTTGTGCTGTGGACCCAATCACAGAACACACACATCATGGAGGTCCTCCGATGCAACTCTCCGGCCACAGGAACACTTCTAAAACAAGGGTTCAGAAGACAGTAGATGAAGTTACTTAGGTGACTTGTAGAATTCATCGTTGATGGTACTGGAGAAAGCTGATACTCTTGAAGGAGAACTTGATGTGAACTCAGTCGTGGTTGGAAAAGAACTGAGGAGTATCAGGGGCCTCCCCTTTATATATGTGCAAGAGTACATCAGGTGACAGGAAGGGGAGGCCCCTGGGAGAAATTGCTGGTAAAGCATCCAGAGGAAGTGATGCCTATGGCTGGATATCCCATATGTTATGGCCTGCTGCAAGAGATTGACTCGAAGAAGATCATTATGTGTCAGCACCCTTTAGACTCCACAGTATGTCTGTAAGCTTAGAGTTTAACAAAATACTGTAAGTTGCAGCAAGATGCAAAATACCACATTTATCTTCAGTTAGCTCTGCAAACTGTGAGTTGTAATACAGGGTTTATCCCTTTAAATTGCATTTGTTTTGTGTGTTTCCAAAGAGTTTTTTGGGGGGATATTTATACTTTTAGCATAGTGATAAATGGGACTCAATTTTAGAAGGTGCCAATAGATCAGCACATGCGGTGCCAAACCACCGCCTTTAGCAAATCTAGGTGCACCAGGGACCCTGTGCCCAATTTTAGAAAAAGCAGGATCCTAGGGCCAGTTTCTTGGGTTTACTGCAAGCCAAAAGCTGTACCAAAGAAATGGTGCACCAGAGCAGAATGCTAGAAGTCATGGGACAGGCTTGTAGCAGAAAAGGCCAGTGATGCCAACCCACTAGCCAGTTGCCTTGGTGACTGACAGGTCATCCTGGGCATGCCCCAGCTCACAGGGGAAGGGAGTTGGGATGAGTCAGGCTGAGGAAGGGGGTGACAACTGCCCCACACTGGGTAATAGCAGGGACAGTGCTGGTTTGTGTGGGGGGCAGATACACCAGCACCACTACAGTGGGACTGAGGGCTCTGACCTGCCATGGACCACCTGCCACTCCAGTGGTGGTCTGTCAGGTGTCAGGAGCTGCATCGGCACCTTCCATGGGGGGGCACAGGGTCACCCCCCCACCAGTGAGGACTGTAGCAGTGGCGCATGGCAGGTTAGTCATATAGTGTTTTTCAATACAGCCAACTTCAGTAAAAAGAAATTATTAAGGGAGTAGTCCTGTGACCAAACAAAGGCAACATACATATGGAAACAGACTGGTGCAAAGTAGGACCCACTCACCCACTTTCAAATATATAAAGGACTTTAGAGAAGTTAATAGTGCATTAGAAGTTATTATATGCAATACAGTGCAATTCAGACATTTCAGAAAATATCTTTCTGTGTAAACAGAGAGCAGGAGGTCCTGCAATGCTGGAGATTCAAATAAAATAAAGAAATGTTGTTAAAGCTACAGCATTCAGTATAAATACGTCAAACTATATTGGGTTATTGTTATCGATTTATGAAAATATCACATTTAACATACAAAGAAAATGTGTTACATCTTGAGTCTCATTCGACAGTGTTTCATTGAAGGATTTTTCTGAAATTTCTGAATTGCACTGTATTGCATATAATACTTTTGATGCACTATTAACTTCTCTAAAGTCCTTTATATATTTGAAATTGGGTGAGTGGGCCCTACTTTGCACCAATTTGTTTCCATATGCAAGGCAGGTTAGACCAGCTCTGGGTTGGTCTAATGACAGGATCTATGGACCCACTGGGGAAGCTTTGAAAATCCCAAATCAGGGCATATGGCAGCCCCACAGTCCCACATGCTCCCTTCCACTGTGGCAAGCCAATGATGTCATTGCAAGGACAGTGCAAATCCAGTTGGTGCAGGCAGTCCCTACAGTGGTGCAGGCTGCCATAGAAAATGGAGACTGGTGCAAAGTGAGGTGCAAGGAGCCCATTGCACCATTTCTCCTTTATGCAAGCCCCTTGCTCCGGTTTTGATAGATTTAAAATCAGGCCCATGGTATAAATGGGTCATGTGACACCATGTTCTTATATGCTAATTCAGCTCACATAGACAATGAGATTTCAACAACCATAAAATAGAAACCCCCAGACTAGTGACAGGGGACTAGTGTGACCAGTGAAAACAAACTAAAGCAAATGCATTTATCCCTAATGGCTGCAGGAAAAAAGTTGTCCATTGATGTGGAAACAAATGACATTTTCAAGAAATGAGGGTGCAGTTTTCCTTTAAGTCAAAAAAGAAAAGTGTATCTTTGATATCTGTACAGAGATAGGTAGGTAGGTAAATATTTTATCTGTTCAACATGTCATTACAAAAGTTTAAAACATTAAAAGTTAACATTATCAACCTAAATCCTACAGACACTAAAAATACTTATACTGTACATACATACGTACATTGTAATGCTGTATTAAAATAAAGTTTACAAATGTAGTGATTTAAAAAAATTGCAGACGTGACTCAAGATCTTAATATTTTTTGATGCAAAGAGAAACATTATCAGTTCATCAGAAAGGAAACCGAGGGGTGCCAAAATCGATGTCAAACAAAATTTTCTTTACTGTTCATACTCTGGGCAATGCAAGACTATATGCTTAAGATAGTCTTCCCAAGCCCAAATTACAATCGCAATGAAATTTTGTTTCAAAACCAGGTCTTCTTTGTGAGGAATATATATGTAGTTTGACACAAATAATTCCATACAGAATCTAGTTAAGATTCTCCTGTGATCTAGGTTAAACAGTAGCAATAAGTAAGATTATAATTGATTGGTTTTCAAAATGTTATACCATCGATAATCACGGAGTGAATTAATTCTCTTTCTATTTGTTGAAATTTCTGTATCTCCAAATCTTAACTTAACCTGGGTTGAAATAATTTCAAATTGAGTGGTATAAATTTCATATGGAAGATGTCCTAATCCTCTTTGAAGTAATAATGCCTTTATCCAAGTCATTATTGATGTGCTGAAACCCCTTTTTTGATAGTCTATTTCCACTTCGAGGCATTGCCTCGGGAGATGACTCATTTAGACGGAAAAGCTTAAGTATAAATAATGTGGTTCTTTCTTGAATCGGAGTAGTTAAAGAACATTGGCATAACTCAGTTCTTACAATTTCCATGGGAACCGCTTGGTTAACCCTTAGGATGTACCTGTACATTTTGGTTAATGTCTTTCCTAGGGGGTGATAAAGTAATGTTTTTGCCCAGATTTCCGCTGTGTATAATATACTAGCTGTAATTTTTGCATTTATTACTTTAAGGAGACCAAGTATGGAACCATGTCCTAACTTAGCACTAAAACATTAGAGAAAGCATTGGGAGATGTTGATAACTTTTGAATCATTAAATCTGAATGTAGTGACGATTTTGAATTATTTGAAAATCTTATTCCTAAGTAATCAATAATTGACTGTCAGGATCTTGAATTAATCAATGAAAACAGAGGGTTGAGAAAAAGTTTTATTTCCAAGTATTACTAAGTTTGTTTTTTCTGTATATATTCTCAATTTATAATTTTTACGTAATTCTGAAAAATAATTACATTTTGTTTGTAAACCAAGCAAAGACGTAAACATTATTGCAAGATTGTCGGTGTAAGCCAAACAAGTAACAGATTTAAAATTTTGAGGGAGTGGAAATCATCATAATTTAATTGTTCTATAATTGGGTTAATATATAAATTGAAAAGAATTGATGTTAATGAGCAACCTTGTCGGACACCTAAATTTGTTGCAACTTTAGATGTTAAAGCCTCAAATTGTGAGTAGTGGACCTGAAGCCAGGTATCTGAATGTAATCTAATTATAATATCCAACAATTTGGGATTGATTTTATAATCAGATAAGGTTTTCCATAATATGGTCCTACTTACTGAGTCAAAAGCTCACCTTAAATCTATAAAACAGCAGTAAAATATTATGGTTTTTTACTTTTATGTGTTTCCATGTGAGGTGTTTTAAGACATAACCATGTTCTGTTATAGTTCAATAAGGTCTAAATCCATTTTGAAATTTGCTCAGAATATTATTTTCTTCGACCCAGGTTTGAATTCTAGTCAATACGATTCTGGCAAATGGTTTCTGAGTAGAATCTATTAGGCTGATGGGATTATACATTAAAGGATTATTACTATTGCCTTTTTTATAAAGTGGCTAGATTATACTACCCAGCCAACTTTCAGGAAAAAAATCCCATTGTATAAAATAATTAAAGATTATGTAAAGTACGTGTATCCAACAATCTGTAAAAAGATTTGAATATGTCTGCTAATATTTTGTCGGAACCAGGAGCTTTATTTAATGAAATTTTGTTGATAGCTACTATTATTTTCTCTGTTTGAATATGTAATGGTTTGGGATAATAGGTATCAGATGTATTAACATTTTTGCTTGAGGCTATTTCTATAGGAGAAAAATACAACTTTGAAAAGTGGTTTATCCAGTTGCAGGAGTAATGCTAACTTTTATGTTTACTGAATATTCATTAAAGCCTTGTCTTACTAGTAACCAAAATTTTCTGGTGTCCTTAGAAAGGACTGCTTTTTTTAATTTTTGCCACATTTTTAGTTGATATTTTCTCTTTTCTACTTCCAAAGTCCCTTTATACCGTTTCCTTGCTTTGTGTATTATACTATTAGTTGTTGCTGAGTGTTTTTTTTTTTTTTTTGAAGAATGAAGTATTTTATTCATGTTTCTCTTTGCTATTCTACATGGGTTGTTAAACCAAGTGTTTCCAACATTCTTTGGTGCAAGAGAAATTTGTAAAAATAAATAACAGTCCTAAATATTTAATTAGATCTTCCCAATGTTTCAGAATCTGGTTTGATTCATTAAAGGAAATTATTTTTTCAAACTGGAAACATAGTGAGATCTAAAACATCAATAAATTTAGTTATAGCAGTATAATTCCAGCGTATTCTTTTACAATTTATTATTTCACAATTCGATACTAGGGGCACAGTTGTTTTAACCTTTGAATGTGTAATAACCCATGTAGTCCAAACAGGGAGATGTGGAGACTCTGGATGTAAAATACTTTTAAGATCAGAGAATAGATTAATGGCCAACATATTGGACCATACTAGGTCTAAAGTAGATGAACCTGTTGGACCTAAAAGTGACTGCTCTAGATTGGTCACTTTTGGATCTGCCATTTAATAAGATGAAATTCAAAGTATTCATAATAGCAACAAGTATTAGATTTTTTATCTAACTTTTTTCTATTGTAGAATAAGCTGGGATTTAATAGAGTTACATCTTTTTGTTCTTTATCTAATAACTTGGTGTCTCCTAATTTAGCATTAAAATCTTCTGACATAATAGGTAAGGATTCATCACTAGCAGTTATTTCTATAAAAGGATTAAACCCTTCCCAAAATCCTTCCTTGGACATATTTTTATCACCTGGGGGAATATAAATGTTAATGAGTATTAATGGATAATCTCATGGGTAATAAGAGTTCTTATTTGTGGTTTTATTTGAATAATTCTGAAATCTAATGACATTTAATATATGTTATCAGATCGTTTTTTAGCTTTGCCATGATTTTTTTTCCCTTAGTGGCAGGTACAAAGTATCCTGTAAAACCTGGAATTAAAGGAGGAAGAGAATTATTCCACCAAGTTTCTTGTAGGTAAAATATATCGACCTCCTGCAAAAAAGGATATTGTATCATTATCCATCCAATTATTACTAATGCCCTCAGTGTTCTATGTTAGAATTTTTAATTGCAGAAAATTACTTTTGGTTACTTTTTGTTGATTTGGTCAAGCTGCAATCAGGTATAGCTGTACAAATACAGCATTAAAATCAATAACTTAGATGGTTACAGCACACAGTACCTTCCATAGCAATGTGTCTCCTCTATGATTCATTCACATATCTGGACTGAGTAATGTGATATGGGCTGCATGCCCATTGGCTCACACTGTGAACCAATGGGCATGCAGCCCTACAGACCTGTCAGTCGACGGGTGGCAGAGGCGGCAGGCGGGTGGGTGCTGCTGCCGCCCGGCTGACAGGGAGGCGTGCGGTGGGGCTCAGTGGGTGAGTGGGGAGGGGGGTACACTAGACCACCAGGGTGGTAGGGGTCTGTTATGTGTTACAGATGCCCGTAATCGGGCGGTGATCAGTCCACTGGACCACCAAGGATATTGGATGGGGGGAACTATACTGATGCCTGCGATCAGGCACATAGAGGTCCACTGGACCACCAGGGATATTGGACTGTTTTTTTTTTTTAATATTACAGGAATGCCCACGATTGGGCTGCAGGGGATGTCTGTTCCTGATGGCTGCTTCCTGGCAGGGTGCCAGGTGCAAGTTGTCGGGGATCAGCGCACCTGCATGCTATTGGCATGCAAATGGGGCTGTAATGAGATGCAAATGGCCCCCTGTGTGCCTTGCATAAATTATGGCCCAATTTGCATGTCCCCTTTTGAATATCACAGGTGCTGTGCATGACACAATGGCACTTGCGCCAGCACATCTCCATGCTCCCCTCTGGCCACTTGTGCTGGTGCAGTGCCACTGTGCCATGCACAGTGGGGGTGGCCAGGGTGCGATATTCAAAGCTGCTGTGCCATAATGCAGCTCCGTTGAATATTGCCCAAGCCACACCCTTGCGCAACAAAGTTGCACTGTGCCCAGGCTTGCGCCACAGCCTGGTGCAGTTTGAATATCCGGGCCTAGGTGTTTTTGTGTCAGTACACTGATGCCCAACTCTTTCTTCCCAGTGGGAGGCACACTTTTCCATTCACATTTGCATCTTGATTTAAAATTGCCTTGCAGTGGCTTTACTGCACTAAGAAAAGTTGTCTGGTGTTTGACATATGCCTCAGTTGCTGGTTACACAACACAAGAAAGGAATGTGTGTATCATGGGAAGCTCAGAAGCCTGCTAATCAATGAGTTTCCTATAGCTCAGGAGGATGGAGCACTAGTAGAGAACACTTGGGGCCTGGGTTCAAGTCTCAGTGGGAGGCACACTGTTCCTTTCACATTTTCATCTTTGATTTAAAATTGCCTTGCAGTGGCTTTACTGCACTAAGAAAAGTCATCTGGTGTTTGACATATGTCTAAGTTGCTGGTTATTCAATGCAAGAAAGTAATGTGCATGCCTCATGGGAATCTCAGAAGCTTGCTTATCACCGAGTCTCCTATAGTTCATGAGGTTAGAGTACTAGCAGAGAATGCTAAAAGCCTGGGTTCAAGTCCCAGTGATAGGTACACTTTTCCTTTTACATTTGAATCTTCCTTCCATACAGACAGACAGGCAGACAAGGACCAAAATGAATGGAAAGCTACATGATGTGTAACCTGTATTCCCCAGAATTTACCAGAGTGCTGACAATCTTGAAAGGAACCCACAATTTGACAATGATTTGTATAAATTACTGAACAGTCCTAAAACCTGGTGACATCTGTTAAGCAGAAACTCATGGCACAAGTTTACTTGACCATTAATTATAAAAATGAATATCAGGTGGGAGAAAAAGGCAGCATCAACAAGGGACCCAAAAATGTGAAAAATAAGTATTTCAATGTGAACAGAAGAAAATGTACAATAGGGAGATAAAGAAGGGTACACAAATAACAAATGGTCATTTAGATTAAAACATGATAATGCAAGGTTTATGTACCCTTTAAAAGGGAAGGGAAATACAGAAGACTCACTCAAGTCAAGAAGGCAGTATAGCCTAGTGGTTAGAATACTAGGTTGTGAATCTGGAAACACAGCAAACCTGGGTTTGAATCCCATAGCCTCCACTTGCATGCAGTGTAACCTTGAGCAAGACAAGTAACCTCCTTTTGTACAACTCTCTTGTTTGTCTGCCTCCCATACCTTTAAAACCAGCTCTTATCTAACTCTCCTGTGTGATGGCACTATTGGTGATCTAACCAATGATATCATTGGTTTCAGTCAGTCTCTGGCTCCCAGTGGCATAACCAAGCATACTTCCTGTATGCACATGTGTGCCAAAAAAAAAAATCAGACTCAAAAATTTCAGCAATCATGCTAGCTTTAAAAATGCATGAAACAATTACTGATAGGCCATCTGAGTCCTCTGCCTGGCTGGTGCTTTGGAGTAATGTGGGGTGAGGTGGGGGTTCTCACTCTGGACAGAATAAGCAAGCAACTCAGTCATGAACAGTCCCTGAATACACTAGCAGGGCATCTGGGATGAGCACTCTCAAGCACTACTGGTCTATTCTTTCTAAGTGGGTACTGAGTGAATGGTAGTGAGGTGAGGAGGTGGTGCAAGCTGTTGGTTGACAAGAGCTGTCTGGGTTGGGGACTGAAGGAGGATTCATTCAGTGCTGCTGTGCTATTGCTTATGAATTGCCAAGTGTGAGTAAGACAAGAAGTTGAGAAGAGCAGCTTAAAAATCATCTAAGTTGAGACCAGGTATCTTAAAAAAAAAAATTAACAGCTGTGAGTGAACTAATTTAGCTAGGACTTTCACTTGGAGGAGCCAGAGGACTTTCTATGGTATTGTATGTGTTTGTACTGTGGCTCAGCCCCAAGAGGTGTAAGAAATATTGTATTTCTTGTGTCATTCTATTCTGCAGTGCCGCTTTAGCTTGAATGCTGCCATCCATGTGCTGTGCTAGGAAAGTTGGATTAAAACTAAGCACCTTTTATCTTAATCCAACTTCATCTGTCTCAATGAGCCATGGTCGGGATGGAGAGCAGAAGGATAGATGCCGGTTCAGTCATGGTGCTGCTGTGCTGCTGCTAAAAGCTGCCTGACTGGATGTGAAAGACACAACCCACCCATCAGTAGCGTGATTGAGGTCTGGACTTGGAGACTAGATCAGTTAACTAGCTTAATCAAGCATTGAATAGACAGCTAGCTGTACCATCCAAGTACAGCAGGGTTAGTATTCCCTGAAGCCAGGGTGTCATTTGCATTTTATTGAACTGAAGCAAGCAACCAGTTTCATTAGCAGGTAATTGCTTGTGCAGTACAAAAGGATACAGATGCACCAAGCTTATGAATTTAATGTGCTGGGGGGGAAGGCCAGAATTTTAGGGAGGGGAGCTACTGTACAACTTGCTGGGCTTGGGGTGGGCCAGGGACCTTGCACTGGAGCAGGAGGCTGGGCTGTGGGGAGACTGGTTTGGGCAACATAGTGTACTGTGGGGACTCTTGGGAGGGGGCTAAAGTGCAGCTTTCTGGGCATGGGGAATTAGGTAGCAGGATAGCAAACTATGTGTCAAATGACCCACAGAATGCACCAAATTCTACATTTTCTGGGGCTTAGCTGAGCCTCAGACCCCCAGCATATAGATCTACTTTTCAAGCCCTGTGCATACACATTTTTAAAAGCTGGTTACTCCCCTGCTGGCTCCTCATATGCCAGTCATGTTGCTAGATGGCTCCTAATCCCCATAAAATATAATTTAGCAGCCATATTGGCTCTGACAGGAATTTGTTTATACTAGTATTGTCAGCTAGGTGCCTCAAGTAAGTATTTCCTTTTTCTTTTCTCAGTTCTTAGTGAAGCTGTCCCCCAATCCCTATAGCAACTTTTCATGCAGACTTTCTGGTTTTTCCCTGTAGTTTTAGGGTCAGCAAGAGTGCTTTGTTTATTTAATTTATGTATTTTTTTTTGTTTCCCTCAGTTTTGCAGGTTTGAAATGCAAGCAATTTACTTGCTCTGCTCAGACAGTCTGAGCTGTCCATTTGTTTTTTTTTTGTGATCGGGTACTATGGATGCCTTCCTTCAGCCTTCTCTAATTTTCATTTTATGTAAAATCTATGTTAGTTTGCATTCGGTGTAATAAACTCTGGGTCGCCCATGAAAGGGGACTCTGGGTTCCAGTGGGCCTACCCAGTTAAACTTCAATAAATAAATAAATAAATGAATATTGTGGTCAGGTACTGCAGCTGTCTTCATCCGTCCCTCTCTAATTTGTTTTGTTTGCCTAATATTGATGATGCAGTATTTTTTTTTTTTTTTTTTTTTTTTTTTTTTAAACAGGCTATTGGCATCCAGGACTTGTGTTCTTAGATGTGACTATTTATGCCCTTTCCCCTGCTCCTCACTTGTTCTGGCTCATGGCCAGCTCCACAGCAGTAAGTGACTTTTGTGTATTATACAGTAGTTGGTTGGGCAGTGAGTATGCACTCAAGAAAGTGAGCATTCGTAAAGGCATCTGATGTTACATGTATGCGAGTGACATCATTACATGAGCACCAGCACTAGTCCCTGATTGCAATCACATGGTGAGGAGGCTTCTCCTAGTAACTTAAGCATGAGTTACAGTACAGTATTTTCCTCCATGGGGATCTCCTTCCCTCATTGTGCCCTGCATAAAGGTTAGTAAGTATCCTAGTTGGTAAAAGTTTTCTGTTGCAAACAGTGGCATGGCACAGCTGGGGGTCAGTGGCACCTAATTCTGTTCTGGGAGTCAACGAGATACACACCTTCTGGGGAAACTCCCTTAAAGGGACTGTTTCAGGGTTTTTCTTATCCACATGTTTGGGAGAACAGTTTGTATTAGTGGCACCATGGCTTATCACAGACTAGTGATGCTTAAATACTGTAAGATCTGCACCAAGAATATGAGACCATCAGCCATGCTGCCCTCACTGTGACAGTCTAATGTGTACATTTCACTCCCCTGTCTCAGCAGAACATCTGGACTGGGATGGTACACCTGTGGTGCTGTCTGTCAGTGGTAAAGCTGAGCTGCACAATTCCATATTACTTATTTTAAATGAGATGCTGCATGCTGATGATCCACCAGTATCACTTGCAAAGACACTCAAACCAGAGGCAGGCCCATCATGGGGAGGGAGTCCATACAGGCATGACCATGAGCACCACAGCAGAGAGATACAACTCATATAGATTTACAGGTATATTCGGACTTTGATGATGTGGAAGGTCAACTGGAGGATGCATAGGGAACTGGGCAGAATCCTGACTTAGTACAGCCAGATCCCTCAGATGAGAAACAGTGTCCCTTCGACAAGGAAGGAGTAAGCCATAACCCAAAAAGATTCTTCTCCCCCTTGTTTGATTCAAAGATATCCTATCTGAGAACTGAGACTTGCAGGAAGTTGCAGCTAAAGGAGGTCCA
Organism: Neoceratodus forsteri; assembly: GCA_016271365.2. Taxonomy (NCBI): domain Eukaryota; kingdom Metazoa; phylum Chordata; order Ceratodontiformes; family Ceratodontidae; genus Neoceratodus; species Neoceratodus forsteri. Next base: position 557,399,675 of record CM057453.1, on the reverse strand, counting down.
AGACGTAAAAACTTTAGCTGTGAATTCCATTATTTTGGCTTTGGTTTCCACTCTGAAGTGTTTTCAGAATTTGTGTCAGTATGACCAAATTACACATCAAGTATAGCCTGGTCCTCCTGCCATTCCAGTGGCCTAGGTTCAGAAGTAAACTTGAGTTGCTGGTGGTTGGGCAAAGGAAGGGGATCGAGGGTCTGTTACAGCTCTCCACTCCTGGGGTGGGAAGGAATACTGACATGGCCCTTGGCTGCCACCAGGTTAAGACCTGATGGTAGTGCTGGCACAGGAGTGACATAGATAGGATGAGTTGCATCTCTAATGTGTGTGCATCTCCATGCACACGTTTGTGTTCCACCACAACACGATACCCAGAGGAGAAAATGGAAAAGGTCAGTGCAGGCTAAATGAAGCTCTGCCTACCTTCCCACAGCCCACACCATCATCTGGACCACCACCTTATACTGGATGAGAGTTACCAAGTGAGGGGAGGACAACTGTCTCTTATCTAGCCCATGGAGATTTCAGCTCAGGTGGGTACCAATGGAGGGGAGTGCTGGACAGGGAGGTGGTGACAAGGCTGAGAGCTTTCCTCCATGACCACAAGGCAAACATTTTTATGGAAAAAAAAAGAATTGGATTGGGTGGACAAGTGAAAGCAGTTATCCAGGCCCAGGGTTCCATGTTATCTCCTTCAGGAGGAAATTAAAAAGTGGGAAATTCCTCTGGTGACATATTAGGCCATCTGAAGTGCCTTAAAGCACACCACCATACCTTCAATGTCTGAACACAGTATGCAGATGAGCCTTTATTTCTGAAGCCATTAATCTGTGAGTGAAGTATGCACCCTTCATAGCCTTCAGGTTCTTATTTTCTTGGGTCACTGCCTTAGGCAGGTTTGTTTCACAGGATTATGAAGGGACAGATATCTTTCAGCTTACTTCAATGGCCTCTTCCTTTTTGGGACATGTGGCTGTGGACAATTTGTGTATGTGGGTCCGCTCAGTCTGCTCTATAGTGATGGCCATACAAGGGGTGTGGCAATCACTTTAAGGCACATATCAGGAATCTAGAACAAAACTGCACTATGGCCCGAGATATTCAAAAGGTGCGCATGGGCGCAACAGTTGCATCATCGCGCACCCACTGATATGCCCTGGCACGATATTCAAAAGGGAAAAGTACGCAGCACAAATCCCAATGCGCCAGAGCACATCAGTAATGTATGCAGGTGCAGGTGGGGGGGCGTGCCCATGCATACACTGCACAGCCCGATATTCAGCCCGGGATGTGAGGAGCCATGCATGAGCAACCCCTACCTGCGCCAGCACAAAGTTGATAAAAAAAAAAAAAAAAGGAACAGATGGCCACCCACAGGTGAGCTGCCACTTTGCAGGGCTCAACACGGCAGCTGCCACCTGTGGATGGCCACCCAAGCTCCGGCTGCACCTCCATGGTAGCGCCCCCCCCCCATGTCTGATTGCAAGCATCAGTAAAAAAGAGTAATCCAAAATCCCTGGTGGTCCAGTGGACTGCTGCGCACCCGATCATGGGCTAAGTAAATAAAATATACCTCCACTATCCCTGGTGGTAATTTTCTTCTAATATACATGGAGTGGTAAAGAAGGCAGTGGTTCTCAGGTCTGGTCAGTCTAACTCTGGCACCATTTTGGTCTCTGCTTTGCAGGGACCTTGTTGGCCAGGGGCCTTTCTCTGGATCCAAACCCACAGACAATACAATTGGCAGGCTGGCTCTTGAGAAAGGGAGGCTCTTGAAGCAGGGTCTCTCTGAAGAGGTGTTAGATATCCTGATGACCTTTAAGAAGGTTTTCACCCAGGTGGCTTATGACCGAGTGTGAAACATCTTTTCTGTTTGGGGCAGAGACTAGGGCATTAGACCCATAGAGGCTACAGTACCATCAGTCTTACATTTTTTTGCAGTTGGGAGTGGACTAAGGTCTAGCTTTGAGCACCCTATGGGGTTAGGCAACTGCTCACAGTACAGAAAGGGGGCCATTTGTGGAGACCTTGGGGACCAATTCGGATGTCATTCCCCTTCTCAGACCAGTCAGTATGAGCTGTTCCCAGTTCTGCCATGGGATTTGAACATGGTGTTGAACACCCTGTGTAGGACTCAGTTGAACCTCTTTTTGACCATTACATGGGCTATTTCTTATAAAGTGTGTTTTCGGATTGCAATTTGCTTAGCCAGGAGGACTGGCATATTCTAGGCTCTTTCTCATGGGGAATAGAGATGTTGCAAAATTAAATTTTGCTGGTGAAATTGCCGCAAAATTGGCAGTTTTGCAGCATGAAATGCCAAATTTTGCACCCTGCCATTCCCTATGTAAAACTCTCCCCTGGTGTCTAGTGGTCCCCCACCCTCCCCTGGCCACTCACCAGCCAAATTATTCTCCTGGTGTCTAGTGGTCCCCCCATCTAATCACTGGCTGTAACTGAATAAAGCCCCCTGCCCAGTTACCATGGCCCCTCATATCCTTTTTAATTACAAAAATGAAACCCACACTCCCTGGTGTCTAGTTGCCCCCATGGCCACTCACAATACAAATTATTCTCCCTGTTTTAGTGGCCCCGGCCAATCACCAGGCGTAACTGAATAAAGCCCCCCGCCCCCAGTTACCTGGCTCCCTCATTTCCTTTTATTAAAAAAAGTAAATCAAACCCACACTCTCTGGTGTCTAGTTAACAATATTCTCAGGAGGAATAGATGGCTCCAGGGATTGTCCAACACACACACACACACACACACACACACACACACACACACACACGTACATATATGTACATGCACACCCACATGCACACACACACATGTGTACACACGTACACATATGTACACACATGCATGTGTGTGCGTGTGCGATATACATACATGTGTGTATTCATAGCCCTCAGTATAGATGTGTGTGTGTACAAAGACACACACACACACACACACACACACACACACACACACACACAACACACATACACCTACACCCACACACCACATTTATATAAACTGGGCGGATATTCAAAGGGGTTGCGCCATGCTCAATAGGGTTGTGCCTGCGCAAGTCCGAACTTGCTCCATTCTGCGATATTCAGCAGGAGGCAGTTGCGCCACTGAAAACAGGCTGAGCAACAGCGCAATGCAAATGAATGCATGCTGAACTGGTGGGGGAGGTATACCATGCATGAACTGCACAGCCTGATATTCAGCCGGGCTGTGCAGAGTTGTGCAGGTGCAACCCCCAACCTGCGCCTGCACAATTTTGAGCCCCCCAAAAAAAGGCTTAAGTCGAGGGTCACCCACAGGCGAGCTGCTGCATTGCAGGGTAGAACACAGCAGCTGCCACCTGTGGCTGGCCCCCAACCGACTCCTTGTGCCCCCCCTGCAGCCCGATCGTGGGCAGCCGACTAAATCTCCCCACCACCCCACTGGCCCGATCGCGGGCATAGTGTACTCCCCCCACCAGCCCGATCACGGGCAGCAATGTAGCCCCCCAAGCGTATCCCTGGTGGTACAGTGGACCAAAATGCCCGATCGCGGGCAATGCGTTTAATAAACCCCCTGAACATAGCCCTGGTGAGCTGGCGTCCCCACCCACCCACTCCTGAAGCCCCACCACCTGCTCCCCGGCGGCGGCGGCAGCACCACCACCCTGCCACCGCCGCCCACTGACTGACTGCCGGTGAGGCTGCACGCCCATTGGTGCAGAGCAGAGCCAATGGGCGTGCAGCCTCCAGGCAATCGGTCGATGAGCAGCAGGGCACGGCGGGTGGGATACTACCGCCCGCCAGCCTGCGGGGCGAGGTGGTGGGGCTACGTTAGATGAGTGGGGTGGAGAGATGCTAGCCGCCAGGGCTATGTTGGGGAGGTTTATTAAATGTACTGCCGGGATGGGCATTTGATCCACTGGACCACTAGGGATGACTGCGGGAGGAGGGGTTTATTAAACTCTGCCTCGATCAGGCATGTTGGTCACTGGACCACCAGGATCACGTTGGGAGGGCCACATTGCTGCCACGATCGGGCTGGTGGGGAGTACACTATGCCTGCGATCGGGCCAGTGGAGGTGGTGGTGGGGATTTCAGTCAGCTGCCAGCGCAGGCTCGAGGGGCATCGGTCCCCGATGGCTGCTGCCTGGCGGGTGCCAGGCGCCAGTCCTCGAGGGATCGGCGCACCCCATGCTGATGGCATGCAAATGGGGCCATAATCAGATGCAAATGGCCCCCCTGCACCTTGCATGAATTATAGCCCCATTTGCATGTCACCTTTTGAATATCGGGATTTTGCGCATGGTGCAATGGTACTTGCGCCACCACAAGTTGAATGCTCCACTCTGTCAGCTTGCGGTGGTGCAAGTTCCACTGCGCCATGCACAGTGGCTGTGGCTGGGGGGTGATATTCAAAGGGTTGCTCATAGCGCAACTCCTTTGAATCGCCGACACACCCTCGCCAACTAGCTTGTGCCTTTGAATGGTGCAGTTTGAATATCCAGCCCACTGTATATATATATATATATATGTATGTACACACACACACACACACACACATATATATACACACATTATGGTAGAGGAGCCATTTCTATGTTAAACCCCAAAACTTTGCACCTGAATAACTTTGCAACTGTTTCACAGATTTGTCTGAAATTTGGAATACATGATCAAGAACTATAGGCCTTGGGATCTGCCAAGTTTCAGTACTGGTTGGATATATGGTTTTGAGGTTATTAAGCGTAATATGTACTACGTTTACGTTTTCTGGAATTCTATGAGTGGCACCTACAGGTCGTCAGGTTTGCGACCAGCCGAAATCTTCAGGAGCGTGCGGCTGGGGTCCCCGATGTGCCTTTTGAAGATTTCGTGAAAAAATATTAAACGGTTCAAAAGTTATTCAAAAAACAGTTTCCCATTATAAGTCAATGGGAAAAGTTAAAAAGTTTGACAGTGTCGCAGATGCATTTTTACTTTCGCAAATGGGCCTGTTACTTTCGCAAATCGGCCATTTTGTTTTCAGTTGGTGATCAGAAAAATGGTTGGCATTTAAATTTGGGACCCTCTAGCAACCTAATTCTTTTTGTATTCACCTAGTCGGACCCCGAGGATGCTTGCCATGTCTATTTTGTGGTAAAACACCCCAGAAATATGTTTTTCAAATTTCTGGAAAAAGTACTTTTGCGACAGTAGTTTTCCATCTGTGGGAAAGTGACAGCGATTCTCTGGCACTGCGCTGCAAAAGAACCGTTGGGAGTTTTGGGCTGAAATTTAGAGGGAACGGAGCTGACATCTCACAGATGTGCCTTTCAGTATTGTATTGAAAAAATATTACACGGCGGCAAAGTTACGGCACTCCAAAGTTGACAGTTTTTCCCATAGGATAACATTACGGCTCCCAACGTATTACAAAAATCCTTTGGATCCCTGCTGCAAAATAACGGTTTGGTATTTTTTCCTGAAATTTGGAGGGAAGACAGCCAACAGCCCACAGATGTGCCTTTCAGTGGTTTGATGAAAACATATTACAGGGAGGCAAAGTTATGGCACTCTGAACTTCTCTTTTTTCCCCATAGGATAACATTACGGCGTTCGCCAGCGCCTTTCAGGGCCCGTATCTCAGAAACGGTGCAAGATACTGGACTTTTCGACAGAAAAATGATGAACTAGCCAGGACAGTTATAAATCATACGACTTTTAAATTTTTTTTCTACGTCGTGCAGTTCCTGAGATATAACGTATTTAGTATTCAAAGTTCTCATTTTCTGCTCCGATACTCATTATTATGCATACATTATTTGTACTCACTGTCTTTCTCTATGCAGGTTTTGGGGAAAACCAGCCTGTGCGCTTACATTAATGTTACTGTTGCCCTTTTCACTTGTGGTTCTGTACCCATTTCACTTACCATTGACATCTGCGCCACCATGTGCGTTATCCTTTGCGTTTTCATTTGTGCTTGCGTTTGTTATTTTTTGCCATTTGTGTCTACAGTACTGTTTCTCTTTCTGTTTCACTTTGCGTCACCATGCCCATTGACATTTCCGTTTGCAGGCACCATGTTACTATGTGACAACACATCACGTGGCAGACCGTTCCCGTCTACGCCACCATGTGCGTTACCCTTTCTGTTCTCATTCGCGCTTGTGTTACCATGTGCGCCACTGTTAGCATTTCTGTTTGTGTTGCTGTTCCTGTTACTATGCCACAAGACATCATGTGGCGCTCCCGCCGCTGCATTACATTCACTATTTCTCGTTATTATTCTCAAAAAGAAGGGAAATTAGAGGAAAAAAACTCCATTTAATGCATTAGTTAGGGTTGTTCCACAGCAACAAAAGTGAGGAAATTCATTGTTAGGGTTGAAAACCCTTGGACCCCCCCCAAGCGGCATTGGGTGTGCATTGGGGTCGTCAGTCCTAACTCTCACCCCATTCTCCTATACTTCTGCTGCTTTACAATGTGATGGGGTGAGAGTTAGGGCTGACAACCAATGCACACCCAATGCTGATTGAGGGGCAGCCAAGGGGGTTTCAACCCTAACAGCAATTCTCACTTTGTCGCTGTGGAACAACCCTAACTAATGCATTAAACTGAGTTTTTTGCCTTATACATATACATATACATATAGTATACATATACATACACAGGATATACAATGGAGAGCTGTCAGATAAATTATTTATCTACATAAGTGCTGTTTGACCTCGGGTAACCTCACAAGTGGCATATGCCATGAGTGAGGAGTCAGAGGTCAAACAGCACAAATGTAGATAAATCATTTATCTGACAGCTCACCATTGTATATTTCATTTATGCAATAGGGAGCCTTTCTATCACTGCAGGGACATTTGCTTTTGATTGCTTACCTTTTTTTGTATGTTTCTCAAAAAAGTGAACACAAATTAGATTTTCTGTTCTTTTTTGTTAATTATAAAAAAAACCTGTAAAGCATCTATAAATGAAACACCACTCATTTTGTAGGTAATGTTGTGCTGAACAATTTTCATGCTCACAGTACCATACTATCTTTTTCATTTTAAAAAGATTCTCATTTGAGAATGGGTGATACTGCTACTGAGGCCAAACATTCTAAATGAGTTTGAGTGATTGTGACATTGCTACTATATGGATAAATTTTATTTATTCAATGGCTGTGAAGATAAATGGATTTATACAGTGTGTGTTTTGTAATGAATCCACAGATAAAATATCCCTGTCAAGCAGTGGAGATATCATTGATATCTCCATGCTCCTATACGTCATAGTGATATCTCAATGTTCCTATACATCATGGTGATCTCTATGTTCCTATACATCATACAATAGAAAGTAAAGTGTTTCACTTTCCATTGTGCAGCTGTGTCTGTAACACCTACACCAACCCCACCCTACCACCACACATATGCCACTGTATCCGATTCATCGTTCCCTTATTTATACTGTAAATAATAATTTTAAAGATTTATCTGGTTGATCCTACCACTGTCAGGTCCCATAATCATAGCTTGACTTTCACTTCCCCCCTAAAATGTAGCACGACTCAGCGATATTAACACACACCCTAAATGCACTCCCAGCCCTTCAGAATAAAGCCATCTGTATCACAAAACTCATAAAAACCATGGTGTTTCACTAACTTTAACTGATTTTCTTGAAAAGAAGCTCCCGATTCTGCCTAGGAGAGCAAGCGCGAGGCGAGTCCTGCCTTCAGAACAGAAGGAACCACGAGCTTATGTTACTATAGCAACACACGCTCGCACTTACTTCTGTTGTTCTGAATCTGCTGACTCACTCACTCACCTCTTGGCACACTCAGCAACTTGCTCTCAAGAAAATCAGTTAAAGTTATTGAAACAGCAAGGTTTTTCTGAGCTTTGTCTTAAACCTGGCTTTATTCTGAAGGGTTAGGAGTGCATTTAGTGTGTGTGTTAATACTGCTCAGTCACGTTACATTTCAGGAGGAAAGTGGAAGTCAAGCTATGATTACAGGACCTGAGCGTGGCCAGATCAGCCGGATAACTTTTTAAAATGATTACACAGAGAAAATAAGGGCAGGATCAACCAGATAATTGCAGTTTAAAGTTATTTAAAGTAAGTTATGAACAAAACATACATATATACATAGATACATATACATAGAGATATAGAGAGATAGAGAGATATATATTTACACACACACACACACACACACACACACACACACACACACACACACACACACATATATATATATATATATATATATATACACACATACACATATACACATATACACATATACACATATCTATATATCTATATACCTATATACCTATATATCTATATACCTATATATCTATATACCTATATACCTATCTATCTATATATATAACTCCGCTCCCAAAACCACCCTAGCCAAACTTGACCCCCTCTTCAATGCCTTCTGCCAGTTCGCCTTCGATGCTCCCCCCCCCCGCTCTCATCACTGTGAGCTCTATCGATACCTGGCCCTACCCTCCCTGAGCAACCGGCACCTAATTCATTGTGCTAAATTCACTTCCAACTGTTGGCTCAGCTCCCTCCCTCCCTACCTCGCATCCTCTCTATCTCTCCTCCCACACCCATCCACTCCCTCAGATCTGTTGATGCAAGACTATTAGCCATCCCTCACTGTAGGTTCACCGTCGGCCAATCAGCCTTCTCTTACCTCTTCCCTAAACTCTGGAATTACCTGCCACCTCAAATCCACCTCTCATCTTCCAAACACTCCTTATCCTTGGCCCTCACCAACTTCCTTGCACCAAATTGCAACTGCCCCTGACCCCCTCCCCATCAGCTCCCTCCCACATCCCCCCTTGTGCCTGACCAGCAGCTTGCCCTTCGCCAAATTGCCTGGCTTATACACCCCCCTACGCTCTGCATCACCCCCTTCTATTCTATTTTTCTTCTTCCCTCCTATTCCCTCCTTACCCTCCCCTCCATTCCTCCCTACTCAGCTACCCACACTTCTCAACCTCAAGCACTTCTACCGCTCACTTCTTCCCCCCTCCCTCATCACCCCCAAACGCCTCCCCTACTCCTGTCAACTTGATGCAACTCGCCCCAACTCCTGTCATGCTATCACCACTCATGCATTGCTATTAGCACTTAAAACATGTATTAGCCGGTAGTTGCTCCATGTTATGTATACCCTGTCCTTCATATTCTTATCCCTGTACTGCTTCACCAATTGTTTAAATTCGCTATGGATCGCCTGTATTGTGCCTCCTATTGTAAACAATGTACTCATGTTATCCCTCCCAGGTATTGTACATCATCTGTATTGCACAATCATTATTTTTCATTTTGTCTGTTCATATTCTGCCTTCTCTGTAACACTGCCACCCAGGTCGCACTGTGAGACGAGCATCTTTTTGCTCAATGTGCCTTTCCTGGTGAAACAATTTCAATAAATATACACACACACACACACACACACACACACACACACACACACACACACGTGTATTTTTTCCAAGTAGCATGTAAACAGGTGTGGAATTGTGACACTCCAAAGAATGAAAATCTCAAACTTTAAAATGTAATCTCTCAGAAACGGTTTGGTCTTTTAACTTGAAATTTGGAGGGTGCTGAGGGGATGTCCTGTAGATGGATATATGGTGTTTAGGTGTTGGAAAATTAATTTGCTGTGGAGATATTGCATGACACACTATGTTTTGCATATAGCATTTTGCATTGTGGTAGTGGCTTGACTTTTATAGGGTAGCTAGCCTTACTGCCATGGAGATAATTTTTAGTGGTTAGGTGTCTGACATTAACAGGTGCAGAATTATACCACTCTGATGAAACTTGTTTCAGGATCCACGCTCCCACCAATAGATATGATATTCAGTACTTGTCCTGTTATGTTAAATGGAAATTTGCAACTTGCATGAGTTTGTACTTTTCTATGCTTTCTTAAAAAGTAAGTAAATTCTATGCAAAAAACTGCATTAATGCAACATTTAAGGTTAAAACACAAAAAGTCAGAAAGTGAGACCTTTAGGGTTGCCCCTTCCCTCCTCGTGTACCCCCCCATCCTCCTGAGATTGACAGGTCATTGGGGTTGTGAGGCCTAAATGTCACCCCATTCTTTACTGTCACTTGTGAATGTGATTACACATGGAATGGGGTGACATTTAGGCCTCTAAACAATGACTTTACCACATGTCTGTTAATCTCGAGGATGGGGAAGCACTAAGGGGAGGCAACCAGAAGGTCTCATTTCTGACTTTTTGTATTTTAACCCTAAATGATGCATTAACGTAGTTTTTGTATAGAATATATATATCTCATCTCTCTCTCTCTCTCTCTCTCTCTCTCTCTCTCTCTCTCTCTATCATATATATACATATATATACACATATATACACATATATACACACATATATACACACATATACACATATATACACATATATATACACATATATACACATATACACATATATATATATATATATATATATATTTATTATAGTAGCACAGTACCATAGTTAGGGTTAAGTAGCACTTTTAAGGTTAAAGGGACAAATTTTGCATCTTAACTGTCACTGTTCAAAGGATTTGCCTTAAATGTGGTATGCACGATTGGGCATGGTACTGTAGATCTTGGGATCTGCCAAGTTTCGTGCCAGTCAGATATACGGCTGCGGAGTTATTAAGTGACATCCAATTGCGCAATTACGCTTTTTTGTGATTTCTTTGCTACTCACCTACAGGTTGCACGGTTTGTGTGACCAGTCCAAATACTTCAGGGAACGTGTGGCCGGGGTCCCGAATGTGCCTTTTGAAGACTTCATGAAAAAATATTGAACAGTTCAAAAGATATTCAAAAAACAAGTTCCATTATAAGTCAATGGGAAAAGTTAACAAAAAGTTTGAAAGTGTCGGAGGATCACGTGATAAGCTAGCAGGGAGTAGACATCTCCGAGAAGGCTCCCAAGTCCCGGTGAATAAAATATGTAATTTGAACCTCTTGCGACCCCTCAAATCTGATTTAAACAGGAGATCTGAGTGTTAGGAGGACCCGGTATCGTAGCGGGTGACTACAAGTTGAGTATCGGAGGAGAAAATAACTTTGAAGCGCCAGCGGGTTCAAAACGTGAAATGGCCGAGATGGAGGAAGGAAGCCCCGAGCCTCTGGCAGCTAGAATGCCGGCGGTTAAGTGCTCCAAGCCCCACTCTCCGACTCCAGAGGAGCCTGAGGAGTGGAGAATAGAAGGTCAAGGGGGACACTCAACGTCAGAGGATATTAGTGAAATTAAACATCTTTTGCAAGGGCTGGTGGCTGATTTCACCATATTAAAACCTGCTCTGCACGCTCTTATGCAAAGAGTGGGGGATGTAGAGGCCAGAGTGGCTTCGCAGGAAAGAAAATTGGGAACTATAGAGCAGGAGATGATCGGCTTGAAAGGGCAGGTTAAAAAATTAGAAGACCGCTTGGATGACCAAGAATCACGCAGCCGGAGGAACAATTTAATTATGGCAGGTTTGCCTGAGAAAACAGAAGGCTCAGACAGCGTAGCTTTCATACAGGATCTTCTCATGAAACTATTTGGCCCGATGCCATTTGGTGATTCCTACAATATTGAGAGGGCCCACCGCTCATTGAGAGAGACCCCCCAACCCGGAGCTCGTCCCCGAGTCATTATTATGAGGTTCCTGAATTATAAGGAGAAAATCCATGTTCTGAATAAAGCTAAAGTTAATAGGAACTTGCAGTGGAATGGGGCTTCTCTCTGGCTTTTTCAAGATCTAGTACCCTCGGTGAGAGAGAAACAGAAAGAGTACACAGATATAAAGAAGAAACTGTATATGGCGGGCTTGAAATTTAGACTACAATACCCAGCCACATTGATTGTGAAATTGCCTAAAGGGGGCAGAAGATCTCACTGCAGCAGATGCCCTGAAAAGCCTCAGAGTGGAGCTACCCGACTTGTTCAAGTCGGTGACTTGAAGGAACAAGGGACTGGCAAAGTTGCAAGCAACACAGGGACAACTGGATTAATAGTGCGGGGAAATTCTGCAGCAATGGACAGAACTGTTTGTTGCCCACCCTGACTCTAGTTTGGACCTGAGAAATGAAACCAATTGTTGTGAATGTTTTGGTTTTTTTTCTCTTCTTTCTCTCGCCTTTCTTCCTCGAGTGGTGATATAACGGCAATGGGCTGTATGCGATGGTGAATTGAAGTCCTTCAGCAGATTCTTTTGTTTGATTTGATGGCTACTCCTGTTCTGTTTGATTATCATAGCTTATTAGTATGAAGAGGATGTTTCGACATATTATGAACAGGGCAGGTTAAAGGGACTTATGATTGAGCGGGAACCACAAGGTAGGGAAGTAGAGGGGCCCCGCTGTATATAGGCCAAGGGGCACAGGAACTAGATAGAATGGAGGGGACTCATATAGGGAAAGGGGAAGCTCCTAAGGAAAGTAAGAAGGGGACTAATGAGCAACACTCTGCAGGACTCCTCGGTTCCCTACTTCAAGCTCAGAGGAACTCGATCGGGGTAGGAAAGCCAATAAGATATTATTAGGTTATTTTTGTAGTGGCAGAACCCGCATGTGGGGGGGGGGGAGATGACAGTTCTTGTGAGGATGGGTTATTATTGTTCTTTTTCTTTAATAATCTAAAACTAAAGAGGGTGATAGGTAAGTTTAAAGTTAGTAGTGGAGTGGGAAAACAAGGTGGAGTTCCTTAATGGGTCACACTGAGACTCGGTGGGGGGGCAGAGAAATCTTGGGGCTGACTCATACACGTCTCGGGAAGTCTAAGGAGGGCGATCATAGGATCGGGGTGCTAAGAAAGGGAATTACTGGGGGAGAAGGAATGAGAGAGAATCCATGATTTATGGCATAAGAAAAGTAGAGTGTATGAGAGTGAATGTCAGGGGTGGCACCATAGGACATGGTATCAATTAGAATTCTTTCGTGGAATGTAAAAGGTCTCAGGAGGAGGAAAAAAAAGATTGGTCATGCTACGATATATAAACCAGCTGGGGGTACATATTGCTGCACTTCAAGAAACCCACTTATTGATTGAAGAATTACATCTCCTTAGGAAAGGCTGGGTGGGCAAGGTAATTGGAGCTGGGAATGCGAAAGCATCGGGGGGGTGGCGATACTAGTTAGGAAAGACTGCCTATACGTATTGACCAAACCCAGTCAAAAGAGGATGGTAGGGGTGGATACAGTATGCACAGTGGCTCAATTGCAGGATTTTCATTATTATGTGCTTCAATTTACGGTCCTACTCCGGCTAAATCAGAATTCTTTGCCTCTCTGGAGGCTGATATTGCTACGCTCCCTCATGGTTCACTTATTGTAGCAGGTGACTGGAATATGTTTTGATAGCAGGCTCGACAGGAGCCCTGCTTCTAACAGACCACCCAGTCCCCCACAAGTAGCTTTACATAGATTTTTGGAAGTTACATCATTAATAGATCCATATAGGATGTATCAGAAAGGGGATACGGAGATGACCTTCTACTCAGGGGTTCATAAAACACATACGAGGATAGACTCCTTTTTGGTCAATAGAGAAGTTTTAATGGGTATTACAGGATTGCATACTTTTATCAGAATGTTGTCTGACCACTCTCCAATCCAGTTGCTATGGGAGATGGATAATATTCCCCCTAAACCATTCTGATGGCGACTGGATGAAGCGATCTTAGCGGCAGACAACATGGTGACTAAACTAGAGGATGCAATTAAAGAAGTTATCCAAACTCAAATTCCGACTATAGTGGATAAGAAACTAGCTTGGCCTGTCTGCAAAGTAATATATGCAGGAAGGGCGCAGGAATATACCACTCGAAGGAATAAACTGAATAGAGCACGGGAAGAATTTATAATTGGAGCCATTAAGTCATTATCACCTCTAGAGGGCTCCTCAATAGAGATGGATAAGGAGATAAGGGATTTAAAGGAAGAATATAGGGTATATTAAATTTCAGGGCTGATCTCTGGCTGGAAAGATTGAATGCCACATACTTGCTCCAGGGGGATGTGCCAGGCCGTTTATTGGCCCATAGAATTAGGGAACGGGAGGCGGAAAGAACGATTTTGGCCATGAATTTTGGAGAAGAGTTAATCTTGGAGCCTCAAAGATTGGCTGATGCTTTTTCGGATTATTATGGCGTGATATACCAAGAGGGGGCCTCTAGTTCAGAGACAGAAATTAGAGAATTTCTCAATGAAATACCGCTGCCCAAATTAGAGGTAGAGCAGGCCCAGGCATTGGCTGCCCCAATATCGGAGTCTGAGATTATGGAGGTAATCAAAGACTTGCCAAATGGGAAGGCTCCAGGGCCGGATGGCCTGTCGGCCAAATTCTATAAAGTACACGCTGCGACAATAATGCCTCTGTTGAAAGAATTGTTTTCAACTATTATGAATGGTGGGGTTTCCCATCCTCCTCTAAACCAGGCCTACATTACACTGATTCCAAAGCCAGATAAACCTAGAGATATACCAGGTAATTATAGACCCATTACTTTAATAAATCAAGATATCAAAGTACTCACCAAGATTCTAGCTAATAGGGTCTTGAGAATCGCCCCGATACTAATTAGTCAGGATCAAGTTGGGTTCATGCCAGGGAGGGGGCCACATGACGCATTAAGGAAACTGCACCATATTTTACATAGGGCTTCTAACTCAAAATGTGCTATGGCTTTAATAGCACTTGATGCCGAAAAAGCATTCAATCGGGTTTCCCACAAATTCCTATTCCTTACAATGGAGAAAATGGGGTTCCCAATGGGTTTTCTTAGAGGCCTTAAAAATCTTTATGAAGCTCCCACAGCCAGAGTCCTATGTAATGGATACCTTTCTAAAGAAATCCCCCTGCGAAACGGAACTAGGCAGGGCTGTCCCTTGTCACCAATTTTATTTAACATCTACCTGGAGCCTTTGTTAAGATCACTTACTATGGAACCCAGGGTCCAGGGGATTGAGGTTCAAGGGCTGGAACTTAAGTTCTCGGTATTTGCCGACAATATATTGGTGCATTTAAGTAATCCGTCTGACAGTTTTCAAAATGCCATGGAGGTCATTTGGAAATTTTCGAAGGTGTCTAATTATAAACTAAATTTAAGTAAAACCCAAGTTCTCCCACTTACTGTTTATACCCATAGAGCAGACTTCGACCACCTTCAGCTTAATTGGGCCCCGGAAAAAATTAAATATTTGCGAATTTGGATTTTAGCTAGGTCGGAAGATGGGGTGGAGGAAAATGTGGGTAGCCTATTGGCCACAATTAAAAATGACATCTCAAGGTGGAAGGGACTTCCTCTAAATTTTACCGCTAGATTGGGATTGATTAAAATGAACCTTCTACCCAGATTATTGTACCCGCTTTATCTGTCACCCTATAACATTCCGAAGGGAAGGTTCATCAGCATTCAGAGGATAATTTCAGAGTTTTTGTGGGACTCTAAGCCTCCAAGAAAGAAACAGGCCACTCTATGCCTCTCTCACTCTAGGGGAGGCATTAAGCTTCCGGATCTACTACTGTACTATGTGGCAGGACAACTTGGCTTGATGGGGCGTTAGCAAGGAGTGAGGGAGAGGGGGGATATATTCCAACGTGGCTCCGAATTGAACAACGTATTTTAAAAGACGTGAAACTTTCCCCCAATGCACTATTGTTTGCAGATCCGGAAGCCTTGCCTGACATGGGAAAACACTCTCCAATATATAAATCAGTTAAGGGGTGGTGGGAGTTTTTAAACCCGGCGCAGAGGAGAACACAAAAGGGGGCCAGAGATCAGCCTATAATAGGAAACCCTAATTTTCACCTGGGGAGTCGAATAATTACTTGTCAATGGGCACCACAACTGTCTGAATTGAATCTGACAGATTTCATATTGGCAGATAGGGTGCACTTACCAATGCAGACTAGGGAACGGGATTTTTTCAAAAAGATCCAGATTACGAAACTGATACAGAAATTTATACGAGATAATAAAGAGGGGGGACAAACTTCATTTACTTGGGACCATTTGAAGGAGATTGATTTATTACAGCATCCCCTCTCAAAAGTGTATAGGGTGCTGTTAGATTTTGTGAGCTCAGAACCTGAAGCTCAGGCAACATATTGGGACAAAACTCTATTCCCCCTGAGGCCTGACTGGAAAGAAATCTGGAAAAATATCAAAGGCTTGCCTATTCCGAAGTATAAGACTATGCAAGATTTTATTTGTTCAAATATTTACTACACCCCAGTTAAGCTATGCTCTAGAAAACTCAGACAGATCGATGTTTTAGATGTGGAATGGAATCAGGGGACCTACTTCATGTATTGTGGACTTGTTCCAGAATCCACCCATTATGGGTTCAAATTAGAAAAGAAATGGATCCATTATTAAACTACGCTGAGTACATTAAACCAGAGATATGTCTACTAGGCGATATGCAGGCTGTAGTGAGGGACTCAGCCAAACATCATGTGTCTGATGTCAGCCTTGGTTAAAGCATTTGTCCTGAGGCACTGGAAGAAGCATAGTATTTATTTTTATGACCAATGGGTGAGCGACCTTCTACAGGTCCTGGATAGACTTAAAAGGCACATGCTAATAGAAGGGAAAAAGAAACTGTATGACAGACTGTGGGGGGTCTTGGAGATGGTGTACTCAATGCAGTGGAAGGGTCCTCGGACTCAGATCTGTCTGTCTGAAGGAGATTAGCCTGTAATGCTTTCTTATGAGAATGTAAGAAGGGTCTAGGATTGAATGGAAACATAAGATTTTCATAAGATATGTCTTTCATGAGCATAGGCAGAATATTCTCATGAAGATGTTTATCGGGATCAGATGGTATGCTTATTCCTGGTTGGTTAGGATGGATTCTCTTTCCTAGGGACACAGTTATGAAGGTTTAGTCCGGAGAAAGTATAAGCATCTTTAAGTTGGGGAAATTTTATAAAGCAATCCGGGCTAAGTAAAAGATTAGTCTAGTACCAAAACTGAAAGGATAGAATCGAAGGTTACTTCAATACAAATGGATTAAAGTGTTTGGAGGTGATAATATATAACTGTGATTGTAAATAGTTTTGGGGGATGTATATAGTATCCATATCCAGTTTGGGGATGTGGGCCCGGGTATGTATCCTGGGGTGTATGTATGTATGTATGTTTCACTGTTGAAAATCATAAACCTTTAATAAAGAAGTTTCAAAAAAAAGAAAGTGTCACAAATGCACTTTTTAGTGTTGCAAATGGCCCTAGTAGTGTCGCAAGTCTGCCATTTTGTTTTCAGTTGGTGATCAGAAAAATGCTTGGCATTTAAATTTGGGACCCTCTAGGGACACAATTCTTTTTGTGTTCACCTAGTCGGACCCTGAGGATGCTAGCCATGTCTTTATTTGGGGGGTAAAAACCCCAGAAATATTTTTCAAATTTCTGGAAACAGTAGTGTCACAAAGTAGTGTCGCACGCACGACACTTTCGCAAATTTTTGTGAAAATGGTCGTAAATTGCGACACTACTTTTCAGGTTATGGCTAAAAGGACAGGAATTCTTTGCCACCCTGCTGCAAACAATCGGTTTGGTCTTTTGGACTGAAATTTGAAGGGAAGGTAGCCAACATCTCACTGATGTGCCTTTTCTTGGTTTGGTGAAGAAATATTGCACAGCTGGCAAGTTACAGTACTCCAAAGTTGACATTTTTCACCTTAGACTAACATGGTGGTATACGCCGCGTCTTTCTGGGCTCGTATCTCGAAAACGATACAAGATACAGATTTTTTGTTGTGAGTTACATAGCCCAGTGGGCTATGTAAAACCAAAAACCTAGCCAGGAAAATCAAGATTTTTGTGAAATTTAAATTTTTTTTCTATATCGTGCGGTTGCTGAGATCTTAGCAATTAAATACTTCCGAAGCTCGTTTTAAGCTTCGATCCCCATTACAGTGCATACATTCTTTGTACACACTATTTCTGTATGCACCCGTTTGTCAAAAACAGGATATGTGCTTCCGTTACTGTTAGTTACTGTTTCCATTTGCATTAATGTCCCCATTTGCATTACCGTTCCCGTGTACACCACCGTGTGCATTACCCTTTGCGTTGTCATTCGCTCTTGCATTTTCATTACTGTTACCATTTGCATTTCCACTACTGTTTCTGTTTACGTCACTGTGCGCATTGCCATTTGTGTTTCCAGCAGCCCTTTCATTTGCATTTCTGTTTCTCTTTCATTTTGTGTCTTCCTTGCTGTTACTGTTACCATTTGTGTTTGCAATTATGTTACTGTGCCCATGCGCATTACAGTTTGCATTTCCATATGCGCTTTTTTCTTTTGTGCTTCTGTTTCCTTGGCTGTTATTGTTGCTGCTATCATTACCACTTGCATTTACAATTGCAGTACTGTGCCTGTGCATGTTTCAGTTTGCGTTTCTGCACATGCTTCTGTTCCCATTTCTGTTTCTCTTTCCTTTGGCATTATTCTTCATTTTAACTTTACCATTTACATACTATTTGCCAGCAGATTAGGCATTACGGTCTATCGAGTCTGCTCAAACCTAGATCCTTAGTTGGGTGCCGAGACCCTCCCATCCCTTGTTCTCCAGAAACCCCTATCATCCATCCCCACCCCCCCGGGACAGGCCATCATCTGATACATCCACTTTCTGTGTCTGTCCCACCCTCTCTTGAAGCCCTCCACTGTGGATCTCTGAACCAGCTCACCAGGCAGTGCATTCCAAGGGTCCACCACCCTCTCGGTGAAAAACCTCCTCCTCTTTTCCCCCCTCACCCTTCCACCTTCCAACTTCAAACCATGCCCTCTGGTGATACCTCCCTGCTTTAGTCTAAAGATCCCTCCATGTTTACCCTATTTATTCCTTGAGGTACTTGAAGACCTCAATCATGTCCCCATCTCTCCTCTCCTCCAATGAAAACAGGCAGAGCTCCTCAAGTCTGTCCTCATAAGTCAAATCCCTAGCCCTCGTATCATCTTTGTTGCCTCCTCTGTACCCTCTCCAGGAGCTGTATGTCCCTCTTCAAGTGTGGTCTCCAGTACTGTACACAGTACTCAAGGTGTGGTCTAACCAGTCCATTGTACAGCGGCAGAATCACTTCCTTGCTCCTAGAGGTGATCCCCTTACAATGCATCCCAACATCCTGTTTGCCTTGCTAGCTGCTCTCCTGCACTGCTCAGAGTTATTCATACATGTATCCACCATGACCCCTAGGTCTTTTTCCCTATTGAGGCCTCCAGCGCCTCCCTCCCAGGGTGTACCTGTGTTTAGGGTTTCCCGACCAAGATGCAACACCTTGCACTTGGTGATATTGAAATTTAATTTCCATGTGTGAGCCCAGCTTTCCAGGGTGTCCAGGTCCCTTGCAGCCAACCTCCCTCTTCTCCCTCAACTACTGCTCCCATCTTGGAGTCATCCGCAAAGAGACTCATTTCACACCCTATACCCTCCCTGATGTCCGATATGTATGCATTAAACAGGATCGGACCCAGGACCAAGCCCTGTGGTACCCCACTACCAACCTCTCTAGGGTTCGAGAGCTCCCCACAGACCACTACTCTCTGAGTGCGTCCAGCTAGCCAGTTTTCAATCCATCTGACCATCAAAGGGCCTACTCCTAACCCCATCAGTTTCTCCACCAGACCATTGTGGGGGACAGAGTCAAACGCCTTGCTGAAGTCCAAGAATAATACATCCACAGGCTTACCCCTGTCCAGTTCTGATGTTACCAATTCATAGAACTCCACAAGGTTGGTTTGACATGATCTACCTGGCACAAACCCATGTTGCCGACTATCCAGACCTCCACCTCCTCCAAGTACACCCCAATTGTTCCTTTAGTATACTCTCCATTAATTTTCCCACCACCGAGGTCAAACTGATGGGTCTATAGTTACCTGGTACTTCCCTCGACCCCCCTTTATGGATTGGTACCACATGTGCCTCTCGCCAATCCCTAGGTACCCTCCCTGTCTCAAGTGACCTGCTGAAAAGCTCCGCCAGGGGTGCAGCCAGTATGTCCGCCAATTCCCATAGTACTCTCGGATGAATGCCATCCGGCCCAGGAGATTTGTTTTTCTTTAGGGCCTTGAGGGCTAACCACACCCTTTTGGTGGAGATAGCATCATCCGTCCCCTCCACCTTACTGGTCTTTTTATCCTTATCCAGATGTGACACCCCTGGGGTACCTTTCCCTCCCTCTTGCTCCATTTCTGTTGCTCCCCTGATCCCACTCCCTGCCGCTTCTATCCCCTTCATGCCTTGCTTTGTAGATGTCCCATCCCCTTCCCTAGTGAACACAGAGGCAAGTACTAGTTAAATACCTCTGCCTGGTCCCTCGCCTCTTCCACCCACCCTCCTTCTGATCTCAATCTGCTGAGATGGCCCTTAGTTTTTCTCCACTCCCCAATGTACCGGAAGAACCCCTTTTCCCCTCCATGTATCCCCTGTGCCAGCCGCTGCTCTTTACTGGACTTTGCTCCCCTCACCATACGGGTGACTTTTCTAGATGCAAGCTGGTACATTTCCTTATCCCTATCCCCTCTTGTTGTTTTATATTTTTTGTAGGCCGCCTTCTTTTCTCTGACTGCTACCTGTACCTCACTGGACCACCAGCATGTTTTACGTGACCTTGCTCCCTTACGTTTCAACTTAGCGCAGATCCTGACTGCCTCATGAAGTCCCGGTTTTATGACCTCCCATCTCCTTTCCACACTTGTCATTGAGGTAATCCCCTTCAAGTGATCCTTGAGAATATTTCCCATGCCCATAAAGTCTGCCCCCCTGAAGTCCACTGCCAGTGTCCTAGATCTCACCCCCACTCCCCCATGCTTATTTGAAACCAGACAGTATTGTGGTCACTCCCAGTCAGGGGTCCTGTACAACTATGTCCCTTACCAGATCCCCATCTGCCAGAACCACATCCAGGACATGCCCCTCCTTGTGGGCTCCATCACATGCTGTGTTAAGAACACATCCTGGAAGCCATCCAGCAGCCTCTGCTCCTTGGCCACCTTAGAGGACATGGTTCCCCAGTTTGTACCTGGCATATTAAGGTCCCCATCAACACCACTCTTTCCCTTTGGACCACACTGGGCAATGATGTCCAGCAAACCATCCTCTAGAACATCACTCATCCGGGGGCCTATATGCTACTCCCAGCTTGACCTTATCTCCTGCTGGGGATCGTAAGGTGACCCATAAGGCCTCCACGTTTCCCTCTGCCTCTTCTACCATAGCAATTTCTATATCATCTCTAATGAACATAGCCACTCCACCCCCTCTGACCTCCTTTCTATCCTTCCTAAGCATAGTGTACCCCTGTACATTTAGGTCCCAGTCATGGTTTTTGTTGGCCCACGTCTCCGTGACCGCTGCCACATCCACCCCTCGAACAGCATGGCCTGGAACTCTGGCAACTTGTTTCCCAAGCTCCTGGCATTTACTAACACCAACCCCCACCCCTTATCCCTGATCCTCTGTTGAACCCCACCCAGATTCCTTATACTTCCATCCTCCCCCTGCTCCTCCTGAAACCTCCACCTCCAGTCTGTTTCCCCCCTCCCCCTCTTGGACTTGACGGCTACTCCCCTCATCTGGAGGAGGGGGCTTCTGGTCAGCCCCACCCTCATCCCTTCCCCCCTTACAAGTTTAAACCCCACCTTTCTTGTATGTAGTCAGCCATCCCCTGTTTAAGGACTTCCTTCCCTAATGGGGCAAGATGAAACCTGTCCTTGGCATATAGTCCCTTATCCTCCCAAACTCCATTCCAGTTCTCTAACACCCCCAACCCATTCTCTTCACCCCACTTCCTGAGCCAGTCATTAACCTCTGTAAGCTTCATTTTTTTCTCCACTGAGGCCTTTGGTACTGGCAATATCTCCAAAAAGGAAATGTTGCATCCATTATCCCGACAGACTGGCAAGTTCTTGGAACCTTGCTTGGATTTCCAAAATGCTATTTCCCTCTAGATCATTAGTTCCCAAATGCACCAGGAAATCCGGTTTCCCTCCACAATCCCTAACCATTTCATACACCATGAACTTTGCTCTGTGCACTGTCAGCCCAGAGATACTCACTGCCTTCACCTGGCTATGGCATCCACCCCCTGTCCCTCCCAATGGATACCCCTAATCATCGAGTCTCCCAGTAACAGAACCTTAACACCGCCATCATCCTTATGGTTACCTCCACTATGCCCTCTCAGCCCCCCTTCCCCCCCTTTATTCATGATCTCAATTTCATGGGAGTCTTCCTGCCTTATTAGAGACCCCTTGTCACCCTCCCTTTCTGCCTCCTTGCTATTTTGCCCACTTAACTCAAACCCTCTGAATAGGTGTCCCTTTAACCCTCTCTTATCTGAACCATTTATCCTGGCCCTGATGGTTTCCCTTCCCCACCCACCATCCTCCCCTTGTAATAGTACCCCTGCCTCCAGAGGCCCTCTGTGGGTCCCCTTAGCTAGGGCCCCATCCTTGGTACTGACCTCCCTGCTGAAGGGGCTCCTCTCCCACCTCCTTGTCTCCCAGTTTCTCTCCAATCATGCTCTCCTCCTCATGTCTGGAATATGTTGCATCTCCCCATTTGCTTAACTATATGTTTCCCTTCTCCCTCTGGGACTATGTCTATCCTTTCCATAGCTGGTCTGTGATGCCCTATGGGTATCCGACTCCCTCCCCCCGGCCTCTGTATACATTTCCTCATTTCCACCAACCCCTTCCTCCCCCTCTAGGTTGCTTAGTAGCTCAAATTTATTGTGACACTCTATGTCAGCCTCCATCAAGTAACCCAAGTTTCCCCTAACTGCATCTCTAAACTGACCCTCTTCTTCCTCTCTTGCACTGTTCACCTTAGGAGCTCCCTTCCCACAGTCTGCTGTTTTAGGCTTCTGCACAACAGCCCCTCCTGACTCTTCCCCCTCCAGTCTCTTTGTATTCAGAAAGTTCACCCGGTACGCTTTCCCTTAGCATCAACTTCCCTGTCTAAGGGTCCTCTGTCCCTAATATCCCCCCTCCTGCTTGCTGTAACATAACGTCCTGTAATTTCAGAGCATTGCCCCAGCCTCCCCTCAGCCCCACCCTTCTGCTGCCCATATCCACACCCCTTATCCTTGGACACCCCCAGCTCCCACAGCTTACTCCTTAACCAATATACCTCACTCCTGATACAAGATAGCTGTCTACAGAGTGGGCAGCCTCCCTCTCTCCAGGCCCAATTTAGAATTATTGCCATCCCACAGCCTGTGCAGCCTACAACCCTTCCGAAGATGCCTGCCATGGTGGAATATGGCCACCCTGATTATCCCCCTCTGTTTATAATAGCACACCCCCTTTTCTCAGTCCCTTTCCCCTGGAGTACAGTTTCTCTCTATACTGACTGTAGTTATTTACAAACCCAATTTCAACCCCACCAATAACGTTCCCAAGTCTCACAAACACATACAGTCCAGTGTGTGTTCAGTCCCACTAACAGTGTGTGTAAGCAGACATCAGGTACCGTATGATGTCACAGGCCCACCAGCTCCTGTTGCTTTGAATTTCAGTCCCAAACAGAAATACTCAGCCCTTCAATCCCAACCCCCAGTGGCTTTTCAGTATTTAAGAAGGCATACAAAACAGGGTGGGTGGGAGGGCTCTTACCAAACACCAGGCAAACACCACATTTAAATTTCCCTCTAAATTATCCCTGCCAAACAACTATTCCCAAGCCACCAAAGTTACAATGTAACAGTTCTAATTCAAGGTAATAATTTTTAACACATAAAACTAATTTCACTTACAAACTATTCAAATATTTCAGTTAAAACAAAATATAACTCCAGCCCTCTTTCCTACCTGCCTGCTGCTTATGTTCCCAAGTGAACAATTTGTATTTACAATTGCGGTACTGTGCCTGTGTGCATTACGGTTTGTGTTTACGTGTGCACTTGAGTTTGAGTTTCCATTTCTCTTCCCTTTCGCATTTTTGCTGTGACACTTAACATTTACATTTAAAATACCACTGCCATCACTGTTCGCATTACCAGTTGCATTTTTGTACACACTTCAATGTCCGTTTACATCACTGTTAGCTTCGGCATCACTTTGCACTTGCATTTCTATTAACGTTTCCTTTACCATTTACGTTTGTGTTACCAAGTGTACCACTGTTCTTGCTTCTGTTTGCATTGCTGTTCCTGTTACTATGTCACAAGACATCACATGGTGGGAGTGTGGGGCCCAAAGGGCCAAGCACTCCCCCCTCCGCATTTCATTCACTATTTCTCGTCATTCTCAAAAAGAAGGGAAATCAGAGGCAAAAAACTCTGTTTAATGCATTAGTTAGGGTTGCTCCACAGTGACAAAAGCAAGGAAATTTGGTGTTAGGGTTGAAATCCTCCCTTGGACCCCCCAGCCCACCCCCCAATCGGCATCGGGGTACACATTGGGGTCATCAGTCCTAACTCTCACCCTATTTTCCTATACCTCTGCTTCTTTACACATGTAATAGGGTGAGAGTTATCGCCGATGACCCCAATGTGCACCCTGATGCCAGTTGGGGGATGGGCTGGGGGTCCAAGGGAGGCTTTCAACCCTAACACCGAATTTCATCGCTTTTGTTGTACTGGAACAACTCTAACTGATGCATAAATGGATTTTTTCCCTCTAATCTATAATCTCTCTCTCTCTCCTAGACTTAAAGCTGTTATTGCAGCAAAAGGTGGCTCTACCAAATACTAATGTGTAGGGGTTGAATACTTCTGCAAGCAGCATTTTCCAGTTTTTAATTTACTTTAAAAGATGTGCTGACGGATAATTAATTTTGGCTTTGAGGATATACTGTTAGAGCATATGAGTTTGCAATAAAAATACTGACTGGAATACTATATGTAAGTCTCTCATTTGTAATCCAGACAAATCTGACAACTTTCAAGGGGGTTGAATACTTTTGCAAGTTACTGTATATACACACACACACACACACACACACACACACACACACACACACACACACACACACACACACACACATACACATATAAATAAAAAATCACACATGCCCCCACAATGCAAAGCATCATGGGCTGCATATGCAAATCACCACAGAATGTTATGCTGGTCCAACTTTAAGCAGAATTGCATGGTGCCGAAGGCCTCTCACACAGTTTGCAAAGGGTGCTAACACACACACCCACACACCCACACCCACACACACCCACACACACCCACACACACCCACACACACACACATACTATACACACACACACACACACACACACACACACACACACACACACACACATATACACACATACATATACATATATATATATATATACACACACA
This sequence comes from Neoceratodus forsteri, assembly GCA_016271365.2. Taxonomy (NCBI): domain Eukaryota; kingdom Metazoa; phylum Chordata; order Ceratodontiformes; family Ceratodontidae; genus Neoceratodus; species Neoceratodus forsteri. Next base: position 557,374,344 of record CM057453.1, on the reverse strand, counting down.
CACACACACACACACACACACACACACACACACACGAACGGCTTTCAGTTGAAGGATACCTACTGGGTTTTTAAGGATTGATCAGCTACATCTGGAAATTTCAGCACACACATTCATGATTTGTGCTATGAGCCAATAGGTTATAAGGTCGAGATTTCTGAAATTATGATTGTTTAGGGAACCAGTATGGGTATGCTGCCTCTCATTCTTAGAGTCCAGTTGTATTTCTTTTAACCAATATTATATGTTTATGTTTGAAAAGTATCCATGAACAACCATTAAAATATCAAAAGGTTTAGTGATGATCCTGTCATCCAAGGTAAGAAATCACTGTACAGTACCAAGTGTAGGAAAGAGATCAAGATCAGATGACTTATATGGTGACTGTGTCCTTCAAGATAATAGGCTTGTGTTTTTCCATTCATGCTGTATCTGACTTATGGTATATTTTGTATATGGGGGTTCACCTGGGTACGTGGACAGTGATAGTTATATATTTTGGGTACTGTGTTGATAAACGGAGTTTACTCCATTCAGAATGTTCATATCCCTGGGGTTCTATTCAGAGGTCACAACATGGGCTCAACCATTACCCCAAGTAGGTGAGCAGATTACCAATATGTATTCACTTCCGCCCTGATAATGTTGGAGCCAACTTAACAGCAAATGGTGGTAAGTATGAAGGAATTTCTTTGTTATAGTGTGTCTTCAGATGCCATCATACAGCTAAAACAGTAAAGAAAATCTTAAAAGCAACCACTTGCATGTCTTTTAATATTGAGTCCTTTGTTTCCCTAATCATTAAAATGATTTATTCCCTTAAAGCAGTATTTTAATTTTTTATGACATACCATTACTTCTGTATTGCCAATGCACTCAATTGAATAGTCCACACCTCCATCAGATAACTCAAGCAGCACTTCATGAATGGGCTTCTGATGCTTCTGAGGGTTGAGGCACCCGGTAGCACCAAACTCTTTAGCCTTCTCAAATTTGCTTTCCTCGATGTCAATGGCAAAAATGCGGGCTGCTCCTGCCACCTTACAGCCCATGATAGCTGCAAGGCCAACTCCTCCCAGCCCAAAAACAGCACAGGAAGAGCCTGGTTTAACCTATGGTGCAGAAGATGGAAAAATACATCAGCTAACCAACTAAGGTTGAACATTGATCACATTTTCAGCATGTATGTATCTGTTTGGCTTTTTAAAAGATTTAGACTTGGATTCCTAGTTTAACTTTGAAATATAATGTCCTCAATTTCTAAGTCCAGTGCATTTTCAGATATATGCTTCCATATAAGGATGTGTGGGGTCAGGTTTTCTAGTTCTGATAAGTCACACCAGAAAATACTAGGCAAATCAGGACCATAACAAAACTAATGTATAATAAAAATAACTGGTGCAATCAATCAGTTCAACAATGCACAGTTATGTAATTGAATAGCTCTGGGTCTGCTTCACTGAAAAGGAGCAAGAGAACCAGTGTCTATTTGCTCTCATCTTTTACATACCACTCACCTGCTCCAATTGAATCCTTGTGAAAGAAGAAAGGAAGACTTGCTTAGCAGACACAAGCTGTATATTTCTCTAAGTGATTAGAGTGCAACTCCTACACTTGGATAATTTTAGTATTTTGAGTGACAGTAACAGGAAGACTGGCACTGTTTTCAGCAAACTGCAGTGGCATCAACAGATTGATGAAAAATAGTAAGAAAAAGACAAGACAGGTAGAGCAGAATGGAATGTGTGCTGTGAACAGTATCAATATGCACTCAAACTGATTAAATGAATTAGTGCAATCTAGGGAAGCTGCACACATATGTGCACACAGTACATCACACCGACACCAAAATGTAGTAAGTCAAGTTATTTATTTACTGTCTATAGTGCAATATGTAGAAGTGCAAGGCATATAGCCCAAAAGGTGGTTTCCTCACAGTGGACTAGAACCTCTCAATGTGTTTTGTGCAATAAATTGCAGATTTCCTGCACAAAATGTGAGATTTGTGAAGTGAGCATGTGTGTGCAGGTTCTCTAGATTGCAGTAATTGTTTTAAACATAGTGCACCTCTTTACTGAGGGCAATCTCTTCCTTGAAACTGCATTTAATTAGAAATGCACAAATGATCATCAGTAGGCCAGGGTCTGATCATCATGACCAACTATTTACATCAGGGATGTGCAATCTGCGGCATAAACAAGAACTTAAGCACAGTCTTATAATGCTTATACAAAAAATGGCTGTCAATGAAATTATGCTGCAGTGGCAATTTTGTCTCCAGGTTAAACAATAGGAAGCTTGAAATTCTAAAAGTGCTAGAGACGGATCAGATAGAGGCTGTGAAGACAAATAGCAAGGGAACATCTAGGAAAATTAGGTCAGCTAAGCAGTCCTTTTCTGCCATCACATTCTAATTTTTAATGTTTCTTTTCAGAGAAATGAGTAGGAAAAATAATTTTAAGTAAAACATTATTTTTGATTTTACAATATTTGCTTACTCTGTATTATTAATAATTGAGGACAAAAGCTGTGTCGGAACTCCAAACCATACGAGTGAGTGTAATGTTTACTGTGGAGCCCACCAGCATGCAACACAATACTGCAGAATTCCGTAGCAGAGTTACTGCAGGGGGTAAAAGCCATTTCAATGGCAGGTAATCCCTTTTGTCATGCAGAAATCTGTGACACTGATTCAAATATATTTCAGAATGTTGCATTTATCCATGGCATACTTAATTTACTTCAATTGACGCTAACAAAGGGGCATGATGATTGCAAATATTCAAAAACTCACTGTTAATAAAGGTCACTGCATCATCTACATCTGGGATTAAGTCAATTGCTTGTACTGTAGAAGGAAGCAGCTACAGAGTGAAGGATGGCCTAGTAAGCAGTCTTTGTACACCAGAACTCAAGATTCTAAGCACCTTGGACTCCCCAAGGAATGCCAGCATTAAAAATTGGAAAATATTTTTTTCTTTAACAGAACATCCATTAATATCTTTCGACCATTTCCAAAAACAATTTGCTATAATATTTTGTAATGCTTGAAATTATATCAGAAACTAACTTTTGCGTGGTTATGCTGAAAAACTTCAGTTTTGTTTTAAATGAAAGTTTGGTATGTGATTAATATGAGATCATAACATAAATTTCATGTGTTGATACATATATACTGTATACACACGTTGATATAGTATGTCATTAAAAGTAATTGGATTTAAAAACATTATTTGAGAAACAATCTAAAGGTGCCCTATCAAAACATAGTATTACTATATATACGGAGGACCCTTCTATAGGCAGTCCATACCGTATGATTAGCAAGGAAGGATCAACACCTGTACAGTCTTCAAAAATCTTGATTTTATTATATCTCACAAACACAAAAAGCTTTGATGTTTTGTGCCATAGAATGCCACATTATCAGAAAAAATATGGTGGCAATTCTCATTAGGTAGTTCCAAATCTGTATAATTCAAGCACATTCTTTTTTCATTTTTGATTCAAAATGTTTCTTGCAGCTAAGGGCAGCTGGCCTTTAAGCTCATCTGGTGATATCCAGATCAAAAGAATAAAAAGAGTGCATTCAGACTATGCAGAGGTGGATCCAAGGTAGTCTCGGTTAGCTTAACATTCAGATAATGATGAACTGACAATCTAAAACAACCAGATGATAGAGATACCACAATATTACTTTCAAAGAAGTGGTGTTCTATGCAATGAAACAAAGCTTTTGTGTTGGTGGAATATAATTAAATAAAGGTCACTTAATATACAGGAGTGATATTTCCTTGCATCTCATAAACCATTTGTTGAACCATTTTACTTTGAAATATTGAAATATGGAGGATGCAGATACTGAAATATACACATCAATATATCAACTTTGCCATCTCAGCTTTCTTTAAAAAAAAGTTTCTTACACAAACAGTTCCAAAGTTATCACATTTTAAAGAAATTATCTTTTGAAAGGTCTGTGATTGGAACTGTTAGGTCTAGAAGCTTATTTTTGTTTTAAATGCAAGCTAGGACTCAGTTCAGTAAGCCTCGGTCCTATTGATACACTTTGTACATGTCAGTACTATTGTATATGTACCAAATAGAGGATCAAGTATGATCGCTCTTACACAACATGGATATTTTTCACTCGAGCAGTTTCTGTGGTAACCAGAGACCTTAAATGTATAGCTCTAGAGGTCTCATTACCATGGAAACCTTGAGAGTCAAAACATATCCTTGTGAGTGATCATACACTGTCTTTTATAGTGTATTGGCACTCATAAAAACAGTGGGCATCCTTATTTTTTCATTTCTTTTCACCGCTTACTTCCCAGGACAGCTCTCACTGCTGTGGCCATTCCCCAAGAACTGGAGGTCACCAGAATGCACATCTACAACCGTGTTCTAAGTTGTTATGCTGTATTAGTTATGTAGCTAGTGCAGCACAACAAACTAGCTGATGTAGCTAGTGCAACATAATAAAGTTGTTCGAGGAATGATTTCCATCCCTAACAATGTTCAGCCATACACTATTACTATTTTATTGTATCAATACATAAAATTACAACAGTTTAAAGCCTTTTCTAAATTAAATATATTCATTTCACTTTCAAAATGTTGGAAATACTACATATATTTTTAATTTATTTTTATTTTATTTATTTAACAAATCGGAAAGACCTTTGAGCCAAGGGCTCTTTCACAGAGGTTCCATGTCAGGTCACAGGAATTGCAAATTACAATGGTTTCAATTAGTAGTACAACATGAGGAAAATAATTACATAAACAAAACAACAAATATGGCAAGATAAATATTGTGTCAAGTGCAGCCAGTGGCCTTGTCTGAAGAGGGGTGAAAGGGCTTACAAGGAGAGAAAGTACAGGGGGTGAATTGGGGGTGAAAGAAGCAAAAAAAGAGCAAGGAGGGAGATTCCACAATGAAGCTTGAGCAAGAAAGACCCATGGGGTGGGGGTAGAGGGAGAGGGAGAGAACAAGGTGAGGAAACAGAGGAGAGAGGGGGGAAGTGGGAGTGGAGGAATAAGGCAAGGGGGGATGAGGTAGAATGAAAAGAGGGCAGGAATGGGAAAGGGATAAGGGAGGAAGTGCTGTGAGTGGAATATTTAATATATAATTAGATAATGTGTAGTTTGCAGCTTAATTTTTATTTATCTTATGTCATTAATACCTTTATAGTATTGTAAACATTTCCCTCTTTCCTATAGCAACCTCTACCTTTTGTTTTCACAGGCTTCACCAAACATGTCTAAAGATAAGGTGTCACCGTAGACTTGATAAAGTGCAGTCTTGCCATAAAATGTGTCTTCCTAAGGCATTTTGGTGGGATTAAAACTAGATGAATGACATTTCACAAGCAGTCAAGCCTTCTCATCTGTTTTGTACCTTCCGATGCTTTTGCAGGTAAAACCTGCAACAGCTAGGAAACAGAGGTTGCTGGAAGGGAGACTGAAATATTTGCAGTGTGACTGAGGGCATAAAAGGAATATAAATTAAGTTGCAAATCACAGAGATTCTAATTAAATAATGTGTAGAATTAGCAAGATGATAAAAGTTGTATATTTTTTTTTCAAAACTGTCTTTATGTATTGATAAAAAAAAAATACTGATACTTTGTCGATAAAAAACAATATCAGTACTACTCTGTGTGTGCTGTTTTAGCTGTTACAACGGAAAAATGTGTTTTAATAATATGCACAAAAAACTATTTCAAACAGCATCAGTGCATGCAGAATGGTATTGACACATCCAAACTTTAACAGAATTGGTTCTTAACACTCTGACTCCAAACTTCCATTTAAAAAATGACATTTCTAGCTCCATAGGTTCTACCAGTTAAGTTGCAAACTACATACTTTCCAATTAAATTAAAGTGTTTGCATTTGGGGAGCAAGCAACGTGTTTTTTTTTTTTTTTAATGGGAAATTTTATTTGTTTATTTGAAAATTGGTGACTGGGAAAGGCACAAAGTCAAGTCTCATTTCCAGGTGCAACATGGGGGAAGGGAACAGCGGAGACAATACATTGTATGAGCACAGTACATAATGTAATTACATAGCACTGGTAGATCACAGTTGCTATAAAGTGGAACAGAGTACATGATTTAAACAGGAGTACATGCAATAAGAGAAAGCAGCAAAAATCAGGCATTTCAACCACACCTACACTGGGGTAGGAGGAAAATGTAAGGGGGTCAGGAAGGGTAAAAAGAGGAGTGGGGGTGAGGGAATGAGATTCAGTTGGTATCTGAGGGAAACAGGGGAGGAAGTGAAATGGAGGATGGGAGTAGGCTCTGGAGTGAAGGGAGATGATAGAAAATGGCTAACTGTCCAGCAGGGTGGGGACAAGGAATGGCAAAAGTGTGAGGGTTCCTAGAGTGGAAGGAGCAGAAGGCAGAGGGAATGGAGGAGAGGAGTAAGAAGTCGTAAGAGGGAAGGGACCCAAACCAGTATTTAGATATGAATGAGGCACAGTGGTTCTGGCAATGTGAAGGCAGAGGAAAAATGGATAAGGAGGAACAGAGTGAGCAATGGTGGGTACAAGAGGGGGAGTCAATAGCAAAACAGAAGGAGTTGTGGAGGGTGTCCACTGTGGCCTGGGAAGTGGGGAAGGCAGTACCATGGACAACGTCCACATAGTCAAAGACCAAGAGGACCAGTTTAGTGGCAAGCTTGTGGCATATCTGTAGAGTCAGACAGTCTTTATTGCAGTACAAGACACCAAGTATAGGGCAGAGCTTGGCATGGATGGCATCAGTGTGGGCAGAGAGAAATCAAGTTTACTGTCTAGCCACACACTGAGGTATTTGAATTAATGACCCACTTCAAGAGGGGTGCCATCCAAGGTGGAGAAGATAGGCAGAGTCGTCAGTCTGGCCAATTTTTGGTTGGTGCCAAAGGTAATGGACAGGTTTTTTTGTGTTAACCTGGAGTTGGTTAGATTGAAACTAACAGAAATTTTTGGAAATCTTGCTGAAGCAGACCTTCCATGGCTGTAGTGGAGGGACCAGAGGTGTAAATGACCATCATCTGCATTCATGTGGATATCAGAGTTGGCACAAGCAGAGGGGAGGTCATTAAGGAAGATGGAGAGCAATATGGGCACTAGGATGTAGCCCTGTGGGACCCTGTCCTGGATGGGAAGTGGGGGGTGACAGGGTGCTACCAACCTGTACTGCCTGCAGACAGGCAGAGAGGTAAAAATGGAACCATTCAATGGTAGGAACAGATCGACCAGCAGAACTCAGCTTATCCAAGAGGAGAGGGTGGGACACAGAGTCAAAGGTCTTGGCCAGATTGATGAAAATGGCAGCTGTGATGTGCCTCGGTCCATCCCTGAGATGATAGGAACAGTTACATGCAGCAGGGAGAAGATGGTGTAGTGATGCTTCTGGAAGCCAGACTGGAATAGGGAGAGGAAACTGATGGAGGATTGAAAATCAGAGTCTTGTGTAGACAAGCTTCTGTTGCAATTTAGCAAGGGAAGGGAGGAAGGGAACTACCTGGAAGTTACCTGGGGAGGAAGGGTCCCCCTTTGTGGAGTGGAAGAACTTCGGCCAACTTCCAGGACTAAAGGACAGCACTGAGGGAGAAAGAAGTTGAGTAGCTGAGTTAGTGGATGTGCTATAGCAGGTGCAGCTATACTGAATTAGTTTAGGATCCAGTCCATGAGGACTGGATTTGCACAGGAAAATTGCACTAAGGGTTTCCTGAGTAGTAACCAGGGGACAGAGGAAACTAGTGGAAGGAAAACAATTGGGGTTGTGAGGAGGAGGAGTGGAGGAAGCTGGAGGGTGAGTGGAAGGGAGAGCACAATTGGTAAAGAACTCACTGAAATGAGCAGCTATGGAGGAGGGGGTTGGACACTGGTGAACCATTTACTAAAAGGACCAGAGAGGTGGACTGGGTGAGTTCACCACATGTATGATAATACTATGTACAGTACTACAATGTATATCTAATATTCTGCAAAAACAACACACATCTAAAAACACAGGACGATAAGGGGATGGGTACATGTAAAAGTGATATAGGAAGTTAATGATTGAGAAAACACTGCATGGAAAGAAAAGATAAGAGGATAATATCTTATGGTTGCCTTTTAATGGAACTAAACATTGTGTGGATCCTACTACAGGTAGAAGCAAAAGAAATTGTAGATGTTCACTTAGACCATTTTTTATTCATGTGGCCCTTTTGTCATAGAGATATTTAAAAATTGTGACATTCTGTTCTGCCTAGTTTATGACTTTTTGAGAGGACATTTCCCACACAAGATGCCAACAACTGGCATAAATGCCTTAAAACCCCTTATTCAAAAGGTTAGTGTGGCACTATGTATGTTAGTGCAGGAACAGCACTACTGAACAGGACAGGGGCCACTGTCAAAGGTCCCTGGTGCATAATGCTGACCCATTAGGATGATTACACAGAATATGCCACTGTTTGCATGCAAAAGGAGGATTCTCCTTATACCTCTGGCCACATGCCTGGTAGCAAACTGACAGCAGGAGTGGTCAGTCCCTGACAGTGCCACCACCAGCTGATCACAAATCTGAAATACAAACTACCAAAGTGGAGTAAAGTGGTCCCCAACCCCCTAATTGCTGATCTGGCATACAAAATTCTCCATTGGTATCTAGTGGTCCCCATCTACCTGATTCCCACGTCCTGAATGACCATACAACACTCCTTTTATCCCAACTACTCAGAACCTTCCACCCTAACCCCACTAGCCCCCCATTCACTCAAGCTGCCACCTGGTACCAGAGATGGTGACCAGCAGAGCCCTTTCACTCACCCCTTAAGTTGGTCACTGCCTCAATGACAGGAAGTGTGCATGGGGATACTGTATTATACATCTCCATTTGGCTCCTGTGGGCCATATTCCAGCTGGGGGCTCTGTCATCTCAGCGCACAATCACTATGCACTGTGCCAACACAGCCCCATATTCAGACAGTCCACTCAGTTTGGTAGAAGTAAGCCAATTTCCTCCTTGTAATAACAGCTCCATGTCACATCTGCAAATGAGCTTCAGCTCATTGAGCCTATTCCAGATGACAAATAATAAATCATTTAACAGATAAATAAGCAAAATTCAGAAAACCTCTATTATGAAAGACCCATACCATATGCACCATTGTAACTGAATTATGTAGATTGCTGAACTGCAATTTCCTGAACAATATGGGCCTGATATTCAAATGTTAGTGGCAGTGTTAATGTGGTTTGTGTCAACACTATCCAGGCTCACATTTGCTCTTGGTATGGGGCCATATTCCAGCTGGGGGCTCTATCGTCACCGTGCACAATCACTATGCACTGTGCTGACACAGCCCCATATTCAGACAGTCAGCTTTATCTGGTAAAAGTGAGCTGTCAGAATATTGCCTCTGAGCTGTCTGTGTGCTGTGTCATGTGCAGCACTAATGAGTGCATGGAACACATGGAGAGTACTGAATATGATGACCTAAGGGTTTTAAAATTCCTGCCTTTGGCATCTTTCGTTTGTTCAGCTATCCCTACTGCCACTGTTGGACTTTGGTGGCATCACTTTTTTCAAATGTTCACCATTTCATCCTTGTAATAAGAGCCCCATGTCACATCTGGAAATGGGTTTCAGCTCAGTGAGCCTATTCCAGATAACAAATAAAAAAATTAAATGGATAAATAAGCAAAATTCAGAAAACCTCTATTATAAAAAAGCCCATACCATGTGCACCATTGTGACTGAATTATATAGATTGATGAACTGAAATTTCCTAAACAATATGGGCCTGATATTCAAATATTAGTGGCAGTGATAATGTGGTTTGTGCCAATGCTACCCAGATTTGCATTTGCTCTTGGGGTGGGGCCATATTCAGAGGCCTAGTTTGGGCCCTCAAAAATCCAGAGCAGCCAGGCACTAACATATCACTTCACCCATGCAAATGAGGAGGTCCTCTCATGCATACAGGCGTAGCGGCATTATTAAAGGTTTGCATTGGCAGTAACTGCCTTCAAAGCAGCTCCATTGATCGCCACTGAAAACATCTAAACTGGGTGCTAAGCCCATGACCCTCGCCCACAAATGCAGGGTGGATGTACTGCAGCTACCTGCCCCGACCACCCATCATACATTCAACACTCCAGTCTCTGGTGTCTAGTGGCCCTCACAATTGCCCATCAAATATATTCTTAACTGCAATCCCTGGTGTCTAGTGGCACTCCCTATCTCCCAGTCACCTGTCATACATTCTAAACTGTAGTCACTGGTGTCTAGTGGCACCCCCCACTCCCAATCACCCATTAATTATTATGTAGCTTTATCCCTGTTGTCCAGTGGTTCCCCAAGCCCCCTCATCACCCACTGACATAAGTAAATGTAATCGTTGGTGGTCCAGTGTCCCCCTACATACCCCACTCACTCACAAACCACCACCTAGCACCCTCCCTTAATGGTGTGACTCACTACATCCAGTGGATCCAAATATGATCACCAACACAGCTTTCCTCTGACCTCCTTGTCTAGCCACCTTATGAGCTGCCAGTGGTGTGCATAGTATAAATACTGCACGTGCATACTGTTCATGCACCACTGATGAATCATACAGTACAGCAGTGTAGTACCATACTATACAAGCAGAACACAGCTTGTCATGCAGGTTTGTAATTACTAGTAGCCTCAATACAATGGGTCTGAAGTTGGCCCTGGTACTGTAGCTCACACATCATTGACTTTTACTCTTAATGGGAAGGAGCCTCTCTTTCAAGACATGGATCCCATGGGCCCCCTTTAGCTCTCAAACTCCTAAAGTGAAATTCCAACATTATTGACATGCAGTGATAGTACAACAGTATTACTCACTTGTAACCCAGCAGCAGCCTCTACCAGGAGTAGAGATATAATTGACTCCCTACATGGGGCACTCTTGAGACAGCTAGTCAGGGAACCTACTAGGGAATGGGCAGTACTGGACCCGACTTTCACAAATGGAGACAGAGTGGAAGGGGTTTCAGTGGGGAAAGCCTAGGCACAAGTGACCATCTTACAGTATGGTTCAAGCTAAGGACAGTACCAGAAAGGAAACACTAAGGTAAAACATTCAGATTTCAGGAGAACGGACTTTAAGAGTATGGGAGAACACCTCAAAAAAACTCTTGTAGGGGTGGGAGATCCGGAGGGAGTGGAAGAAAAATGGGAAAAAATAAAGAGGGCTTCAGTAGATGCCACAAATCTCTACATCAGACAGGTCAGTAAAAACAGGAAAAAAGAGGAAACCTCTATGGTTCAGTAGGAAGGTTGCAATAAAGGTCAGGGCAAAGAGAGCAGCGTTTAAGAGATGCAAACAGACAGAGGGAAGAAGATAGAGAAGCGCATCAGGAAAGGTAAAAGGAGGCAGGAAATGAGGCCAGGACTGAAAAGAATATTGCCCAATCAGTTAAGAGAGGGGATAAAACCTTGTTTTTGGGTGAACCTTCAGCGAAAGGAGGAAGACAAAGGGCGGGATAGTTCAGGTGAGGGATAAGGGTGGGAAGATGGAGAAGGATCAGGAGAAGGCAGATATCCTAAATACTGTAGCTACTTTTGCTCTGTGTTCATGGTGGAGGGGGAAGGAGAGCAGATTGGGGAGAGGGGAAGCTGGGGAGGGGGTGGACACTAGCCTATTCAAAGTGGAGGGGGTCCTAAAGGAACTAACAGGACTAAAGGTTGATAAAGCCATGGGACCCGATAGGATTCACACCCGAATACTGAGGGAGCTGAGGGAGAAGCTAGCAGAACCATTAACTGGCCTGTTCAATAGATTGATATAGATGAGGGTGGTTCCAGATTACTAAGGGGGTGAACATAGTCCACCTCCATAAGGGAGGAAGCAAGGAAGAGGCAAGTAACTACAGGCCAGTCAGCCTGACATCAGTGGTGGGGAAGTTGATGGAGAAATTACTGAAAGAAAGAATTACTTATCAAATACCTTAATTCAAATGACCTGAAGGATCACAGACAACACGGTTTCATGGAAGGGAGGTCATGTCAAACAAATGTAATTGAATTCTTTGACTGGGTGACCAGGGTGATAGATCAGGGCAGGGCAGTGGATATGGTGTACCTATACATCAGTAAAGCATTTGAAACTGTGCCACAAAGAAGGTTTCTGCACAAAATGAGAGACCCGGGGGTGGGACCAGAGGTGGAGTGATGGGTAAAACATTGGCTGGACAGAAGAAGGCAAAGGGTGATCGTTAATGGAGTTCCATCAGGGGAGGGAAGGGTGACTAGTGGGGTACCACTGGGGTCAGTACTGGGTCTGATCCTGTTCCATATTTTCATAGGGGACATTGCGGAATGGCTCGAGGGGAAGGTCTGTCTGTTCCCTGATGATACAAACCTCTGCAAAAGAGTAGACGCTGCCGATGGGGTAGAAAAATGAGAAGGGATTTGCACAAACTAGGAGTGGTCAAAAGTGTGGCAGTTGAGCTTTAATGCTCAAAAGTGTAAAGTTATGCACTTAGGGAGTAGAAATCTAAAAGCATAGTACAGGATTGGTGGTCCAGTATTGGAAGAGATAGAGCAGGAGAGGGACCTTGGTATAATCATATCTAACTACTGTATCTCAAGGTGGCTAAGTAACACAAGAGGGCAGTAGTGAGGGCCAGTAGAATGGTGGAATGCATAGGCAGAGATATATTGAGCAGAAGGAGGGAGGTGGTGATGCCCCCCTTGTACAAACAGCTGGTGAGGCCACACCTTGAATATGATGTCCAGTTCTGGAGACTACCTCAGGATGGACGTGGATAGAGTGGAGAGGGTCTAGAGAAGGGCAATGAAAATGGTGCAAGGACTCAGCCATTTTACACATGAGGAGAGGCTGAAAGACTTCAACATGTATACCCTGGAGCAAAGGAGTGAAGGGGGGGCATGATAGAGACCTTTAAGTACCAAAAGGGTATAAACACGGTCCCGGGCAGCAGTATATTCCAGAATAAAAGGCTCTCAAGGACAAAGGGTCATGACAAAGCTAGAAGGAGGAAGATTTAAGGGAAACATTAGAAAACACAGCTTCACATAAAGGATAGTGGATGGGTGGAATGCACTCCCTGAGGCAAGATGAGGCAAATCAAGTTTTATTTATACCGTGCCCAAACCCAGAGGCTCTGGGCACCTTACATCAAAACAAAAATAGAATAAGACAGGCAAAATGAATAAAATAACACAATAAACCAATAATCTAAAAAATCTCAGCAGATAAAATAACACAGTAAGATGAGAATAGATAATCTAAAATACTGCAGCAATCCTAAATTTAGTGCTGGTCATAACCCCTCACTTGGGAAGGCCAGGGCAAACAAATGGGCCTTAAGACCCCTGCTAAATACTTCAACCGATGGGGCTTCCCATACAGATGGTAATAAAGCATTCCACAAGATGGGGCCGACGACACTGAAAGCACGGTCACCAGCAGTTCTTAACCTAGTCCTGTGAACCTCTAGGAGGCCCCTGGCTGAAGAGTGGAGGGAGTGGACCAAAGTGCAGGGTGTCAGGAGCTCAACCAGGTAACCAGGGCCTAGATGTGTAGGGCCTTATAGGTGAGAAGATTCACCTTGAAGATAATCCTCCATCTGACAGGCAGCCAGTGCAAAAAGCTCAACACCAGGATCACATGACTGGACTTCAAAAGGCCAGTCAGAAGCCGGGCCGGTGGCGCCGAGGGCTGAGGCACTGGATGCCTCTAATCACACTGATGACCCATGTTCGGGGAGCGAGCACGGGTCGTGGGGGTCAGGCAGGCAGAGAGGATAGAGCACTGCGATGGCTGCTCTCCTTCTCAAGGGGGGGTTACTGCAGACTCCCGCTGCGATGCCGCCACCTAGGGGAGCCCAGGTGGATGGCACGGTATGGTGGACAGCAGTAAGGGCATTGGGTAGATGTTGGCAGAGGCGCGGCGTAGGTGGTACGTCTTAGCATGCCTCCTAACTCATAGCCCCTCATTGCACGCTGACGTCAGGGAAGTAAACTGGAAAAAACACCTCGGTCCCTCCTAGGTGACGATCCCTTTCTGGGGATTCCTCCAGGCTCGTCGGGCAGACTCCGCTGTGCTAGCTATGCACACAGAGATACAGTATGTTGGTTTGGGGAGGTAAGCATGGGGGATCCCTCTCCACCCCTGCCTGGGGGGGTATACCGGGGGGGATATGATGTGTGTGTAGAGCCATGGGCACTCTAGGGGCAGACCATGATGGATTGTGGAAGGAGTCCACAGGCAGAGGATGTCTGAAAGAGTAGAGGAAGGAGGCAGAATGGGAGCATAAAATACAAGTAAAAAAAAAAAAGAAGGCCAGTTAGTAACCTGGCGGTGGGTACCTCCTGAAACCTCGAAGTACAGAACATTGCAATAATCAAGCCTGGAGGTTACAAAAGCATGTACCAGCGTAGGCAGGTTCTCAGGTGGACCTAGGGGTTTGATCCTAGCTATATTCCTTAAGAGGTAAAAATCACTTTGGACAACTGCCGACACCTGAGCTTCAAGTGTCTGCTTGTCATCCAGGATCACACCAAGATCTCTCACCCTAGCAGAGGCTAACAATGGCTCAGGACCCAGATTAAGACCCCGCATCCCAGTGCTGGTGACACTTCCATCACACCCACAAACTGGTCCATCCACTAGTACCTCCATCTAGTCACAACCAGCTAGAGGACATCCAGTCATTGATTTTGGCCAGGCAGTTATTCAGCACCTCCAGAGCATCTGATGTCCTGGGGGCAAAGGACAGATGCAGTTGGGTATCATCGCGTAGCAGTAGAAACCCACACTGTAATGCCTAATGAGCTCACTAAGGGGCAGCATATACACTGAGAATAACATTGGTGACAAGATCGACCCCTGAGGCATTCCACACAGCAGGAGCTTTTGGGAGGAGGAGAAATTCCCCATCACCATCAGTTGCTTCCTGCCAGGACTCAAACCAGTGGTTGATAGTGCTGGTGAGTCTACAGTACTCTCTGAGGTGATCAAGAAGCACACTGTGATCCACAGTGTCAAAGGCTGAGGAGAGATCAAGGAGAACAAGAATTGCTTTGTCTCCTGTATCTCATGTCCTGTGAAGGTCATTATGCAACCTGACTAATGCTGTTTCATTGCTACGCCTGGCTCTGAAACCAAACTGGATTGGTTAACAGATGTCAAAGGTCATAAGATGCTCCTCAAGCTGTCATGCCATAATTTTCTCAACAGCCTTACACAAAAATGGGAGGCTGGCAATAGGACAGTAATTCCCTAGAATGTCCAGGCCAAGAGGTGGCTTCTTCAGCAGAGGCCTCACCAGAGCCTTTTCCAAGGCATCTGGAAAAAAAACCTGACAACGAACACCTGGCTATTCCATTGAATGCCTGGCCAAGGAAACCAACACATCCCATCAAGAAATGAGCTGGTGCCAGGTCCAGTCACAATATGTGTGCTTCAGCTTTGAGATGACCTCAATTTCCTCAGCCACCTCTACCAATTTAAACTCCTCCCAGATAGGCAGGACACCTCTATTACCTCCCAGCCAACCACTGCAGACTGCAACATGGTCCAAGGAAGGGATCCACTGGAGGATAGAGGACACTATCAGAGAAGAACCTAGCAAAATCCTCACATAATGTGACAGAAAGTCTTCGACTGAAAGACTGGATGCAAAAAGTCTGTCAGTCTGAAAAAGCTGAGCAGGTCAGTTCTTCCCTGCAGCAATCTCCCTGGACAGGAACTCTGTCTTCTTATGGTGGATTGCCCCTTGGTACTCACAATAGTGAGCATGCAAGGCTAGTTTGTCCTCCTCTAATCCGGTCCTCCTCTAGCAAAGCTCCAACTTCCAACTCCTGATCTTCATCACCTTAAGACCCCATCAAACCAAGGAGATCTCAAGTGAGAGGATCTGGGTCATACATGGGCTGGTGTGGTGGCGTCGAGCACCCCAGAGACAGCCCTAATATAGTCTGCTACCACTTCGCCCATGCTAGCCACACATGCTGTGACAACACTAGATAAATCAGCCACTGCCGGTAGTGGGGACAACCCCCTTAAAGGTAAATAGATGATCATCTCAACAGGGGGGGACCCTGAATGAGACTTCAACTGTGCCATGATCAGACCAAACAATCTGATCAATCTTGAGATTAATTATCTCAAGCCCCAGGGAGAACACCAGGTCAAGTGTGTGGCCATGGTGGTGGGTTGCAGAGGTAATAACCTGTGACAGGCCCAGTGAAGACCTCAGCTAGAGGAGGTTAGATCCCAATTGTGAGGATTCATTGTTGACCCGGACATTGAAGTCCCCCAGAACCAAACACCTGGGGGACTCCAAGACCAAGTCGATGAAGTCCACAACCTCCTGCAGGAATTCTCTCCCCGCCCCAGGTAGGTGGTATTTAAGGAGAATCCTGAAACCTGCACCTGGACCCCATGCACTACCACACACCCAAAGGACCTAGAGGTCCCCACTGGGTGGTGGGGGCCAAAACAGTGACAGAATTCAAGGTTGCTTTGGATAGGTACAAGGGAATTCTGGAGAGGGGTAGGGGGGAAATTACCCGGATCACCTAGGATGCTTGGATAATATGGAGATAGAACACTTGGGCAGACTCGGTGGGCCTGGAGGTCCTTATCTGCCAACAATTTCTATGTTTCTATGTTGTCCTGTAACATCTAGGGCAAATTCCTGTATTTTCCTGTAAATTCCGGTGCTTCCTGCAGTTTGCGATTGACCTCAATTCATCAGTTTTCTGAAAAACAGATCAGTGGTACCAACTTCCCTATTTGGTTGCCCTGTTTCTTATCAACCATGGTAAAGCTCAATACCCTATCACTGTGCAGTTCACATTGGTATCACGTTTGCTTTTGTGTCACTGTGCCTCATGGCCATTGAAATTGATGTACTATATGATCTATGCTACACCCACTGATTCAGTGATGCTTTCCCTTTTTCTTCCTAGCCTATTTCATAATACTGTGGATATCTGGGGGCCTTGTACACCTTTCTCAGTGTCCGATTCCCCTTCTCTCTATTCCCAGTACCAGTAGTCTGTCCCTGTTGGAGTCCCACTTACACTGTTCCCTATGACAGAGCTCTAGCCCCTCAGCTGGTGGCAAACTTTCACAAGCAGCAGTTCTTCACCCTCTGAAGTCCTCCTGGCTCAGTCACTCCCTTCCTCAACCAGGGTTGTGCAAATTATGCACCATAACTGTTATGGTCCGATATCAGTCAGAAATAAAATTCTATATTGTCTGTATCAACTGCAGGCAATGGAGGTTCGCTCTACGGCATGGTGGTGCTAACACTTGTAATCATTGACAATGGGAAAAACAGGTAGATAAGATGCACTCACCTCTCCAGTATAAAGAAGCACAGTGCATCAACAATGGGGAAAAAACAAGCAGGCAAGAAGCACTCACCTCTCCAGTATGAATAAGCGTGGTGCATTGACACCATCAAAAACAGGCAGGCAATAAGCACTCACCTCTCCGGTTCTATGTCACAATGGTAATCACTGAATAGCGATCGCTGTTAGGGCAAGTGTACATCATCAAAAATGAATTTCGTCGATGCACACTCACAGGGAAGAGCAAGAGGGAGCCCAAGTTCTAGGGGATTTTATGTCAGCCCCCTGCACCCCCCCAATGGATTTTCAACTCCAGAGAGGTGCATGTCGAGGGGGGTGAAATACTTTGAAAATGAAAAGCTGCCTGCCAGAAAAAAAAATAAAAACGCTCTGCACTGGACCCAAAACCTACAACCTGTACCTCCCAATCAACTACCCTGCCCACCACACTAGCAGATCAGCTTGGCAGCTTCCCTCCACACTCCCTCCCACATACCTTCCCTCGCCTGCCTCCTCCCTGCATGTGTGTATACATGTGTACTTCCTGTCACCCTACCTCACCCACCCTGGTATACGGCCACCCCCTGCATGGTAGCCCTGAACACAGGTACTGTAACTGAGTCACTGTTTTTGGAGGCGCTCAGTTGTGACACCTTGTTTACAGGTTACCCATCTCTCCAGTATGAAGAAGTATGGTGCATCAACAATGGGAAAACAGGCAGACAAGAAGCATTCACTTCTCCAGTATTTGTATGCCCAAATTGATATTGTTCTATGGAAAGCAATTAGCACAGCAATTGTCTGGTATTTGTGAATTGTGCTCCCAATAATGTATTCCTCTTTCTGTATTTGATGTTCTGTATATTCAATCGTTTGTATGTAATTAATCCCAGGTCATCCCTGAAAAAGGGACCTTTGGTTCCAGTGGGCTTACCTGGTTATCAAAATGAAATAAATTATATAAATAAAGCATGTTGCAGTGACAATGGCAAAAAAAAGGCGAGAAGCACTCACCTACCCAGTATGAATAAGCTCAGTGCATCAGCAATGGGATAAACAGGCAGACAAGAATCATTCTTCTCTAGTGTGAAGCACGGTGCATCAACAATGGGAAAAACAGGCAGATGAGAAGCACTCACCTCTCCAGTGTTTATATGTCCAAATTGACATTGTTCTATGTAGAATAATTAACACAGCTATTGTCTGGTATTTGTAAATTTTACTTCCAATGTTGTATTCCTCCTTCTGTATTTGATGTTCTGTACATTCAATCATTTGTATGTAATTAATCCAGAGTCATCCCTGAAAAAGGGACCTTTGGTTCCAGTGGACTTACTCGCTTATCAAAATGAAACAGACTGACAGCAGAGAAGGACCGCTTGGCCCACCCAATCTGCCCATTTCCCTACCTATGGGATAAGTTGCGGATCCTAGTTAACCAAAAGCCTACTTCTTCCTACCCTCCACCAGAATTGCCTTTTGTCTGTCCCATGCATTCTTGAATTCCCCCACTGTTTTGACCCCAGGCAAACAGGCAGATGAGAAGCACTCACCTCTCCAGTATGAAGCACAGTGCATCAACAGTGGGAAAAGCAGGCAGATGAGAAGCACTCACCTCTCCAGTAAGAAGAAGCACTCTCAAACAGACTCTTTAGTGATACAAGCTACTTTGAGGTGCAAAGCACTGCAGTGTACCATAAACATGGTGCAAGGCTGGCAAATCAGAGATGGAATGCACTGGCATTTCAATAAGATTGAATGTTTAGTGTCATGCACTTTGTCAGATATACGACAAATGCAAGAACCTTCACTTTTAAGTCAACACTATATGACATCATAATTAGATTATGAATCACTATGTGAAACAAAGTGCATGTGAAAATTTAAATCATATTTAAAATAAGTGTAATCACAGCATTACAACAACAAAAATGAAAAGAGGTTCACAACAGAAGCGACAATCCATGCAACTTCTCTTCTTGGCATTTGAATTTTCTTTCCTCTTCCTAAGACTATCCCAGATGTACAAACTCCCATTTGAAAAAAATTATACACTTTCAGAATTCATATTTTTTACAATTTCACATTTGCATGTATTTATGATTCCTCATATGCACAAAAGGATCTCCCTGCATTTTATGATAGAGGTGAAATATATGGGGGGGGTGCGCTAGTGGAAGTAGAAAAAAAGAATATTATGATGTCGCGAATCTTTAAAATGCCCATACTTTTGTTTAAAAAAGGTTGAATTTGTAATGTGTCATTTAGTCCTGGCCATTTCAGGGACCTCAGTTTATAGATTCAGGATTGTTCCCCTCTGTTAAGTTTATTTTCATAGTCCCCACTCTCAGCTCCTTTAATATTTTTTTATCCAATTGCTTTTACATTGTGTTTGCATCTAACTCTAGTTTGTGTTATGTGTGGGCCGCCATTGCACAGCTCAAATCTTCTATTTATATTGCTCTCATATGTTCACTTAACCTCTTTAAATTATGCTGGGTACGACCCTCATACAACACTCCCCATTCACACAATAACATGTGTACCACACCATGTTACATGTTATAAAGTCTCTAATCTTGATCAACTATCCATTCAAAGAGTTTGTAGACTCAACTGTCTTCAACAAGATGGGGCCCATTCTGCAGCGTCCACAAGTGTGCATCCAAGTAGCCAAGTTTGTTGTTATGATCCTGGTTGGTAACTATGTTATCCTGTCCTCACTGTTGGTTGCTGTCCTGTGAGACATGCTCTTTAGACATTCAACCAGGTTTTTTTTCCAACACTGGTATACTTCTCACAGTGTGCAGATTCTTCTCTATCATATTAACCACTTGACTGGCCCTGTTAGTGACAATGGATGGTCTCAGGACTGCAAAATTCTGTCTCTCATTTGTTCTTCTACCCCTAGAAAGTCAACTCTTTCCATTGCATCAACGTTCTGTTTAGCTAATGAAATAACCCGAGTTGAGTACTCCTTCTTGACAAATCTGCCTGTTGTGCATTTTTCTAATAATCTATTTCTGTGGTACACTTTTTCTTGATACGTATGAATTTTCCCTTCGGGATGTTACCGATTGTGTGGAGGGGTGACAACTGCTGGCCAGAAGAATACTGTTTCAGTCTTTAGGTTTTCAAAACAAATGTGGGTACAGTTCACCATTTTTTATCTAATCTCTTTCAGGAAATCCATCTTGATCAGACTGTAGTTCAGTCTGATTTCAAATGCTCATTACCACTCTCCCAGAATGCTTTGAATTGTACAAGTTCCTCATGAGTCCCCCGCCACACTATCACTACATCATCAATAAAGAATTTTCAAATGTCTCTTGTGAAGGGTTCCTTTCTTGGTTATGTTCAACTTAATTTTCCCATTCCCCCACATAAAGATTTGTAACACTGGGGGGAGGGGGAAAATAGTAGCTCCAATGGCAGTCCCTTTGACTTGGAGATAGTTTTTAACCTGGAAACAGAAAAAAAATGAATACAGTTTAATTTCAGTGTAATACAAACTGTTTTTAATCCATGTCAGTCTTTTCTCTCAAGAAATGGTCAATGACTTTTAAACCACCACTATCTGGCATATTGTATAGAGGGTATCTACACCCAATGTAGTGAGGCACAGCTACTTAGAAATTTTCATGTTTTCAACCATAGTAACCATGTCTTTAATGTAGGATCTTAGCTCGCTGATTCTCTAAGGAAGGTGACCATGTACCTGGACAGAGGCTCTATCAGTGAGACATTGCCCAAAACAATTAGTTGCCCAATTCGTTCTTTGAGATCTTTCTGAATCTTGGGCATTGTACTGTATATATGGTAGATTTATGGGGATGGTCCGTTTTTAAAAATGTATGGATATTATCTCACATAGTTCACCAGGGCCTGATTTAATACAGTTTCTTTCTTGATTTTAGTTGTTCTGGTTCTGTTTTTTCTAATATAGATATATGTGTTAGACAGTTGTCTATTTACAAAATATACTTGTTTAAGAGACAGGATTCCTTTTTTGACAGAATGGGAGAAGATCTACAAAAGGCATCCATTAATTTGATCAAGTGCATACAGGCGATCAATAAGCATGAGAGCTAGCCAGACTTCATGCCATTTCATGAACGGCTAGAAATGTGCATATAGCAGTTTGATAAAAAGACAAAGCATAAAAAGGTATACATTTCTCAGAGACTAAAATGATCAAAATCAAGTTTTCCATGGGAAGAAAAAGTTCACATAAGTAATGAAATTCTGTGCTCAATTCTAAGAGAAGGATAGAGCACAAAAAGAGAAGTGCTTCACTACACTACAGACACAAGTGATTCTGAGACTGAAATAGTGGCAAGCAACAGATCAGTAGTGCCTTTTTTTAAACACTTGTCCTTCACCTGCCAACCACCCCTTATGGAGGAGCAACAGAGCCAACAAGGCCAGAGGCCCAAACAGGTACGGAGGTGACAGAGACAAGCAGAAGAAAGATAGAGGGGGCTGATACCAACAAACTACAAGGAGTTTAAGGATTTTAAGAACCAGTAGTTGAATGTAATAAATACAGCACATGTATTTTGAAATATGAACTAAATGAAACTGAAATCTCAGTGCTAAACAAAGGACTGTCCTTAGTGAAAAGAGCAACAGTTTATGAGTTTAGCCCAGATCCAGAAGCAGATTATTTGATACATCTATGTTGGTCCAATAAAAGGTAATGAAAAGAACAAAGTGCTTTAGCTTTTGAACCAACCTAGTCCTTCCTCAGAAGCTTAATGACAGTTATTTAGAAAATCCCATACTTTTAACACCCAGATCATGCAGGAAAAAAAACATTAAAAATTCCCATTGGTTCAAAACACTCATTTAAAAAATAACCCAAGACACATCAGAGAAGCTGAAAAATACCAGTTCAGCTTCAGCTGAAAAGGTCTAATGGTCATATGTGCTTAGAGCATAGCATCTTGCGTGGAGTGGACTGTGCATAAATTAAAATGACTTAGAGGTACCTTCAGAGTAAGATAAGGATATTGAGCATAAATCTGAATAGCTCAATTATGAGTGCAGTTCATGAAAGACAAAACCCACTCGGGTTGTCATAACTAAGTTAAAAATAAGCCACATGAAACAGAACTACAAAAAATAAATGTATGCAACAGGCATGGACATAAATCCTATGTGATAAATCTGAGCCACTATGATAAATTCAAAATTTTACATTTATACACATAGACGCATCATCACACACATATGTCACAACACTCTGGAACTTAATTAGAATGTTCAGCCTCAGTACCAGTACTAACAATATTCAAATGCAAATAACTTTAAAGTGAAAAAGATAGCATAGTGCTGTGAGCATGTAAGTTGTTCAGCACTAAAGTATCTGCAAAATGAGTGGTATTTCATTTATAAATACCTTATAGATTTTTTAATAATTAGCAGAAAGGAGCAGAAAATGCTATTTTTGTTCACTTTTTTGACCAACATAATCAAAAGCAAATGTCCCTACTCTGACAGAAAGCATCCCTATTGCCTAAATGAATTATACAATGGTGAGCTGTCAGATAAATGATTTATCTACACTTGTGCTGTTTGACCTCAGAAATCTCACTCGTGGCTTACACCACTCATGAGGCTACCCGAGGTCAAAAAGCACTTGTGTAGATAAATCATTTATCTGGCAGCTCACCATTGTATATCCCTTATATACATGGCATACAAAGGGTTTAAAGTGAAGCTTACCTAATGGGAGCAATAGCTGGAAACATTACCCAACTATACTCTCAAACTGGTTATTATGCTCCATAAACCTTAAGGCCTTTAGTGTTGTAACAGGAGTTTATACCTGACAATATAAATTGGCAGTATAAAAGCCAAACAAAAAGCTGCTTGTCAAGGACCACCAAGAAACTAAGACCATGCAATCTGAAATGCACAGATTTCAACTTGATTTACTAAAAATGTCTAAGGAATCTGAATAAGAAATCATAGGAATTAAATCTCCCCCGGGGGGGGGGGGAAGATAACTAGTTGTAAGAGACACACACACACACACACACACACACACACACACACACACACACACACACACAATGCACCATCATTCACATTAATCACTTAAATGTTATCCAAAGGAATTAAGCTTGCTCTGAACCTCCAAGTAAAAGAGATATACAGAGTTCAAAAATGCAAAAAAAACTTTATCCACCCTTGGGTAAGATAACTAGAAGTGAATGTACACTATATGTATGTGAGACATGAGTCCTAACATATCTTCATTTCCACAATAGTGATTTCCACAAAACACTACAATATTAGCCCAATGTAGTTTAATCTGCCAAGGACCCCTATGCAAATGAGATCCTGCACTCCAATATGTTCAGAGTACAAAAATGTGACAACATATAATAAAACTACTGCATGAAGAGTAACAGGCAAGGAATCAGAATAAGTCCCAATGGAATTAACCCTACCTCCACCCCCGGAGAAGACAGCTATTAAAGGAAATAATATTTATATGTGCAAACTAAAAGTCATACCACACTAACACCATTATGTCATGTACCTGAATATAAGCCCACCTTAATGTAATAGCAACCCCCACACTCACCACACTCACATAACCCCCCCACACACACACCCCAAGGAGATGCTGAAGTCCTATAATATGTCCATCCTTTGAAGAAAAGGTCTGAGGATGTCCTATAATGTGCCATAAACCCCAAATCTGTGTTCATGCCAACATTTACCATACATTATGGAGGGCTAAACCTCCATTGGATTTAGGAACTGTCAATTTGTAATAAGCTCTATGTTTCACAAACCCCTTCCACAAAAAAAAGAATTAAAAAGTCTTTGCAGGTGGGAAAACCAGGATTTGGAAAGGTAGAGGCCTAGCATATCCAGGTGAGAGAGCAGACGGGACAGAACATTCACTTTGATATATTGCTCCATCCCTATAGAGACAAAGGTAGGACCGACCATCTCTCAAAGTCTAACTTAAGTGTATTCAGAAGTTGAGTGAGGTTCTCTAATCAAAACAGGGATGATCTGGAAAATCATACACCTAAGTAAATTAAGACATGGGGTTCCAGGAAAGGCCCAAATTTAGAATGTCCTGTTTATTTACCAGACTGTTAAGTGGCAGTATTTTCATCTTGTGCACATTGAGCTTGTATGATGATATGAGAGAAGCAGTCTGTCACTTCCAGGGCAATCGGAATGGTGGTGACTGGGTCTTCTAAGTGTAACAGCAGATCATCAGCGCAAGTGGACAGTGTATATCAATCAGATTTTATTTCTAAAGTGCTTTTAAAAAACCAAATCACAGATACAATATAAAAACAGACATTTAATCAAATAAGATATATAAAAATAAAAAGGCAGCAATAATAAAGCTAAACGTTATCCCCAAATGCCAGGCCAAATAAATATGTTAGAGAGGATTTAAAAGTCTCGGTGGACAGGCACTCTAATCTGACGAGGTAGAGAGTTCCACAGGGTCGGGGCTACAAAAGTAAGAGCCCTAGCACCTGATGTCTGAAAACAGACCCAGGGAACCAATAGCAATTCCTCGTTGGCAGAGCGAAGTGGGCAGAGGGGGCAGTAAGGCTGAAGGAGGTCTTGCAGGAAACCTGGTCCCTATCCATGTAGGGACTTATAGGTCAGCAATGCGACCTTGGAAGTGATCCTCCATTGCACTGGCAGCCAGTGCAGTTCATGCAGCACAGGCGTGACATGGCTAGTTCTTGACAACTCTGTCAACAGCCTTGCTGCAGCATTCTGCACCAGCTGAAGGTGATGAAGATCCACCCCCCGTAACCCTAGGTATAGAGCATTGCAGTAATCAAGACGAGAGGACACAAAGGTGTGAACCAACGTAGGAAGGTCCTCAGGTGGAACAAGGTGCTTTATCCAGGTGATGTTCCTCAAATGATAAAATGAGGACTTGACAACTGCTGACACCTGTGCTTTTAGCGTCAATTCATTATCAAGCACAATGCCCAGATTCCGCACCCTTTCAGAAGATCTCAACTGGTTAACCCCTAGCACAAGGCCAGATGGTTGCCGAGGAGTCAACTTCTCTACCCACTGACCTGGTCTACCACAAACACCTCAGTCTTATCCAGATTTAGTCTCAACCAGTTAGCACTCATCCAGTCCTGAATCACAGCGAGGCAGTTGTTAAAGAATGAGATTGCACTGTTCTGTTCGGGTACAAAGTACATGTAGAGCTGAGTATCATCTGCATAGCAGTGAAAACTCAGCCCATATCACCTTATAATGTCTCCCAATGGCAACATGTACACCGTGAACAGCATGGGGGACAGCACGGAACCCTGCGGCACCCCCACAAGGCGGGGAGAAGGGGGCCAAGGAAAAAATCCCTGACACCACCCTCTGGGTCCTGCCTGTGAGAAAAGAATGGAACCACCTGAGGACTGTCCCCAACAGTCCACAAAGTAGCCACAGGCATTCCAGCAACATCCCAGGATCCACAGTGTCAGATGCTGCAGAGAGATCAAGGAGGACCAAGATCGAACGACTCCTCCATCCCTCGCTATTAGGAGGTCATTAAGTACTCAAACTAATGCCATCTCGGTACTATGCCTCTTCCTGAAATTGGACTGGAGAGGATCATAGACTTCACAGGTGGTAAGAAAGTTCTCAAGCTGCAACGCAACCACCTTCTCAATAACCTTGCCCAAAAAGGGCAGGTTTGAGACCGGTCTATAGTTCACAAGACAGTCTGGGTCACAGGAAGGTTTCTTTAAAAGGAGCGTCACCACAGCCTCCTTCAGGGGGTCCAGAAACAGACCCTGGTCCAGTGAGCACCAGACTATCTCAGCAAGGATCAGTCCGATGTCATCCATACACCCCACAAGGAGACACGTTGGACCAGGATCCAAACTACAGTAAGTTGGTTGCAAGCCCCGAACAATCTTCATGATATCCACGATCGACTGGGTGCCTGTGCCCTCACATCAACTGCTGCCGTACTTATCTGAATGAGTCAAGCAGATCTCTGTATGGAGGGCACCTTATTTGCAAAGAATTAAGTGCACTCACCACACTTAGATTGTGAAGAAGTTCTCTGGCCCTGAAGGCAGGCTGGATTGCAGAGCCTGTCCATGGTACAAAAGAGCTCAGAGAGTTGATTCTTTGATGCAGTAATCTCCCTGGACAGGAACTCTGCCTTCTTATGGGAGATTTCTGATTGATAGTCCCAAGAGAAGCCATGAGGAGAGACTGAGCTTAATATGTATACCCTTGAGGAAAGGAGGGAGAGGGAGGACATGATAGAGACTTTTTAAGTACCTCAGCGGAATCAACAAAGTCCAAGAGAGTACCATCTTTCAGAAAAAGAGACGTGCAAGAACAAGGGGGCACAATCTAAAGATGGGGGGGCAGTTCAGCGGCAATGCGAGGAAGTATTTTTTCACAGAGAGGGTGGTGGATGCATGGAACAGCCTTCATGAGGAGGTTGCGGGGTCTAAAACATAAGGTAATTCTTGTGGGGGGGGGTAGGAAGAAATAGGCTGTTGGTTAACTAGGATCTGCAGCTTATCCTGTAGGTAGGGAAATGGGCAGACTAGGTGGGCCACGCGGTCCTTATCTGCCATCAAATTCTAGGTTTCTATGTTTCTAATAATGGGTGATAAACCTAAGTCTGTCCTCCAAGCCAGATTTCTGCCAACAACATTCCAACCTTCGCCCCACTCTCCTCAGCTCCCTCAAAGTCCCATCAAACTAGTGGACTGAGGGTGGAAAGGGAGAGGGCAAATTCAGACAGGAGCTTTGGAATACAGGATCCCCAGCACAACACTATTATAGTGCACTATTAGGTCTCCTAGATCCAAGCATTCCAATGGCCAACTCGATTGGTCCAGCACCACCATCAGACTCTCCGGCATAACACCCCTCAAAGGGCAGTATCGGACCATCTCCAAAGGGGCGGATCTCACAGGGGGAACAGAGAGACCGAACCTTAGAGTGATGGTCCAACCATCCAACTGGTTCCACCACCAAGTCAGTGGCCTCCATTCCCAGGAGGAACACCAGGTTCAGGGAGGAACCCTGAAAATGGGTTGCAGCGGTAACTACCTGTGTAAAGCCCAATGAGATCATCAGTTGCAGGAAGTTTTGACCAAAATGTAAGAATTCATCGTCAACCAAGGCATTGAAATCCCCAGGACAAACAACCTGGAGGATTCCAACACCATGTCAACCACGAAGTCTGTAACTTCCTGCAGGAAAACTGTCTCATCTCTGGGTGGACGCTAGACGAGAAGATTCCTGCTACCCACACCTGCTCCCATGATACACTCGAAGGATCTAGTGGTCCCCACTGGAACCTCTACAAGGCCCAGTTCTGTCTTAAAACAAATGGCTACACCCCTTCCCCTTCAATCCAGTCTCAAGCGGTGTATCAGCAAGTGCCCAGCTGGAACTGCCGACTCTAGTACCAGACCAGCATTCTCATCCAGCCAAGTCTCGATGCTGCAAACCAGGTCAGATGTCTCAACAAGATCAGCAATAATTGCTGTCTTGTTCTTTATTGGCCTGGCATTGCATAACACTGCCCGAGTTGGATGAGAGGTCATTGAAGAGCAGACAACTTGCCCACTATCAGTGAAGCCCTTGGGCATGGGTACCAGGCAGGGAGAACCCCTTTCCTGGACCCATTTCACCCCAGGGCACCTCCTCAGCCCCACTACCCCAATCCGCCCACCCCGCTCCCCCTCCCAGGTCCGGGGCCCCACTCCTCCGGCCCCTTAGTGCAATACCCATGGTACGATACCTATACACCTCGGGTTGCAATCGGGGACTATCAAAGGGGCGCAGGTCCCTCAGCCAGGAGGAGGAGTAGCACCTGCCCACCGAAGCATGATCCCAACACATGCTGCCTATTGAAAGAAGCACCTACCCCAACACTCTCAAATAAAAACCCAACCCAAAGTAAATAATAAAATCCACTACCCCCACAACTCTCACTTGAGGGAGTATTTAAACACAATAAAATAAAACAAAACAAAAAAAAAACAACCAAACACTAACAATTTAAATTAAATCCCTTTTCTTTGACACTCCTCTCACCAAGAGGAGAGATTCAAATTAAAATTAAATCTAACTATCGATCCCCTCCTCATACAATAAACTATAATACAATAAAACGAAATAAGTTAAAACTATAAAAAACACTCAGATTTTTAGGTTTTCAAATCAAGTATTTGAGTCTTGGGCGAGGGAATTATTCTGCAGGGTGAGTTCGAGTCCAGGAAAGTAATATCCACCACAAAAGGAGTTTCCACATGAAGAGGTTCAAATCATGGGCAAGTACAAGCTGAGCTAGTAACTAACTGAGGTCCATCAACGAAGAATACAACTCAAATACACCTCCTCTCACTGAGATGTAAAAATAATGCAACACAATAACAGATGATGTTCAGATCCCAAGGCCCTCTTACTACCTGGGGTATCTGAAATGAAACGGGCACTCTCACTGCCCAACAAAAATCACTTAAATAAAAAAAAAAAATTTGAAGTCTGACCATAATTTGTAGACACTCTTCCTTTGGAAACAGTCCTCCGATGGTAATCCAACTTCAGGTAGGAGATTACAAGGGCCAAAAAGCCCCATCTTTTGGGGGCCACCATTGGAGATGTCTGCCCCCACTACCTTAACTCCCCCCAGTGTCAGCCCACCAGCTGACCACGTGGAGAGCCTTGGTGGACAACAGGCCTAACAGCTGACTCCCCGCCAATCTAATGCCAGGTCCACCTGGGTGGTTACAGACTCCGGCGGTGAGACCATCCACTGATGCAAAGTTCTCCTAATGTCCTAAAAGAGAAACTTGCTAGAATCCAGATCAAATTCAGCACACCACCAGTTTTCGACACTGCCTCCAGAAGTCAGCTCCTTGATCGGGAACAAGCTGAAACCCTCAGCAGCTCTTCTTGAATTCCACCAATGCCAAATGTCTCTCTCATCCAGAGACTCATTCAACACTCACACCACTCCACAGGCTTCCTCTCTTCATAACTCCCAGTCACAACCAGAAAAAAGCAATAAAAGGGCAACAGCGGTTCACAGCATGCATGGATCAAAGGCAAGTCATTTCACTCCCATTCTTTCAAACAGTGCAATAGTGATAGCAGAGCGGTAGCGGAACCTATCAAAACAGCCCCAGTGCACACTTCAAGGATGGCCCGAATGTCCTGATAATGCTCCACAACTAATTAATTCACTAAATTAGCCCTCTCTAGCTGAAAAAACAGTTTAACTATTCAGGCAGGGAAGTAAGCGGAAAAAACTAGCAGAAGCAGAAAGAAGCAAACACTAAAAACATAGCCTAGCTGCAAAAAGAGCAGCCTACAGCACGCCCAGCTCGGTGGCCATATTGCTATATCTCCCCCCTCCCCCAACTGACACCCACTTGATCCCTTAATGATTACATAAACTGCATATCAGGGGTTCTAAGTAAAGATGAAACAGTAAGGGGGACAGGGGACAACCCTGCCATGTGTCACATCCAAGAGTAAAGGGGTCAGGCAAAGTGCCATTACACCAGATGCGAGCAGTGGGGGAACTACAGAATTTTCACCCATTGGACAAACTCTGGAGGAAGCCCAAATTTGAGTAAAACCGCAAACAAATACTTCCACGAAACACGATCAAAAGCTTTTTCCACGTCTAGGGAGACCAGGGCTGCAGGGAGGCAGCCCTCCCCAGATGCAGAAATGAGATGGTGAAGCTTTCTGAGGTGGTCACTAGACAACCTACCCCTCATGAAGCCCACCGGCTCTGGCCCAGTTAAGAGATCCATAACTGGAGCCACCCTGTTGGCTAGGATCTTGGACAGGATTTTCACATCCATATTTAATAGAGACGGGATGGGATGGGATCTCTATTGGGTTTTTTGATAAGAGTAATTAAAGCTTCTAGAAAGGAAGGATCTGTTACACCACTACAAAGCCAGAAATTATAAACTCTGGTAAGCAGAGGGGCAAGTTTGGAAAGGCAAGTCACATAAAAGTTTGTATTCAACCTAACTGGATCCAGTGCCTTGTCTAATGGCAATTGCCAAATGGCTTGTTGAACCTCAGAGAGATATCAGCCTTCTCAACAAGGAGATTTGAGCGGGGCTTAGGACTGGAAGAGGCACAGCATCCAGAAAAGCAGCAACAGTGTTAGAAGTATCATGCTCATAGGGATCAGCTGAGTATAAGTCTACAGAAGGAGCAAAATAAGGTCGTTAACGCCTTAGAATGAGTTATGATGTGATTATTTGGACCAGAACGAATACCAGGAATGTATTAAGATGCCTCCAGCTGTCAAAGGCAAAGCACCAGAAGTTTCCTGGCTCATTCCCCCAACTCAAGCTACTTCAATTTGGTACATTGTAGGGCCAGCTCCGCCCTCAGGGCTAATATATCAGCATATTAAGCCTGAAGGGTATTAAGTTTAGCCCAGTCTTCAGGAGGTGATTTCTTACTTAGTGAACCCTCCAAACTCCTAATGTTGCAGAGTAGCAGATCAAGCTTGACCTCATTTTTCTTGGTGCAAGTGGAGAAGAGGGAGAGCCTAATAAACTCTCAAACAGCACATTTGACGGCGGCCTATAGAATATCATCCTGAGTAACTGATCCCTCATTTTTTTAAAGAAATTGTTGCAGAATTCTTCAACATGTGCCAGGATCTCAGGAATCTGTAGAAGTTGGGTGTTGAGTCGCCAAAGTGCGTCTCGCTCTAAACTCCCCCCAAGTGACTGTACCACACTTACAGGAGCATGATCTGACAACACAATTCAGTGCATCTCTGCATGAAGCAAGCCAGACAATCTCTCATGGCTAATCAGAAAATAATCAAGTCTAGAGGAAGTACAGTGAGGCAGGGAGTAATACATGAATTGCCTTTCACAAGGATGCAAAAGGCACCAGGTATCTACCAAGTCCATGTTATCCATTAAATCATGGAGACCTCTCTGTCCAGGGGAGAGTCCCTTGGTTCTGGCGTCTGATCTGTCCCAGTTAGACTGACATACAAGGTTCCAGTTGCTTCCAAGGAAAACTGAAGTACCAGTAAAGGGAGCAAATAGGGGAACAAACTCGGTAAAAGAGATGGAAGAGTCCACATTCGGACCTTAAATAGATCCTAGCACCAGAGGTCACATCCAGTGTACCAAACAAAATTGTATAACCCCCTGGGAATCCCATAATTCTTGGGTAAGTAGAAAGGATATGCATCTCACAAACAGAATATCTGCACCACCCTTGTTGGAGGACAGGCCCGTTCTATACACTTGCCCTACCCATTCTCTTAAAATAATGGATTTCCTCATGAATTAGATGCATTTCTTGTAAGCAGACAATGTTTGTGCACAGCTGCTTAAGGTGACAGCACCATAAGGCACTTATGCCTATCATGAGCCCCCTTAACATTTCAACTAATAAGCCTATAAGGACCAGTCATGACTTTATATAAAATAAAGCATTTCAGAGCCCCCCCCAAGGAACAAGAATAAGGCACATGGTAAATATCAATCATAAAAACAGAGCTGCAGATACCCCCTCGGCCCAGTAAATTAACCAAGAATCCCATCCCCTTCCCACTCCGCCAGCATAAATACCAATCCCAATCATGCCCCATATAACCAGAATTGACCTACAACAACCTAAATACAGAAGGAAAAAACAAGATAACCCCCCCGATCCCCAGTCATCAATCAACTCCCATACAAAACCCACACATAATGCTTAAGCACTCCTTCCCCCCATCAGAAAAATAAAAAGAAATGTCAAAACAGCATTAAGTCTTACCCAATGTATAAAACATCCTCCTAACTATGTTTGAAAGCCATCATGGATATCCGGACAATACCAGATGCAGAAACACTCAGTCCCCGAGTCTACTGCCATGACAGGTCACTATAGCAACTAAACAAGTATAAGGGGATAGTATCAATTTATACCTCCGGAAGCTGGCAGGTCATGTTACAAACATCCACAACCACTGCTAAAAACAGTAACAGAACAGCAAAGTATGAATTAAACTGCAAGAGCAAAATAGTGATGAAGGCAAGGAGGGAAATGCCAGTTTGCCCAAACAGCCCAATCCATTGTCAAAATATCATTGTTGCCTACACTGCTACTTTGACATCATTGAAGATGAAATACAATAAATGGAAAGGGCTATAGAAATAAAAATTGTCATACAGAACTAGTAAATCTTTATAATAATTAAAAACTAGAGCAGTAAGCTCACAAAAGCTAACTGGCAAAAAGCACTACAAGGGGAGTATTAGCAAATAACTGGAAAGCACCATCAAAACTGGAAAGCTAAATAACAGAGCAATAAAAAGGGTCATAAACATCGCTAGTAGCATAATAGCAGTAATTTGTAGTAAAGAACAAGCTATATACATTACACATAACATGGATAATACTCAACACATATGAATGCTTTGGAGTTCAGACAGATTCATCCTATAAGAACAAGGCCTCCAACTTCTTGCATAGGTTTAAAACAAGAGACCGCTTAGTGAAAGACACAAATTCATACAGGTTGGAAGGGCAGAGTAATATTTTCCCTAAGGCTACCGACCTGGAGATATTCTAGCACCTGCCTGGACTTAGCAGTATCAATCCAGGTAGACTCAGTGATCCGTGAAGGAATGACTTAGTAAAAAGGCTGAGAAAAAAAAACAGTCCTGCCCAAGTTACCAAGCCACATTAATCTAGAAATTTTGGCAGATGTAGCAAAGCCACAGAACATTTGTAAATAACAAATCACAAAGTGTAAAACTTAAGAATATAGGCATTAAACATCCTGAAAGTTTAGCTTGTTCAAAAAATAGCATAAAACCCCAAAAGGTTAAGCAAATTAAGAATTACCAAGTCCGCTCTGCTAAAGAGTCCAAGGTATGCGGAAAAAAGCTGAAAACCAGGATCAAAAGTAGACAAAGCATTACTCTCTCAACATGAATAGGTGAAGCCACTAGTGTTGTGCAAACTGAAATTTTACCTGGCGACATTTTTCTCATAATTCCACAATTACGCAAAATTTTTCGCCTATGCAAAACTAAATTTTGCCTGTTTTCTTGATTTCACATAATGGCAAAATTTCGCCTACCATGATAATTACGCCCATTGATGATCCAAATTTCACTTTGTGGCAGAATTTCGCCAGTGAAACCTTTGAGTTCGCCAGTGAAAATTTTGGTAGAAAGGCGAAATATGCAATGCATTGTGAGTAAATAGGTCAAAAGTCACATGTAGCTTGTTTCCAGCTCATTCTGCTCCACGTTGAGTCGGAGAGCAGTGTGCTGTGGTGCATCAGACCCAGTAAAGCCTTTGAAAATATAGGTAAAACTTGTTTTTGAGAGCTAATTGCTGCAAAACATAAAGTTTTTTCCTAGTGCTGCTGTGCTGGTAGTGCTTGGTACTAGGGAACACTTTCTAATTTTGTGAATTTTTGTATAATATGCAGTTTGAATTAGGTTCACTTTTCTCAGCTGTCTTTGAAAGAGTTGTATGGGGCAGGGTAGGAGTGAAAAGCAGTGCAGGCTATTTCTAGCCAAGCAGATTGGTATATTTACTCACAATTGTGCGTTATTTATTTTTATTTATTATTAATTTTGTTATATCTTGCAATTTATTTTCTCTGAAAAGTTTCTCTATTCTGTTTGAGAGAGTTCCTGCCACTGTTAGCTATGTTATATAAAGCATTCTTCCACTTTTAATTGTGAATTGATTTTGCATTCTGAAATTATAAACACACAGTTGATCCGTTTTATTTTTTTGTGGTTAGTTCTGTTAGCTGGTGTGTTAACTTGTGTGTTACTAAAATTGTGAAAAACAGTTGTAAAGTACTTCTACTCGATCACTTGAACTTGTCTATTACAGTTGCACTGCATTGTTGAATTGTTCCCCTGTGTGTTATTGCTGGAGCTTTACTCTGCACACTGCGTGGTGTTCCTGTTTTAGTTAACTTTATCTTACATACATTACCCTTTCTCTGTTATAGCATTGTTTGTGTCTCACTTGAAGCATGCATTATAAAACAGTATATATTAAAACCATTTTCAAGATATTTCTTGTTGATCCCTCCCAACCAGACCACTAACATATTGTGTGGTACTAATTTCCTTTGTTGCCGTTTTACGGTTGTATCTGCCCATATATAAAAAACAAATTGTGGTACTGAGTAACATAACACATTACAGTACTTTATTTGTCCAGAGCAGAGACTGAGAGACACAGGTGATCTGAATTTAAAGCATGCCACTTGTGCCCTTTTTTCCTGTGTGTGTTTCTTTAATTCCTTCTTGTTTAAAGGAAAAAAGTTACCTTTTTGTGTTTTACTACACTATGCTGCCTACCATATATGGTATTAGTTCTACTGTAAGTGCTGGTACCTGTCCTGATTGTTTTTGGACTTAAGGAAGCCAGTAGTGTAGGTGTGTGACAGTGCAACATCATCATTCACGTGTGAGGTATCATTTATACATTTAGTAGTAGTAATGCATCCTTTCTTCAAATACTCCCAGAAAAAGAAAGCTTTGAAGCAGTAGCAGTCAGCAAAAATGCCTGGTAAGAAGCGACCAAGTACAGGGGAGAAACGTGGCAGGGGGGATGAGGAGCTAAGAAGTCTGCTAAAAAAAGTGCAATTTCAGTTCCAGTTCCCCATAGCAGTGAAAGCACAGGTATGTCTGTATCACTGTCTTCAAGTTCTGATGTGGGCCCTGGTGGTGCAGCAGGAACCAGCAAAGGAGTTGGTGGCCGAACTGGGTCAGGCATACCTGTATCTAACTTTTTTAAAGCTCAAACTGTTGCAGCCATGCTAATGGGGGATGCTAACAGTGAGAAGGAAGGCACTGACACCAGCACAGGAACAGTGGTCCAGGACTCAGATGAGGGTGATAAGTCTGTCAGTGTGACTGTCCCTGTTCCTGAAAAAGTTAGAGATGAGTGTTCAACAAGAGTCTGATAGTCCTGGAGATAAGGATAGTCAGCCTCCTGAGATTGTTGATGTTGATGTTGATGTTGATGATGATGATGTTGATGTTGATGATGTTGATGTTGATGATGTTGATGATGTTGATGATTGATGATTGATGATGATGATGATGATGATGATGATGATCCCACATAGGAGCCTGAGTTAAAAAGGTCAAGGGTGATGTAGGCCATTTACATGTACAGCCCATGGTGGGTCAGTCTGTCACCAGGCCTATAAACACCTCCAAGCAGTCAAGTAACCACCCATCCCAAAAGTAGTGTTATAGAAGTCATGTTAGCAGCTCAAAAAAAAAAACCCACTTCCTCACCTGTTTCTGAATCATTCCAGTCCCAGAAGCATCTGAAGTCCAGAGGTCAAAAGTCCCTAGTTTGGGACTTTTATGTGCTAGATCCTGCTGAGACCACAGCAATATGCCAACTTTGTCAAGCCTGTGTTAGTCGGGGGCGGCGGGAAGCCACATAGGCACTGGTGGCCAACACGCCCACCTGAAAAACAAGCATCCGTTGATATGGCATCAACGCCAGAAGGATGCCAGAGCTGTTGGTAGTAAGGTGCAAGTAGTAGAGCAAGAACATGAGGAGGGAGGGCAGAGTGGGTCAGTGGTGGAGGCGGAGAGTGAGCAGTCCTTTGCTCTCTCTAGTAGTGGGCATAGCAGTGGTGGTGTGAGTCCCAGTCCCATGAGTCTTAAACGTACACCACCCCCACACCCACAAGCAGCCAAAATAACTGGTTTCATGCTATCTCCACCACTCAACCAAGAGTCAATTGTTACTCCTAAAAGAAAATCATTGCTGACAAGTACATCATTCTGGTCAGACAGCCCCAAAGATGGAGCCCACTCTGAAGACCATCCTTGAGCAGCAGACAAAGTACCCACCCAATCATGCTGCTGCATGAGAGTTAAATGCTGCCACTGCTGAAATGCTGGCCATCGATCTGTTGCCATTCTCATTTGTAGCGAATGCTAGTTTCCACATGCTGATGGCCCGTGCCTGTCCCAAATGGCAAGTTCCATCATGAACCTATTTTAGAAAGCGTGCCATGCTGGAGCAGAACAGTACAGTTGCTGATTACATTAGACATGCATTGAAGCATAGTGCATCACACTATATCCATCTTAGCATGGATATGTGGACCAGTGGACAAACAGCAGCAAGCTTGTATCTGTGCATGACAGCACACTGGGCACAGTTGCTGGTGCAGTACTTGATTTTGGGCCTGGCAGAACATGTGTCAAGCAAAATTGTGGTGTAGCAACACACCTGGTATTCAGCAGCATGTAACCCTGAGTATGGCAAGTGTCACAGGTTCACACACAGCTGCAAAAATGCTTAATGTTCTGCTGGACAAGACTGATGGGTGGCTACACACAGTCACTCATAGCAGGATTCATCACAAGTGATAATAGCTCCAATGTAGTGAAGTGCATTAAAGATGGTGTTTTTTTCAGAGTGCCCTGTGTGGCACACTGCCTTTATCTTGTTGCTCAGCAGTTTCTCAACCATGCGGACACTGAGGAAACGGTTACTGTTGCCCGTCACATCGGTGTCCACTTTGCCTGTTCTGCAAAGGCCCGTGACCATCGACATGAGCTACAGCGCAATAAAAATCTGCCTCAGCGACTGATGAAGCTTGATGTCACCAGGTGAAACTCCACACTGTACATGCTTGACCAGCTGTATGAACAGTATAAGGCTGTGTCAGAATACCTGCTGCTGCACACCACCCATGACAGTGCTGGAGTGTCCATCGCTCTAACAGAGCAGTGGTGCCAAATAGATGGGCTAATATGCATTCTCCATCCATTCGAGCATGCTACACAGGCAGTGAGTGGGGACACTGCTTGCATAAGTCAGTCCATACCTCTCATACATGTGCTGAGGGAGACAGTAGTGAATGTGCGACACCAGACAGAGGCAAGTGGGGATCATGGCACTTGTGATCTAATGAATCACATGCTCCATGTGCTGGACACAAATATCCATGTATCTGGCATTTTACAATCAGCTGAGTTCGCAATCGCCACCATGCTGGATCCACGGTATAAATGTGGACTGCCTTCTATAATTGAAGGAGGTTGTCCGCGAGTACAGCAGTTGACAGAGAACCTCATTAGATTGGTGCATGCTGCACAAATGAAAAATGCACACACTGCATCAAAAACGGGTGTTGCTACCACCACCAGAGGCTCTCAAGGAACACAATCAAAGAAAATGGGCAAGGCAGAGCAGAAAACAGCAAGCAATGCCATTTGAGATGTTCTCTTTCAGGTGGGAAAGAAAGATATGGAGGAAAAGGAGGAGGAGACAGATGAGGCAGCTGGACTCCGGGCAGCAGAACGAATGGTGGAGGCCTACATGGGGGACTGAAAGCACCTTGTCATTAATGATGAGCCACCGCTGTACTGGAGCAGTAAAATTACTGAATGGCCAGCACTAACATCAGTTACTGTGAAATACCCGAGCTGCCCACCATTCACTGTCACTGTGGAATGAGTGTTTAGTGTGGCTGGGGCAACTGTGAGTGACCGTAGGACCAATTTGTCACCCAAGAATGTGTCCATGCCAACATTCATCAAAATGAATGAAAGACACATTCCACACAACACAGTGATGTCAGTGGTGTTGCCACAGGAACTGTGTCTCGGTGATAAGGATGATGACAATCCTTTGAGTATGGCAGCCACCGGCAGCAAGGTGGATGAAGCAGCAATGTTGAGAGGACTCCAGTCTTGAAGACTGTGAGGGGTGCTTCTTGGACGATGTGGAATTGGAAGTTGAAAAAGGCTAAGTTTACTGCAAGGCCCCCCCCCCCCCCAAACAACAACTTTCAACTCAGTATGGTTCTTGGGGTGTGTATGTTACACCTTATTTCTAGCTATGTACCACTGGATTGGTTATGGAAATATGTTATGTGCTGCAGCCTGCAGTGTGTATAAGTTTCATGTCATCCCCCTTTGCCATAACCCATTGACTGGTCACCTCACCGCCACCAGTCCTTGCCACAAGCCTATATAAAGCAGCAGCAATGTAATTACCATAACTGTAAATATTTTTCCTTTTTTTAGTCTTTGGTAATTGCATGACTAATGTTTTTCTTCAAAAAAATCTATTACTTTTCATGTTGACTATATCAACACACCATCATCATCTTACAGCAAGATATGTTGTCTTGATGTCCTTAAACGTGCCCAGGATGGCAAATTTCAAACTGCCCCACCACCCCTTCGTCACCTGTGACCTAATCTGACCTGACACACCCATGCACTCCACGCGACTGAAAACAAAAAAAATTTTCTGCCACTTAGTATTGGTGACATGTACAAGAACCCTGGCTCCTAGACAAGTGTACAAGTAGTATATGAATGTAACATGCCAATTCCACACTTAACACCAAGTTGAACACATTTAGAAAAATGGGGAATAGTGGCCATCTTTAATATGTGAGTCATTAATTACAAAAGTAATCACGTAGAGGCTTAACTTACAACATAAAATCCCCCCAAAAAGGTTACTTCTACAGTACGAAGTTAAGGTACACCAAAATTGCAATGGATCGTGAAGGGGGGGAGGGGTCAACTCAGGGCAAGGTGAGTGCCCTGATTCCTGCTGTCCTCACTTTTGAATGGCTTTAAAATGTTCATGATTACTGCAGCTATGCAATCCCTATTGAGTAGACAAGACATTAACCCCCTTCACCTAATTATTTACTAAACACCATCTCAACCATCTGTGTTTGCATATAGTTCCTCCCTATATGTGGGTGGCAGTAGTGATTACTCATTAATGGTAATTGTATGGACACCAGTCCACTAGCCAACATCGCAGTTCAAGCAACACCCCTGTCTTCCAACGACACAACACAAAACAGCTCCTGCTCCTGCATGGCCTCGACTGATCATGTGTCATCAAGATATGATATACTGAAACCTCAGAGGAAAAATGACCTAAGCAAGAGGAAAGATAAGAAAAAATGTTGGATACCAATTAATCTGCAAACCTGCTTTTACCAAACAAGTTGGAAGAAGAAGAAGCGCAGAAAAAAATGTATACTTACCATACTCCATGATGTGATGTAATTCAATTGAGGACATTCCCCACAGGAATATGCTGTGTGGTGCACATGATTCCAATCAAGACAAGGTCTGACGAACCACAGTAGTACTAGCTGGCATTCCCCTTCCCCTATCATCACTGCGTACCCTGACATAAGAAAAAAATTAAGAACAAATGTTGGTGATTGTTGAAAATTCCCCCCCATCATCCGTGACTCTGAATCTGAACATCCACCCGCTCTCCCGCCCCAGACAACCATAAAAAATGAAGACATACTTACCTCAAGGACTGTGAAAGTGGAACCATCGTGCAAGGGCACAATTAAATAAATCCCCCAGACCTGGTTCAGCAGCTAGCAGCAGCAGAATGGAAATATACTTACCTTCGCCTGAATTTCATGTTGAAAAAAGCAAAAAATAACAATTACTATCAAGCTCAGACAACCATATGGCAGTAACAGACATACCACACTTGAGTGAAAATTCCAATACTTACCGTCTGCGTTGGGAAATTGGGAAGATCCATACATCTGGCATCTCCCACCCTCACAGCCGGGCATGATTGAGGATGTCATACACAGCGCACTGAAAAATAATATAAGAGCAGTACAAGCATATTAGAACTCACGATATCATAATACCAACCCACCAACACCCTTACCTTGCACAGGAAAAACAATGAAGACAGATACTTACATGTTCATCAGCAGCAGTATGGACTATGTGAGGATAATCCACCAGGCATCAACCAACCAGAATAGTAGTTCTTGTGGCACCTTGGAAACTAGTAGACAGCAGCAGGCTGTACGCTACAATGCCCCGAAATTTAATTCACTACCCCACGGCCAGGCAAGGTACTACCACAGAGACAGTCAGCACAACTAGACAATCAATACAGCAGCACAGGGATAGGGAAATGATACTTCTGCATGTCTATGTAAATCAATTGAAACACAACAGCAGCAGCAGGAAAGAACTGAAAGTGGCAGCAGAATTTTGCAGGAGTAATTCATTTTCTCTGCATTTTGGCAACCCTTTTCAGGTCCCTGAGGTAGTGGGGCACCATAAAACATCAGGACTAACAGCACATTTCAGTCTCAGTTTGATGTCATGTTTTTGGGTAAACATTTCTGGACTTGTAGGCCCTGTTTGGCACCGGCAACAGTGAGTTTCAGGTAGAAATATTGGGCAAATAGGCCCTAAAACAGCCACTTAATGCCTGGGTGCCGAGGGGGCACCCTGAAACATAATGGCTGAGACCAGATTCCACTTCCAATTTAATGTACCATTTTTTCTGAAACATTTCTGGACATTTACTGCCTGTGCTGCAGTGGCAGAAACAAGATCGAGCCTAAAGACAATTGTAAAAGTGGACCAGATCCGATCGTTTGGTCCGGTGGTGGGGCGCCATAAAACATCATGGCTGATTCCTGATTTCACTCCCAATGTACTGTGCAATTTTTTTGGCAACATTTCTGGACACATGGGACATGATTTGAACATGCACCCACACACTTATGCCCAAAAAGCATTTAAAACGTGCAGAAAACAGCATATTTGGGTCCACAGGGTGGGTGACTGAGCCTGTAATTGTGTGTCTCACACCTGATTTCACTCTATGTACTACGCAATTTTTTTGGCACCATTTCTGGACATGTTTTAAGCTGGCAGCAGTGAGTTTCAGGCAGAAATATTGGGTAAACAGTCCCTAAAACAGCTACTTAAGGTCTGGGTGCTGGGAGGGGGGCACCCTGAAACATAATGGCTGAGACCAGATTCCACTTCCAATTTAATGTACCATTTTTTCTGAAACATTTCTGGACATTGCCTGTGCTACAGTGGAAGAAAAAAGATAGGGCCTAAGGATGCTTTCAAACGGTGTCCGAAACAGAATTTTAATGTCTGGTTGCTGGTGGGGAACCATTAAACATCAGGACTGACAGCACATTTCAGT
Organism: Neoceratodus forsteri; assembly: GCA_016271365.2. NCBI lineage: Eukaryota > Metazoa > Chordata > Ceratodontiformes > Ceratodontidae > Neoceratodus > Neoceratodus forsteri. The sequence continues at coordinate 557,332,975 of CM057453.1, read as the reverse complement.
CTCAATTTGATGCCATTTTTGGGGGAAGCATTTCATTACCTGAGGGCCCTGTTTTACATATGCAGAGCCAAGATTCACTGTCACATAGCTTTGGAAAGTATGTTTGCTCTGAGTATAAAGTGCTTATACTTGACATTTGTGGATAGGATAGAAGGAGCAAGGAGGAAACATATAAAGAAAACTGGAGCAACATAACGGAAGACAAAGAGGACAGAAAATATGTTTTTGTTGTTTTGGGGATTTTGGAGGGCCTTTTTTAAGGGAGGGGGTGTAGAACAAGAACAGTGAAACAAAGGAGAAGAAAAAAAACAACACTGGCCCACCACCACAGCCACAGGCCATTCACTGTGGCTGTGCACTGCCACCACCACCACCACGAAGCTCCACCAGGAGGTCCAAGACCTTCTTCTGGTCCTTCATTATGTTTTGGAGCTCCCCCCTGACCTCCTGGCAAAGCTGGTCGAGGTTATGATGCACACCTTACACCTCAGTGTGCACAGCCTCCAGGTCTGCCCTGGTGAACACCAATTGACTTGGAGGAACTGCAGGATGATCAGGGCGGTGGTCTCTCTGATGTCCTCTGTGGTGCTGCATCACAGTCATGGGTGGGGGATGCATCTGGCTGCTCGGAGGATGCATCTTGCTGGTAGACCTCCTCCTCCACCCCCGCCCTGGTGTGGTGCCCTCGAGCCTCACTGCTGGCTCCTCCTGCTGCTGCCTCTCTGTTTTGCAAGCCACTCTGCAGCATGGTGGTGCTGCAGGTGGCTCCTCTGGCCAGAAGCCCCAAAGTGGGACTCTGATTCCCCCTTTTAACGTTCTTTGAACACAGGGTGCAGGCCACAATGCTTACATCATCTGCCTTGGTTCTAAAAAAGGCCCAAACTTGTGATCTTTGGTTTGGGGGGTGCAAGCTGATGTCTCAGAGGGGGGACCTCTCCCTGTACAACAATGTCCTGCTGTGTCCAGGGGCTGGCAGACACAGCAGGAGCCACAGCACCCTGGGGGCGGGGGCAATGGGCTCAGAGCCCCTCTGCTGCAGCTGCTGGGTGGCTGTCTCAAAAGTGTCCACAAAGACCTGCTGCTGTTAGGGGGGCACAGGCCGGGGCCAACTGCTCCTGCTGCTGGGGGGGGCTCAAATTCAAATATGCACCTGTTGAGGCAAACGTGTCCTCTTCCCCTTCCACTGTCAGTACCACTACTCCCAGTCCCAGTCCCTTCCATCATTATAAAAAAAGCTTTAATAAATTACTAAAGAAAAAAATGAAAAAAGGAGGAGTAAAACACACACACACACACACACACACACACTCAAACTCACAAGATAAACAGAGAAAATAGAACACAACAGAAAGATAAACTTTTGCTAAATAATGAAATGGGGTTTAAACAGAAGTTCAGAATTAACACACACACACACACACACACACACACACACACACACACACACACACACACACACTCTCTCTCTCTCTCTCTCACAATTCACCACTATATATTTTCTCTCTCACACAGTCTCTGCTACTGTCCGTCTCTATCCTACTACAAACTGCAGGAAAAGGATGTAGATTCAGTAGCTTCCTGTCTGAGTACAGGCACACATGTGGCCTGCAGTCTGCTTCAGACAGCAAGTCATGTGACATGCCTTTCTTCCTAATTTCCCCTTAGTTAAATGCTAAGGCGAAACTTAGCAGTGGAAGTGAAATTTACAGGCGGAATTTTGCTGAATAATATGGGCAAAATTTCACACAACTATATTGGCAAAATTTCGTACAACCATATGGTGAAATTCCACCCCAAGGCTGTAATTTTGCAAAATGTTTTGTGGAACAAAATTGTTGATTTCACCAGAATTTTGCAGGCAAAACAGAATTTCGCTGCATCTCTAGAAGCCACATCATAAACGGTGAAATCAGCCAGGGAAGAGTGCTCACTTTAACAAATCAGGATGTAATTTCTTTAATTCCATCGTCACTTTCTTGTGAGTATCCATGCTGATCCACTGTCTCCATGCTGCACTTGCAAAATGGAAGGATATGGCCATCCCCACCGGAGCAGAGGCAGGGCAGCCATCTGTGATGCAGATGACCTGGGTTCGGAAACTATCTCAGGACATCAGAGGGCCAGCTGGGAGGAGAAGAACTAAGTGTCTTGGAGACTGCTTTCCTTCTTGGGGGGGGGAGAGGGTAGAGTGTCTGACACACCACAGACCTCTGCTAGAGGCTGGGAGGACTTATTGTGTTGGCGCCATTACCTGCAGAGGATGGGGCAGATGTGGGATGTCACTGCATGTTCCTGTCCCATGTACTACTGCAAAGTTACAAAATTCCTGCCCCCAAGCATGATGACCAGTTCCACTGCCATTCCCACCACCAACAGTGTCCACCAGGGGGCCCCACCCTGTGGGTAAGCCAGGGCATGATACCAAGGACCATGGGGAGGGGGTGTCCTCCCAGTGGCCCCACCCAGGGGGGAATCCTGGGCATGGGGGGAGGCATGCGGATGGGGCTGAGCTCCCTTCCGGGAAGGGTGGTGGATCACAAAAATAGAAAAAAAATGGAAAGAGTGGATGTTGAACGGAATGCTAGCCACCATTAACTTCGACACCAGGGGATGAAGTGCAGCTCTCCTCTGTCGCACCATATACGGCAAATCTTGTTCAAAATGAATAAGAGTTCTTTCCCATGAGATTTCCTTCAGCTCCCCTGACCTTATGCAGAATGTGTTGCTTGTCCAGATAATTAATTTGAAGATCATGGGCCTGGGAGAGGAGCCTTGGGTAGGCATAGGGCACAAGCACTGGCGCGCCCTCTCCTCAATATAAGCTGGTCCATTCAGGGAAGGGCCAGTGACTTTTTCACAAAGTTTTTGTACAAATAAAACATTAGATCCCTCCATACGCTCTAGCAAACCCAGAACCACTAGATTTCTAGTGCACCCTTCTAAATCTTGTCGGAGGTCTTCCATCTTTCGGAGTTTCTTCCTAAGGGAGGTAACTTCGGGGTCGATTTGCCTACACCAGTCTTCCAAAGAAGATGTTTGAGTCTCACTATCACTGCCTCGATGGGAGAGTGAATCCACAGAAGTACGCATTTTTTGTAGCTCCTCAGTAATATTAACTAAGGCTGTTTTGATTGGCATAATTTCATTGAGAAACGTCTCCTCCGTGGAACGGAGCTCAATGGTGGATTTCTCACAGACTCTGCGGCCTGCGAATAAGAGTGCTTGGAAATCTTATCTCGCTTGGGGATTGGGGAGGTGTGTGGTGAGGAGGCAGCTTCTTCATCTCTGCATCAATTCTGGCGACCAAGGTGCTTTCAACCTGACACCGGAAGCAATACACAATCAAAACTGCAGATTGAAAACAATTATAATAAATTCAAATATTAATATTTTCAGGCAGGGAAATGGGAACAGGCAAGAGACATCCATTCAGGCAGCCATCATGTAACCCCCTCGAAATTTAACCTTTAAAATAACACATATGGATATTTAGGATTTTGTGACATCATATTTCTTGTTTCTGACTTTCCACTAGCCCATCTTTTAACCACAAATATTTCACCTCTGTCTTAAGAAATGTGTGAAGATCATTGTGTGTATCTGAAGGATCAGAATTATATACAAATGTGCAATTGTGAAAAGTATTAATTCTGAAAGTATGTATCTGTTTAATTTTCTCATATACGAGTTTGTGCATCTGTGGCAGCATCAGAAAAAGGGAAGAATATTCAGACACCAAGAAGAGAAGTCGCAAGGACTGCCGCTACTATTGTGAACCTCTAATTTTGTTAGTAGTTGTATTGCTATGATTATAGTTAGTGTAAATATGCTTTAAGTCTACTCATGCACTTTGTTTCATAGCGATTCATGACATACTTATGACATCATACAATGTCGACTAAAGCGAAGGCTCTTGTATTAGTCGCCCATCTCCAATGAAGAGCATGGCTGGAAATGTTAGATAAAATTCCATGGTGTTTCAAAAAGGTCCAAGTTCTCATGCCTAAACCATGCTTATATGCTGTATTGCTTTGCACCTCAGTAAAGTAGCTTGCTTCACTGAATAGTCTGTATGAAAGTGCTTCTTCATACTGGAGAGATGAATGCTTCTCATCGGTCTGTTTTTCCCATTCTTTGTGTCAATCTGGTATGACATCACACCAGGCTGACAGAGAAACTCTCCATACTGAAGTGGTGTGATGTCATACCAGGTTGAAAAAGATAAAGTCACAGCTGATCAAGCACCCCTGTGGGAATCTGTTACACTGCCACAATAACTGAAAACAGCTGTGACAGCGTCTGTTAGCTTACTCACATTTTTTCTCCTTCTTTATACACACTGACTTGCTCACAGCTAGTTTTGGTTGATATCAGACCCTAGAGGATATTATAAAAATAAAATACGGGTGTCTATGATTCCTTGTTTTTACAGAACAAAAAACACTGATGACATGCTGCAGGAATCAGAGGTGGGGTCAAACTTCCAATCTTGAAGCAGAATGTCCAAAAATACAGTGCACTCAAGAGTCGTATCAGAGTCAAAGCACTGGAATTACAGCCACTGCTCTATTTTATTTAAAATTTGGTGACCAAGAAAGGCACACTGAGCCAAGGCTCGTTTCCAGGTGTGACCTGGGTATGGAGGTGTACATAGAAGTTATCCAGAAAAATAAGTACAACAATTTCATTGTTACAGACAGATTGCACAACAATTCTTGGTTACAGACAGTAGGTACAACATCTAGAGCTTACAATAAAAGCATTTGTCTTAACAAAAGAAGTGGGAAGGGTGTACAATAGACAGGTAGCAAACAGAAAGGACAAGATGGGGGATAGATGAGGGCATGAAGGAGCCAGACAATTGGCTGGGGGTGTATTTACGTCAGCTGGAACACAGGGAGAGCCTCTTTGTTCCGACAGATTTCAAGACAGTGGGACAACTTATGGCAGAACACAGAAGCAAAAAGATGCAACAGAACAGCATATGGAGGCAGTTGCAAGTGAAGAGGTGCAGCAAGTTCAAGAATAGGTTCAACAGCAAACAGATGGGTGCCAGCAGGTGCAGAATGCAGAAGCCATTTTTCTTCAAGCACAAACGATGATGCAACAGCTGAACCAGATGCTGCAGGCTGAGAGGGGAGAAATGACAGAAAAGGTGAAGAATAAGGCCAAGAGGAGCAATATGGACAAGGAGGAAAGAAGAAAAAAATCTACAGGAGAGCAACCAGGAGTACCAAGCACCAATGAAGGTGGGGCAGAAAGCATGTAGAATGGGAAGAACCAGTTTCCAGCTATCCCAAGTAAGCCTCCAATGTATGTTTCTTTAACCATGGCTGAGAGTGTAGAACTGTGTGTGAAAGAGGGTTTCAAGGGAGTCAAAGAAAAAAGGTCTCAGGAGATTTTGGAATGGAAAATAGAAAAAGAAAATGCAGGGGTAGGGGTGGAGGCAAAGATAAAAGGTTCCAATAATTTTGGGGCTGAGAAACAAAAAAAATGGCAGGAGGGAGGCTTCTGCACTGTGCCAGTTTGCTCTCTAGTCCCAGAGTGCAAGGGTTTGAAAATGTGGAAACAGAGGAGCAGCAAGGGATGAAACAGAGAAGAGGGAGGGGGAAACCAATAACGGATTACATTATCCAGGCAACCAAAGAAAAAATTTGTAGAGGGGAATTTGTGGACATCTTCACATTAATTGACAAATATACCATTAGCAGGGTGAAGCAAGACAAGAAGACTGGGAAGAATGACCTTGAGGAACCATCATTATTAAATAGGAGGCTGCCAGAAAAGGGTAGTCCGTGATATTGGCAACTGCATTAGGGCGCTTTTTAAAAGGGTGATTCAATCATGGTGCATGTTGATGGAGCTACCAAAGGTGAAAGGAGACTGGATGGGGGAGGTTCACGCATATAGCGACATCCTGTCGCTATATGTATACGTCCGGGGGGGGAGCAAGCACAATGGAAGGGAAGGAGGGTTTGTGTGAGATGGTTGGCATTGGGCTGCTGAGCTGGCCTTGTGGTGTGGTGAGTGGGTGGCAGCCTAGAGCTGTGAGGGTGCTGGGTTCGTGTGTGCCTACATTTGTGTGCCTGGCCCCCAATTCTTTTTAAAGAATTTGCACCCCCAACTTGCACCCCCTGGAGTTGAGAATCCTTTACTAGGGAGGTGCAGGGTTCGCAGCCCCCACTGACATGCACCCTCCTGGAGTTGACAATCATTTATTAGAGGGATGTGGGGTTCACAGTGCCCCCCCCACATAAAAACTTAACACCTAAGTCCCCGGCAGCCTTTTGCTGGGGGTGTACATTGCCAAAATTTATTTTTGGTGATGCACACTCACCCTAATGGTGATCGCCTTTCCATGATCGCTGTTGACAAGAAATTACAGAAAGAGTTACAAAGGAAAACATTTCAATTTATGGATGACGGGATACATGTGTTGCATGTCAGTGGTAGGGAAAGGGAAAATTGTTTAACTGGGAAAGGCACACTAAGCCAGAGCTCGCTTCCAGGTGTGACCTGGGAGCACAAGGAAGTTAAGTGATTTGATCAGGGTCAAACAGTATGCAAGTGTGGACTGATGGGATTCAAACTCAAATCTCCAGGTTTACAGCTCAGTGCTTTTGACCACTATGCTATACTGCCTTCTTAAAGTGTGGTGGTACTGGAAAAGGAAACAGAGTTTGCAAGGCAGATGTTAGTCTACATGGCTACAATGAAAAATGCCCAGAAGAAAGGGAGTGGGTTTGCATGGTTACAATTAGATAAATTTAGGCACAGCATGGTATCACAGAAGGGTGTCAGATGGGACAAGAAATGTGGATATCTGGTGGATATGATGCTGGATGGAGGGGGTATGGGGGTGGTGTTGGTGACTTCAGGAGGGACAGGGCTAGTGACTTTAGGAATGCAGCTGCTCCAAATATTGCTTTTCATACAATAGAAGGGTATGCACTAGAGTGGGATGTCATTTCACACACATGCTCACCAAGTGTAGCAGTTTCCATTCTGTATTGCAGCGCTGGGCTGGCAGTATAGCCTAGAGGTTAGAGTAATGAACTGTGAATAAGCTTGGTACATCCAGCAGACCTGGGTTAGTAGTACAAACCTTTATTATTAGACAGGAAATAGATTGACTTTCACATCATTAGGATCAAAAACCTATTTACAAGATGGTCCTGTGAGTGATTTGTTACATCGGTTACCAAAGACATTTACAATAAAAAACAAATATCCATTATACAATAATACATTTCATATGAATTAATTTACCATCAGAAAAAGGAACACAATAGCCGGCCCAGTGGAGCAGAGGGTTGAGGCGCTGGACGCCACACCTCATGCCATTCCGGCGACCCAAGTTCCTGGGGAGTGGTCCAGGGAGTAAGTCTTTCCTGGGTGGCCCCTAACAGTGGTCAGGGGCAGCACAAGGAACAGATGGCTGCATAGTAGCAGGTGGATAATGGCACATAGTGCCACTTGATGTCATTGCACGTCTAAGCTTCAAGGGGCACGCATGCAGGAAAAAACATCTGGTGGCCAGCGGAGATGAAGGAGACCCCAGGGACCTGCCCACATCCCACCATTGGACCTGTCCGAATCAGAGTCTTCCATGCCAACCAGATCACATGGTTGGTCCCTCTAATTATAGATAAGCCACCAAGGGTGGGCAGCACGGGGTGACCTAGGTGGCTGGACATGCCTTGGGATGGGGGAGACCAACGTGGGGGTCTTAGACCAGGAGTAGAAGGCAGTGTCGAGTGAGTACTCTGGAAGGATGCCCTGACCTTCCAGAGTGTAATAAATAGAATGTACAAAAAAGTAAAGGAACAATGCATACAATGACAGACAATGGAAATAGCTTAATCAGTTGGATTAATTCAACTGGGATCCATACGAAATCCCAGTTATCAAAATCCCAACAAGAAGCCTGACACTGTAATCCCGACAGGGTTGAAATACCACCAAATGAATGACCGTCAATTAAAATCCTGACTTTCAGTTACAACACTTGCAATACTACATCGTATCCTGGCTTTCCGTCCATATTACCAAATCTAAATAGGTATGAAAAAAGTGGATATGAATGGTCAACAAGCACACAACATTCCTGATTTGAACCGGAGGAGTAACTAGTGCCATATGTTAGAGTTTTGCTTTTTTTATAGCTGCATTGATCAGTCAATATTGACCAGCTTAAATCCTTTCTGGTCTGAGCACTGCAGACATGGTGGGGGACTCTGACCAGAAGGGCAAGTACATCTGCCTCGACCTTCATTCCATCCTGCCCCACCCGTCACAGCTTGCCTGCCACTTGCATTTATTATGTATGGGATGGCAGGGCGCACACAATGTCTTGTACTGCTGACTGACCCTTATACAAAATAATATCCATCTGAATATATATATTTTTTTTTTTTTTTTTTTTTTTTTTTACATAGAACCAGGACTCTGGTTTTACAAAATCAGCAGCTACATTAACCTAAAATGTTTACTCCATATAATATTTATGCTGCCTTGTACCTCTATTGCTTGCTCCTTTGCAACTTCATTTCTCACCAGCTGCAGAATATTTTTGTTTTCCCTTTCCCGCTCTGCTCTATACCACTACACCGGCATTATGCCATGGATCCCGGTGCCCAGACCGAGTGCTTTAGACAGGGTGAAGGACTCCGATCGGGAGGGTAGAAATTTAGGGCCCCCACCCCACAATCCATCTGGAGTTAATGGTCAAACAAGATAGATTTTTCACCTATTAAATTAAATATCACTTCCTGCTGATGGATAAAATGCAGTTATAGGGAGTGCCTGGTTGCCAGTTGGGAAGTCGGGATTTTGGCGGTCGGCATTAAGTATTTGTTGGTCTTTTAATATTCAGGAATGTGGTGTCAGGCTCGCATTTGTCGGGATTCTGGGTGTCAGGATTTCTTATCAGACCCATTCGACCAATACACTTGCAAAGTGTACTTAGTTCCAATTTTAGATCTGTTATAGATGTTTGATTCCCACAATCTCCACTTGCATTCTGTGTGACTGAGCAAGTCACTTAACCGCTCCAGTGCTCTGGGGTTGCCCTTGTGCCTAGTGAGCCTTATCCAGTTACCAACAGAATAAAAAAACAGTCCAGATTTAAGCAGCTTCTTTATGGACTGGGGGGGGAGAAGAGGTGATGTCAGGGGACAGTCAGGAGGGCGAAGGATTCCCGGCCGAAACCCCTATGAAAACTGAAACATTATGTCGGCCCGGTGGCACTGAGGGCTGATGCGTCAGACTCCTTATCTCACGCAATGCCAGCAACCCGGGTTCGGGAACAACCTCGGGTCACCTGGGTGCCAGCACGGGGGAGGGTGGGAGCAGGACTGAGCAGTGGCTCTCCTCTCCCGGGGAAGGGTGGGGGTCATCTACCCATAGTCCCACCATCACTGGATGCTGTAGTCTCACTGTCACTGGATGGAGGTCCAGTGATAGGTGCAGGTGGTAATGGCAAGACCAGTAGGGTGTGTGTATGCGCGTGCCTCCACACATGTGCATCAGGTCAGGGATGCGTGGGAGTGGGACTGGGGAGAACAAATACAAAAATTACTTATGGAAAAAAAACCTGAAATGTTAAGTAGATTGTCAAGAATCTATCCACAAAGACAAGAGGTAAAGGCACTGCAGTAGGGTTTTCAAATGTGTTTTAGGTTGTACTACAAGGGCCTGTAGGTCAGAAGGGAAGCAGTAAGTCTGAAGTCACTGGTGAAGAATCCAGAGCTAGTAAGAAAGAAAATTCAGGAGGAGATACAGGCAAGTGGGGTACAGGGCCTATTTCCCAGCCACCTTTAAGTAACTTTAGGGTTTCCCTATTGGTACTCAACCCCAAAAAGGAGCAGGGAAAATTCAGGTTAATTCACCAATTGTCTGATCCAAAAAACATTTCAGTAAATGACTATATAGACTAGAAAAATTGTACCATGTGTTACAGTTCAGTGGGCAAGGCCATAGAGTTGATAAAAACAGTGAAAAAGGGGCCCTGTTTAAATAATGATGTTCAGTCAACCTTTTTGGCTGCTACCAGTACACCCTCTGGACTGGGACTTGCTAGGGTTTAAGTTTGAGGGGAGGTATTACTTCAATAAGGCCATGCCCATGGGGTGTTCAATGTCCTGTGCAACATTCAAAAAAATGTAGTTTCCTGGAATGGGAAGTCAGAGAAGTATTTAGATGCAAGGGCATGCTACAGTACCTGGATGATTTCCTAACTGTGTGTGTGTGTGTGTGTGTGTGTGTGTGTGTGTGTGTGTGTGTGTGTGTGTGTGTCTGTGTGTGTGGGGGAGGGGTGCAGAAAGTACAGATTGCCTACACAGTCTGGAGCCATTTCAAGGTCTGTGCAGTGTACTGGGGGTGCCCTTAGCAGAAGAGGAGATCAATTGGCCATCCAACTGTATCACCTTTCTAGGGATAGAACTGGGATCCATAGCCATGGAATCCAGAAAAGATGGGGGACTGCAGCAGTTGATAAAGGAAAGCAGGGAGGCCAGAAGGGTACCATTAAGGAAGATGCAGAGCCTTATAGGTCATCTCAAGTTTGCTTGTATAGCCATTATACCAGGGTGACCATTCCCAAGGAGGTTAGCAGGAGCTACAGCAGAAATCCAGCAGCTGCACCACTGGGTCAAAATAAGCAGGAGTATTAGTTAAGAACTAGAGTTGTGGGACTACTTCCTGCAGAACTTGAACAGCAGGTCCTTGTGGGAGGCAGACTGGGTGTACAACACAAATTTACAATTATACACTGGTGCAGCAGGTGGTGTAGGAATGGTTACCTTCTGGGCAGGTAAGTGGATGGCAGTGGAATGGTCAAAATAGTGGCAGGACACAGGCTTGTGCAAGGACACCACACTGTTAGAGGTTTTACCTATTTTAGCAGCCATCTGGACATGAGGGGTAATAAAAAGGTTTGGTTTTGGTGAGACAATCAGGCAGTTGTGCAAGTTCTGAACAGGCAGATGACCAAGCCTCCCTCAGTCATGAGAATATGGCACATCCTAGTCCTAAGGTGCCTGTAACTAAACATTACATTCAGGGCAAAGCACATTCCAGATTACAATAATGCAATTGCTGACTGTCTTTCTCATTTACAACTGCAGAAATCTAGGGAGATTGTTTCTTTTGTGGAGGCAGACAGTGTGCCAGTACAACCCACATTGTGGGATATTAGGCTGAAAGAGCTGGGTTCCTTTTCATAAATTTATAGGTGCCTAGTATGCTGAGGTCATACGAGTCATCCCTCAGGATATTTCATGAATCTTTGGGAAGGGCCCAGCTCCCAGTAAGTTGGAGGATACCAGTTGGATAGGTAATGCAATTCATTGTTCAGCTAATGGAAGATGGGATGGCACAGTTCACTGTAGCCTCTTTCCTGGCAGCCATTTCAATGATCAGCAATCTTAGGGGCATAGAGCACTCATGCAAGGCCAAGGCAGTGAATGGGATGATGAAGGGGTGGGCCAGACTGAGGCGGTGGGTACAGGACAGAAGGCAGTCCATGACCATTAGTATAATGAGGAAGGTGATTGGAGAGCTACCCTCAGTATGTTCCATAGGTTATGAGGCTAGGCTTCTTGCCATCACATTCAATTTGCTATTCTTTGGTGCATTTCATATTAGCGAGGTAGCTGCCAGGGCATCAGATCAGGACACAGAACAGACAGTATAGGGGAGAGATAAGCAGATAAGGCAGGAAGGGCTGAACATTATACATTGAAAGATCCAAGACAGACCAAAGGAGAAAGGAGGCATGGGTGCAGCTAGCCAAAGGCATAGAGGAACTGTGCCTGCTGATAGAAGTTCAGGGACTGCTAGAGGTTAGGCCAGCAGGAGAAGGGGGTACTCTTAATTTATGGTAATGGTGGGCTAGTTACAAGGTACTAGGCAGTGTTAAAGAAGGCTGTAGTCTTTGCAGGTTTGATCCCAGCTGAGTTCAATACACATTTGTTTAGAATTGGGGTGGCATTAGAGGTGGCTGTGGCAGGTATTTCTGGAAGAGGCATTCACAGCATTGGTAGATGACCTCTGGTAGATACAGGGCACACATATGTACACAGCAACATACTTGACTTTGTTCCTTTTCTCTTGCTGGCAGGAGTGCTACAAGGAAGTGGGGATGTATTGACAGTCATTTGTATATTGGGCTGTGAGAAGAGAGGCTTTGAAACTGGGAGACCAGCAGTTGGGCTTGGATATTAACAAAGGGAGACTGTCCTGGTTTGGGTTGAGGGGCATGCACTGGCTGCAGTTGCTACCCCAGCTGTGGCATCTGAGGAAAAAATGGGCAAGGTTGTATATCTTGGTGATATTACTTTGCACAGATGCCTTGGATAAAACTCCTAAATCAGACAGTGAAGGACACTGACAGCATTTAAAAGATGCGGGATGGAGTAAAAGTGATCTGATCGGCACTGATCCCCAGGTGGGTTTGGAGGAATGGGGGTAACCTGAAAGTGTTGGACCTTGCAAGGAAGGCTATGAACAGGCATGCAAGGATGCTGGCTCCATCAGGTAATTTTACAGTAGTATCACACCCAGAAATAATAATGGACTGCCCAGGGTTGTACAGGCCAGACTGGGTGCATTCGTAAGATGTTAGCATAGACATCTTCAATGTGCAAATAGAAGAGGCCATTGAGTCAGCAATGAGCTAAGGGGTCAGGGGTAATAAGAAATGAGGGGAAGGGCACCTTCTATAGCAAGTGGCAGGTGGTCTGGTGGCCAAAAACATCAGGGGGTGTCCATAGCAATAGGGACCTAAAGGAAATGTGGTGACCAGGTCCAGGGGTTGCCCACTGAGGAGAGCAAGGCCTGATTTACATTGGGCATGCACGTGAGACCCGATTTACATTAGGCATGCCTTACTCAAGAGATGGGTGGGTGTACACCTACATGACCTAGCAACCCTTGTGAGCCTGCCTTCAGTTCGCAGTATAAGGGAATATAGCATTATGATGTAATGTTCGATTTACGGTCTTAGTGCGCCATGTACTGACATTAGCCAATATGCAAGCTTAGCATGACTTTCTGAAAAGCTCTATTGTTACCCAAAAGTGCTGCTTCTCAACAGTATTGCTCATCTATGTGTACATGTGAAAAGTTATAATTTTGGGTGCCAAGACTCCCACCTTATCTACCAATGAGAGCCTTATATGGCTTGGCAGATAAGATGTTACTTGGGTAACAGACTGTTATCTATACTGTATAATATCATATAGGTTCTTTGTTGACTGGAGTTTTCTGCATGATCACCTGGGTGTCTGGAGAGGTGCCAAACTCACAGCTGTTTAGGTAAGCTGTTTTATGTGTGTGCTGGAAAATGAACCTTGTAGACTACAACACCTGTCTCTGTACCATCAGGTCAGAGTATTCTGCCAGAACCCAGCTTGTTAGCACCAAGCTTACAAAGTGGTGACTGCAACAGGACCTGATTGGACAGAACTGAGCCAGAGCAAACCAAGGTGTTCAGAAAAACTTTATACAGAATATCTTTCAGGCATCTCCGTACCTGTAAGGGTCTGGGATCGTGGAAGGTGAGAGAATCTATGCCCCCTCATCCTGATTAGTTGACTGGAATGAATATGTTGCAGAGTGAGAATGAGGAGTTGTGTGAGGAATTGGAAAGGTGTCAGGAAACGCTGGACAGGAAAATTATGGAAAGTCATGAAATGAGCATCGCTTACAGAGTTTTGCAAGAGAATGTAGCAAAAGGACAGTACAGAGGTAAAGTAAATCACTCGTAATGTAGAGCCAAGATGACGAAGTTACACCAAGTCGTAAGGAGCAACAGAGTTCTACAAAAACTTAGTGATCTTACGAGATCAAATAGGCAAACTGGGTGTGCCATAGGCCCTCATCTGCCAACAGTATCTATGTAATCCTAAAGGGTCATGCGCTGGCAATGCTGTATCCTCCTCTCATTGGTGTGATGTCATCAAAGAGGACGACAGTAATGAGAGAGAAATCCAAGATGGTGGTACATGGGACTCCAGTGGACTGAGGCCTCAGCCTCCACCAGTTGCTGCTCTGAATATAAAAGACAAAGGTAGAACAAATCATTGATTTAGTGGTCACAAAGGCTGGGGGTCTCAGTCGGCAACAATCTGGCAAGCCATTTCCAACATGCTTAAAAGAGGTGGAGAAGCAAACTAATTCAAGGTGTGGCTATGACCATAGCCGAAGCTGTCAACAAAATTATTGCAAACTATAGAGATGGGTGTGCCCCAAATGCTTTGCAGTCCGCACAGGCCATTCAAACAATTACAGACAAGGTGGGTCGAATGGGCCCCACCGATAATTTGAGTTGTCATCTGGAAAAAGTGAAAAGTAACTGTGAGATGCTCAGCCTTCCCCCTGAGCATAGAGTGCAGGTCCTGGGACAAACTGTCAACCCAACACTTTGGGCCAAGTTGCCCGAAGGAGTTCGGTCAGACAACAGGGCCAGATTTTAAACAGTCGCTGCAGCTCTTCTGCATGCAAACAACCCCAGCCTCATTGGTGTAAGGCTGGCCCAACTAATCAAGCAGTATGCCAAGGAGCCGCTGGCCCAGTAAGATAGCCGACTGTGGCTGGTATACCGAACTGGCAAGACCATGGCCGGAGAGGAATCTAACAGATATTCAATTGAGTACAAACTTTTTTTGAAAAATTGCAGCCAAACCTCCATGAAAAAGTGGAAGTGATTGTATTCCCAGACCAGGACCGTTTCCACCACGTTTTGGAATGGGTCAAACAAGCCTTCCAGATTTTTATTCAGGATTTGACAACCTCAAAGGTCAGTGTAGCCACGGTGCAGCCCAGCACTGAGTCGTCCACCCAGTACATGGTAGAAAGCAAGGCCAAGACCATCAGTCAAACAAGGCCTCCTACCAAGAGGGGGAGTAGGTACAACACCATCAATAAAAATGATGAAAAGTACTGTCCCAAGTAAAATTAGAACCATGATAAGGATAAGAAGGGAGGATACAAAGGGAAGATGCCAGGCCCTTCTTGCAAAGACCTGGCTGAAGAACACAATCTGCTCCAGGAATTTATGGCAAAAATCCAATCCACAGCTATGACCCTGTCTATATGAACCGTAGCCACAATTCTGTCCACCCTTCCAGCAGAGGAAATGCCATAGGAGAGAGAGGCCTCCAAACAAAATTCCCTGTACTTGGAAGTACAGCAAATGCTCAAAGAAATGAACCCATTGGGTGACTCGACCCAAAAAGGATCAGACTGATGGTGTCAGGACCCAGTCCACATAGTCAATACCATTGTGATTGATAATTAAGGCCATCCTTGTGTAGAAGAGCAGGTTGTGGGCCATCAGTTTGAATTACTTCTAAACACGGTCGCCACAGTTTGTGTTACATCAGGATGACCCACAGCAATCCCCATGGTCAACAGGGAGACGCACTTCCACCCAAATCTTTGAGGGGACTGTATTAACATCGTACAGGTCCAAACCAATACCACTGGTAATTGGCACCCTGCAAGTCAAACATGGTTTTGATTAATGGTGTTACATCAGTACCAAAGCATTTTGGGAGTGGACTTCTTTGCATGCTATGGATGAATTGTGGATCTGGCCAACTGGCTAGTACTCCAAATGCCAGCCCATTGCTCACTGCTATGCATCTCCAATTCCAATGTAGTGGCTGCAGTGAAACCAAATGATTTGGACTATGACGTCAGTCATGCTGCAAAACCATAGGCTTTTCTCTGAGCTCAAGCCCATTCTGGAGAGACATCTAAAAGCCTTTGCAAAAAACAGACATGATTGTGGAAGAATGACTACCATAATTCAGGTGGCAGGAGATGACCCACCCAGACAAAGGCAATACCCATTTCCTGCAGAAACAATGCCCTTTCTGAGGGCAACAATGGAATCCCTCCTGAAACAAGGTATCGTGAGGCCCTGTATTTCAACAGTCAACTCTCCCATATAGCCAGTGAAGAAGTCCAACAGTTGGAGACATACCACTGATTACAGAAGACTTAACCAAGTCACCCTCAGTTGTGCACCTACTGTGACATCTGGCCCAGATGTGCTCAGACTTCTCAAACCAGACCACAAGTGGTTCAGTACTTTGGATATCTCCAGTGGATTTTGGTCTCTGCCATTGGCCCCTGAAAGTCAAAACAAATTTACTTTCACCTTTGAGTGATGACAATACACGTGGAATTGATTCCCACATGGATTCCATAACTCTCCCTCCCTTTTCCACATCCGCATGAAGGAGGCCATCAGAAATTTCTCAATGTCACAGTGCCTACTGCATTACATGGATGGTCTTTTGCTAGCCACTCAGACTTTGGAAAGTCATTTGAAGCTATTGGCTGAGCTCCTAGGCCTCCTGCAGGAAGAAGGCCTCAAATGCAACCCTGCAAAGGTGCAGCTATGCCAACCAGAAGTTTCTTTTCTGACCTACGCATAACCACCAACGGCAGAAGCCCTGCCCTGGATAAGGTTCCAGGCATCCAGGATTTGCCACTACCAACAAATGTGGCCATTCCAAGACGTTTTCTGGGTATGGTCAACTACTCCAGGGACTTCATTTGTGGTTTTGCACAGAATGCCACACCCTTAAATGAGCTCCTGAAAAAGGATGTCCCTTGGAATTGGGGACCTTAACATACAACTGCTGTTACTTCTTTAAAAGAAGCATTGGCCTCAGCGCCAGCTTTGGTCAACCCAAATCCAGATCGTCCATTCCATTTGGAGACTGCCACTTCAGTTCCATGTTAAAATAGTGATAATAAAATCGTGACTTCAATATTAGCATCTTTTTTTCAGTGACCCTAATAATAGCGCTCTGCAACTTTAGCACCACACATAATTAGCTACCTGTAAAAATAGCACTTGGCATCAATACACAATCTTCAGCTCTGGTTGTTGTTACCTCTGCAATTTTGATTTCATAAGGCATAATTTCAGTGAAAGTGCTGAATCTGGCATCCTGTGCATGTACAACACTCTGTGGAGGTAGCAGTGCTAAATATTAAGGTACGAATGCTAGCACTCAGCAGCAGTTTTATGGGATATATAAAGTTTTGAGTGCTATTTTCTGCTTCAGGAAAGATTTTTATCTGCTGCATTGAGATTTTTGTAATGCCGAGTTTGTGTGTTCAAGTCTGCAGTCTCTCGCTCTCACTTCTCTATTTCAATTGAAAAGACTGGGTCTGCGTCAAACCAAAATCCCCAATTTGATAGCTCGTCTCAAAGTTAAAGCTGACAGTTGTTCAGAGACCACTTCCCCCACCCTTCAGACAGGTTTTTGGAGTTTTCTTTTAGTAATTATATTTTTGGTACAATTATTGAATATTTTTATTTGGATTCTCTTGTGGGGATAATTAAGGTTGCCTGATCTCAACATGATGGCAATGAAGAAAAGGAAATGCACTCCAGCTGCTAAGGCCAGCAAGAAAATCATCCTATCTAAATGGCGGTAGCTTTTTTTTTTTCCACAGGGGAGCTCACTGTTAGTCGCCATTTCAGACCAATAGCTCAAATGAGCTAGTCGCTCACATTGCAGTCGCAGAAAAAAGTCACGATAATGCCGTCGCTATTATGTAGTCACCATTTTAACGGGTAACCGCTACTTCAGAGGCAGGAATGTCAGCTGTTTTGGCACAAAATGCAAATGGAACCCTAAGGCCCATTGTCTATGTCTCCCAAATGCTTTCTCCCATAGAACTGAAGTACTCCCTCTGTGAGAGAAACCTGCTGCCAACATTCTGGGCTGTTAAGCATTTCACCTACATCATAGGGTTTTTCCCTATTGCATTACACCCCAACCACACCTTAACCAACTTCCTCTTAAATGACAGAATCAAAGACGGAAATACGTCTAACACCAGACTCACTCATTGGTCATTGCTCTTGCAAGATAGGGACATTACTGTCCTTTTGCCACATTGCCTCCTGTATGCAGGAGAACCGCATGAATGTGGCTTACAACTACCTGTCTTGCCAGACCTAAGCTCATTATTGCCATCTACAGAGAGGATCTTAAGACTCTGCATTTTACTGCATCTTTACAGATGGCTCCTCTTCATATTTTGAGGGAGAACAAATTGCAGGATTTGGGGTTCTGGTCCTGACAACAGCACGAGACACAATTGAGGTATCTAGAAAATGTACTATTCGATCTTCACAGTACACAGAACTTGCAGCTGTGGCATGTGCTCTGGCAGTGGTTCAACAAGGAACAGAAGATACCATTATCTTTTCTGATTCATCATGGGTGTGCAGTTCTTACTGAATTGCTCCCAGTTTAGAGAACACATGATTTCGACTCCTGAGAGGGTACTCCTGTCAAATACAGAGATCTGTTTATTTACATTGTCAATGTTGCTGACCAGTTTCTTTTCCAACTCTACATTCACAAGGTAAAAGCCCATTCCAAGGCTGAACCTTTCCATGACCAAAATGACTGTGTTGACTCCTTGGCAAAGGATGGAGCTGGGAGGGGTATGGATCATGGCATCTCCCAATGAGGTACACATAGTGGCTGCCAACAAGAAAACCAAAGTAGTCCCTCTGGATCTCCATGCAGTCCAAAAGGCAGATCCAGAAATCAGAGAAGTATTTGAATACCTCTCAAAGGACACAAAGAGATGTCAATGAACAACCCATTGCACAAACATGCTGATTATCTCCATCTCTCTGCAGACCAACAGTTGGTATTTTACCAATCCAAAAATGTGACAAATCAAAAACTTTGGGTGATACCCAAGGAACTCAGATCTGAGTTTATACACCAGGTCCATGATACCCCAACAGGTGGATACCAAGGGGTAGACAAGACCCTGCAGAGATTGAGAACTATTGGTTGGTGGCCAAGAATGACAGCAGATGTCAAACATTATGATGGCAATTGTATACCCTGTGCACAAAACCCTACTCCTGGCAAGAAGAATGTCAAAGTATTGCCCAAAAGGCAATCAGGCACTTGGAATGCAATTCAGATCAATCACTTCATTCTATTAACCACCACCAGTAGGAACAACAAGTATGCACTTGTAGTCACAGACCTCTTCTCCAAATGGGTAGAGGTCTTCCCTTGTCAGACTTGTAAAGTGAAAGAAACTGCCAAAATCCTGGTAGATCAAGTGTTCACCAGGTGGGACCTACCTCAAGGTGGACTCTGACTAAGGAACTAGTTTTACAGGTGAGGTGATGCAAGACTGTTTAAAACTACTAGGAGTTAGCCAAAAAATCCACATTGCATACCCCTCCCCCAATCCTCAGAACAGGTAGAGAGAGCAAACAGATGAATCAAATGTGCAGATTTGCAGATCAAACCCTCAAAGGTTGGATACCATATTGCCATTACTTCTAATGGCAATTAGAGGGACCCCAGCAACTGCTACCCGGCATATCCCTTTTTCAGGTAATGACCGGCAGACAGATGAGACTATCTGAACATCTGTGGATTGATCTCAAAACCCCTACCACAGACAGTGTCCATGGAAACCTATGTGGAACAACTGAAAAACAATTTGGTAAAAATGCACCTGTTTGCAGCACAAAACTTGGGCCAAACCCAACAGCAATCCAAAATGTACTTTGACAAAAATGTTAAAGTAGATAGGCAAGCTGGAGAACAAGTCATGGTGCTGAAATTTGCCACCTCTGCCCACTCATTTGCAAACAAATGGGAGGGAACCTATGAGATCATTAAACTGAGCCCAGCAGTGTACCAGGTACACCTAACTGACCGTAAAAAACTGACTGATAGGTGGTTCCATGCAAACCAACTGAAATTATACAAAGGCAATTAAGCTGTCTTAAATCAAAGTAAACTCCCTCCTCACCCTGGGGAGGAGGGAATTTAAACCAGTTTTCTGCTTCCCTCTCTTTTAGAAACCATGATGCATCTCCTTTTCTTCCTGCTGGTGCTAGCAAGTGCAAGAGAGCTGACCTACATTGAGAAGACCCGAGCATGGATGCTCCTCCATCTTCTAACCCATGATACCCCACAGGGGCCTTCACCACTCAATACCATCACTAGCGTGGCTATTAACGTTCCCCAAAAAGTTGTCACTGTTCAAATATGCCCACCTCAATGCCATGGTGGTGTCCCCTGACCAGTCAACCCTCCAAACTGAGTGGAAAACTGATTCACCCAATGGATGACAAATCCCAGTGGTCTGCCTTTCCAAAGGAACCTTCTAAGGCCGACCCAGTACCTGCATTGCCTCTAATGGGACTTTGGCCACATGCCAAACCCAACTACAGCACATGGGCCTCTACAGTCTTACAGCTATGATGAATCCAGATTTCTGCACACAATTCCCTAATGACACTTCCTGCCATTTCTGTTCCTCTGATACAATGGCAAGTGCTGCCCTTTTCCTGGCTGTACTCCCACCATCAGGTAATGACCCTGTACAATGCCCAATCTGAGAGCCGGGCCCTCCCAGTGGCATGGTAGCAAACTCCCTGCCTGGAACCCTCATTAATAATGTGCAGTTCATGCATGTCCTGGGGTGTTAAACCTCACTCTCTGGAATATGGCAAAGTTTGGTTAATGCTCATCAACCAATGTATCTAAACTTCATGCAGTAATGTTGATAGATCTAATGGCAGCAAGTCAAGCATGTACACAAGACCCTGTAGCCGGGCTGCATACTACTGAGCATTTAGGAGTATTCAGGCATCCCAAGAGAGCCGCTTACACAAAACATAGCAGGCACAATAGGTGCTGTTACAGGTTTATTTGGCACTGGAATGTCTATTTGGAATCGAACCAATTTGGCTACAATTAAGAGTCAAACTTGCAAATTTAATGATGGTTTAGGACAAAATGTCATGGAGCCTGTGCTACACAGTATAGATGGCATTTCACAAGAAGAACATTTCATGGTCTACAACATGCATGATATTGCACAATTGTTTAATGAGTCAAAAAATAAAATCAATATATTCATTTTCCAGAATAAAGAAGCTACACAGCATCCCATAGGCAGGGACATTCCTTGTTCATCTTATGGTAATTTTGCTTTTAATACTAAAACCAATCTCTTCTGAGATCTGAAATTGGGGAAGATCCCAGATTTTATCCATGACAGACGTATGGTCAAATGGCATTGTCCAGGTTGCCACACACTTACATACACCAATAAATGTATTGGTAAAAAATGGTTTCTTTTTCCATAGTTACAGCAAGAAACTTGGGATATGTTACTCGTCACCCCAATATGGGACCTTGTTAAGACACACGTAGCACTTTGAAAAATACAATGTATGTGACTTTTACAGTTTCTCTTCTACATTTTGATCCAGCATCTTCTGTCTTTGACAAGCTGGCAACTATCCACTCCATAGGTCTAGAAGGTAACATCTACTGGGAACATATGGACTTCCTTCCTTTGCTGCGGTTTCATGCTCAACTTGATGCTGGGGTTGTGCTGCAGACTGAATGTTGTGCAAAAAGGGGTGACAATTACCTGTGCAGATGTGATGTGTTCGATGTAATGAAGCCTGTCTGTGGTAATGCTCCAAGTTTTATGAATCGGTCCTATACCCTTGATATGGACCTCTTTCAGAATTACTTTAATGAGTCTGCTCTTACAAATGCTACATCACCAACTGCTGAAGACAAATTGACACCAAAGCTGCCAGACTCCAAGCCTGCCAAGGCTGCCTTTTCTGAAAATATTCAACTCCTCACCAGCAAAATCACCAACTCATCCTTCATGTGCCCTAGTCTGCTCACCAAGTTGCTTTTTCCTGAAGTGCATGTGTCATACAATGCTGATGGACTTTACTGTGTTGTTACCAATCATAAGACTCTTTCTTATGGGCCTTTAATGTGTAATGTTTCTATGCCTAACTTTTGTTTTGCTCCACAGTCATTGGCCATATGGTTATCACCCCAGTTCCCACCCTGGAACCAGATTACATTGATAGTGACCCTATCTTGATGTCATTTCTCAATACATACCCGTTTTCAATGTTTACACTGATCCGCTTACTCTAAATCTCAGAACTCTTTTAGAGAAGAAAGATACACATTTAATACATATTAGCAATAATATTACTAAAGTTGATAATTCTTTAAACACTTTATTCCACAATGGAGATCTCTCCACTGCCTTATCCAACACTGCCTTAGAGATGACATTTAAAGGTTTTGTTATTCTTCAGGTGTTTTTGGTATTTTTCATGATCCTTACCTCAGCTGCTTGAGATGTACTTTGAAACACTGAACAACTGAAATTTCTTTACAAAGCTTATGCAGCTGGACTGCAACTAAGATACCTGTACCAACTTACTAGCTATTCTTGTTGTTCCCTCCTTATTCAGGCAACAAGGGGAGGTGATGTAGACATACATGATGATGACCCAGCAACCCTCATGAGACTGCCTTCAGTTTACAGTATGAGGGAATATAGCATTATGATGTAGTGTTTGATTTATGGTCTTAGCGCACCACCTACTGATATTAGCCAATATGCAAGCTTAGCATGACTTTCTGAAAAGCAACATTTAGGCCTCACAACCCCCAATGACACACCCCATCATCTGTCAATCTTGGGATGATTTGTGGGTCCAAGAGGGGGGGCGGAGCAACCCTAAAGATTTTTCATTTGCTGACTGTGTTTTAACCCTGAATGATCTTTTTTCTTTTGCATAGAATACACACATACACACACACACACACACACACACACCCAACAACACACGCCAGCACACACACACATACACACCGCACACACACATGCACACACACACACGCACACACACACACACAGTTTTGGGATAAATGCAGTGATAAAAAGTAGTACCGAGTCAGGCAGTGGAGATATCACTAATATCTCCATGTTCCTATACATCATAGTGATATCTCCATGTTCTATACGTCATGGTGATCTCTATGTTCCTGTACATCATACAAAGGAAAGAGAAAGTATTTCACTTTCCATTGCAGGATTATGTCTATAGTATGTACACCCCCCAAACACACACACACACACACACACACACACACACACACACACACACACACACACACACACAGCACACAATCCCTCTGTCATCTGGTTGATCTGCCATAATGTTTTAGATAGACAATAATTTTAAAAACTTATCTGGTTGATCCTGCCACTCTGCGGTTTGGTAGGCAAAGGATTACTTTCATTTTCCTTCCAAAATGTAGTGTGACTGAGCAGTAGTAACAGACTCCCATAAGCTACTCCCAGACCATCATAGTAAAGCAGTCTGAACGAGGTACATTAGAAAAACTATTGTTTTAGTAATTTTTAGTGCATTTCTCTACAAGAACCTCCAGACTGTACAAGAACTGAGAGAGACAACAAGTCGGCAAGTTCAGCACAGCAGAAGGAAGTGTGAACAAGTTTTGCTATATCAACAGACACACGTTACCTTCTGCTATGCTGAAGCTACTGACTCTCTCTCTCTCTCTCTCTCTCTCAGTTCCCAGTACAACTGGCAGCTTCTTCTAGAGAAATGCACTTAAAATTACTAAAATGACAGTTTTTCTAATGTACCTCATTCAGACTGCTTTACTACGATAGTCTGGGAGCAGCTTATGGGAGTCTGTTACTACTGCTCGGTCACGTTACATTTTGGGAGGAAGTGAAACCAATTTTATGTATACCAAACTACAGTGGCAGGATCAACCAGATATGTGTTTTAATGATTATGTGCCCCAAAAATAACAGCAAGATCAACCGAGATATATTTTTTTTTTTAAATAAAATATGTTATGAGTTTTGTTGCAGGGGGATAAGTCAGGGAAACAGTGAAACTACCAATGTGGCTACTAGTGGGCTACCAAACCTCAGACTGGCATCATAAACCACATACATTTTAAATGCTTATTTAAATAATTTTTGTAAAAATAATGGCAGAATCAACTCTCTCTCTTTAAAACTAAAACAGTCCACCAAATATTTATTTTCCAAAAACCATTCTGTTTGTCATCTCGTGTTGGAGGAGGGTACTGAGGACTGTGCTTGAGAAGGTTCTGTCACATGTGGTCCAAAACACATGTTGTATAAACAGAACATGACATGGTCTGAGTGAAGATATCATATTTATCTTCATAAGAGCCCAATGACATCAAGATATCATTGGCCTTTCATGAAGATAAATATGATATCTTCACTCAAGCCATGTCATATCCCACAGAGATGAGATCTAGTGAGATAGAGAGAGATATAGACACACACACACACACACACACACACACACACACACACACACACACACACACACACACTTTCTCTCTGTCTTTCTCTCCACACACAATGTCTCTTGAGATATATATACTGTATATATAGATATATTTTTATATAGATACAGCCATCTCTCTATATATCTATATATTATGGTAGCACGGTAGTGCTACCATAGTTAGGGTTGAGGAGCCATTTCTATGTTAAACCCAAAATTTTGCACCTTAATAACTTTGCAACTGTTTGACGGATTTGCCTGAAATTTGGAATACACAATCAAGAACCATAGGCCTTGGGATCTGCCAAGTTTCGTACCAGTCGTGCATACGGCTGTGGAGTTATTAAGCATGATCTGCACGTGCATTTATGCTTTTTCTGGAATTCTACGGTCGCGCCTACAGGTCACACAGTTTGTGTGACCTGCTCAAAATCTTCCAGGAACTTGCAGCCAGGGTCCCCAATGTGTCTTTCAAAGATTTGATGAAAAAATATTAAACGGTTCAAAAGTTATTCAAAAAAACATTTTCCCATTATAAGTCAATGGGAAAAGTTAACAAAAAGTTTGACAGTGTCGCAAATGCATTTTTACTTTCGCAAATGGCCCTGTTACTTTCGCAAATCCGCCATTTTGTTTTCAGTTAGTGATCAGAAAAATGCTTGGCATTTAAATTTGGGACCCTATAGCAACCTAATTCTTTTTGTATTCACCGAGTCGGACCCTGAGGATGCTAGTCATGTCTTTATTTTGGGGTAAAACACCCCAGACATACGTTTTTCAAATTTCTGGAAAAAGTACTTTCGCAAATTACTTTCGTGCTCATGAAAATGTCTCAATTTTTTGCGAAAGCTTTCGCAAATTGCGACAGTAGTTTTCTAGTCCGTGGGAAAATGACAGCAATTCTTTGGCACTGCACTGCAAAAGAACGGTTGGGAGTTTTGGGCTGAAATTTAGAGGGAACGCAGCTGACATCTCACAGATGTGCCTTTCAGTGTTGAGTTGAAAAAATATTATACAGCTGCAAAGTTACGGCACTCCAAAGTTGGTGTTTTTTCCCCACTTACGGCGCCCAATGCATTACAGGAATCCTTTGGCACCCTGCTGCAAAATAATGGTTTGGTCTTTTTTCCTGAAATTTGGAGGAAAGACAGCCAACACCCCACAGATGTGCCTTTCAGTGGTTTGGTGAAAAAATATTACAGGGAGGCAAAGTTATGGTGCTCCGAACTTCTCTTTTTTCTCCATAGGATAACATTACAGTGTTCGCCGCACCTTTCAGGGCCCGTATCTCGGAAACGGTGCGAGATACGGACTTTGTCGGAAAAATTCTTAGCCCCCTAATGGTGGCTAAGTATAAAACTAGCCAGGACAGTCGTAAATCATATGACTTTTACATTTTTTTTCTACGTTGTACGGTTCCTGAGATATAACCTATTTGGTATTCGAAGTCCTCATTTTCTGCTCTGATACCCATTATTATGCATACATTCTTTGTACTCACTGTCTTTTTCTATGCAGGTTTTGGGGAAAACCAGCAGGTGCGCTTACATTACTGTTACCGTTGCCCTTTCCACTTGCGGTTCCATACCCGTTTCACTTACCATTGACGTCTACGCCACCATGTGTGTTATCCTTTGCGCTTGTGTTTGTTATTTTTTGCCATTTGTGTCTACGGTACTGTTTCTCTTTCTGTTTCACTTTGCGTCACCATGCCCATTGACATTTCCGATGCAGGCACCATGTTACTATGTGACAACACATTACGTGGCAGACCGTTCCCATCTACGCCACCATGTGCGTTACCAATATGTGCCACTATTGGTGCTTCTGTTTGCATTGCTGTTCTTGTTACTATGCCACAAGACATCACGTGGCAGGGCCCGGCTCCCGCCGCTGCATTACATTCACTATTTCTTGTTATCATTCTCAAAAAGAAGGGAAATTAGAGGCAAAAAACTCCGTTTAATGCATTAGTTAGGGTTGTTCCACAGTGACAAAAGTGAGGAAATTGGTGTTAGGGTTGAAAACCCCCCTTGGACCCCCTGCCCACCCCCCAACCGGCATTGGGGTCATCGGTCCTAACTCTCACCCCATTCTCCTATACTTCTGCTGCTTTACACATGTGATGGGGTGAGTGTTGGGACAATGACAATACTAATGCCAGTTGGGGGGGGTGGGCAGGGGCTCAAGTATTTCACCTAACAAATTACCAACTTTTGTTACTGTGGAACAATAACATTAATCGATAAATTTTGCCCTCCTATATCTATCTATATTAGAGGCAAAACTCTGTTTAATGCATCAGTTAGGGTTGTTCACAGCGACAAAAGCGAGGAATTCGATGTTAGGGTTGAAACCCCTTTGCACCCTCAGCCCACCCCCCCAACTGGAATCTGGGTGCACATTGGGGCCATCAGCCCTGTCACCCCATCACATGTGGAAAGAAGCTGAGGAATAGGAGAATGGGGTGACAGGACTGAAGACCCCAATGTGCACCCGATTCCAGTTGGGGGTGAGCTGGAGGGGTGCAAAGGGGGTTTCAACCCTAATATCGAATTTCCTCGCTTTTGTCACTGTGGAACAACCCTAATTGATGCATTAAACTGAGTTTTTTGCCTCTAATTTTCCTTCTTTTTGAGAATGATAATGAGAAATAGTGAATGCAATGCAGCGACAGGAGCACTGGGCCCTTTGGGCCCCGCACTCCCACCACATGACGTCTTGTCACATAGTAACATTGTGCCCAGAAATGCAAATTGTAATACGCATGGTGATGTAAAGTGAGACAGAAAGAGAAACAGTACTGTAGACAGAAATGTTAAAAACAACAGAAACACAACCACAAATGAAAACGCAAAGAGTAATGCACATGGTGGTGTAAACGTGAACGGTAAGTGAAAAGGGTACAGAACTGCAAGCAGAAATGGTAAAAGTAACAGTAATGTAAGCACACAGGCTGGTTTTCCCCAAAAGCTGTATAGAGAAAGACAGTGAGTAGAAAGAATGTATGCAAAATAATGACTCTAGGAACACAAAAATCTGGAGTTGGAATAGTAAGTTGTTTATATCTCAGTAAGCGTACGACATAGAAAAAAATTTTAAAGTCATATGTATTATCACTTTCCTGGCTAGTTTTGTACTTAGCCCCCATAAGGGGGCTAATAGTTTTTCGATAAAAACTCCATATCTTGCACCGTTTGAGATACGTGTCCTCAAAGGCGCGGCAAACGCGATAATGTTATCCTATGGAAAAAAAAAAACAGAAGTTCGGAGTGCCATAACTTTGGCTCCCTGTAATATTTTTTCACCAAACCACTGAAAGGCACATCCGTGGGATGTTGGCTGAACCCCCTGCAAATTTCAGCCAAAAAGACCAAACCGTTATTTTGCAGCAGGGCGCCAAGCAATTGCTGCAATGCGTCAGCTGCCGTAATGTTATCCTATGGGAAAAAGCATCAAATTTGGAGGGCCGTAACTTTGCCGCTGTGTAATAGTATTTCAACACAACACCGAAAGGCACATCTGTGAGATGTCAGCTGCGTTCCCTCCAAATTTCAGCCCAAAACTCCAAACCGTTCTTTTGCAGCGGGGTGCCAAAGAATTGCTGTAATTTCCCCACAGCCTAGAAAAGTACTGTCGCAATTTGTGAAAGCTTACGCAAAAATTTGCGACACTTTCGTGAGCAAAAGTGTACTTTGTGAAACTACTTTTTCCAGAAATTTGAAAAACATTTCTGGGGTGTTTAACCCCAAAATAAA
>CM057453.1:557195000-557300000 GCA_016271365.2 Neoceratodus forsteri | reverse complement strand
CCGCTGGTGATACCTCTCCCTATACATCCCAGTATCCCCCAGCCCTCCCTACTGCCTTCTCGCATTGCTTGCCAACCTTAAGGTCATCTGATATGATTACCCTAGGTCTCTTTCCATTTTGTTGTTGTTACTACCTCCCCCATTGTGTAATCTTTCCCTGGGCTTTTGTTTCCTAGGTGCATTACTTTGCACTTCTTTGCATTGAATCCAAGCTGCCATACTTCTGACCATTCCTCCAACCTTGCCAAGTCCCTTCTCATCATTTCCATGCCTCCTTGTGTATCAACCCTGTTGCAGATCTTTGTGTCATCTGCAAAGAGGCATACTTTTCCTTCCAGTCCCTCTGCAATGTCACTTATAAAGACATTAAAAAGGACTGGACCCAGTACTGAACCCTGCGGTACCCCACTAATAACCCCTTTTTCTTCATAATGGACTCCATTTACAATTACCTTCTGTGTCCTGTTGTTCAGCCAATGTTTTACCCAGTCTACCACCTTGGGACCCACTCCCAGGTTGATTAATTTGACTACTGATCTTTTGTGTGGGACTGTGTCAAATGCCTTGCTAAAGTCTAGTTAGGCCATGTCCACAGCCCCTCCCTGGTCTACTAGTTTGGTCACCCAGTCAAAGAAATCAATTAGATTCGTCTGACATGACCTTCCTGCTGTGAACCCATACTGCCTTGGGTTCTGTGCCCCACTGGCCTCTAGGTACTCAACAATTCTTTCCTTCAGAAGTGATTCCATCACTTTCCCTACCACAGAGGTCAAACTGACAGGTCTGTAGTTTTCTGCCTCCGTCTTGGTCCCACTTTTGTGAAGGGGAATCACATCCACCTTCTTCCAGTCCTCAGGTACCACACCATCCTCCCATGATTTGTTAAAAAACATAGTCAGTGGTGTCACTAGTTCTCCGCTTAATTCTTTTAGAATTCTGGGGTGAATTCCATCTGGCCCCATTGCTTTGTCCACCTTCAGTTTTAAGAGTTCTTTCAGAACCCTTTATTCTGTGAAAGGACTGGGATCAACCCCCCTCTCCAAAGTGCTTCTGTTAATTGGATTAGGCACCTTCCCCACTTCCTCTTTTGTGAATACTGAACAGAAGTATTCATTCAGTATCCCTGCTTTATCACTGTCACTCTCTGCCCACGACCATCCATTCTAATCAGCCTCACTATCCCTCCCTTTGTCTTTCTATGCTCCCTGATATACCTATAAAAGGTTTTATCCCCCTTCTTAACAGAGTTAGTTATCTTTTCCTCAGTTTGTGCCTTTGCTATTCTGACTACCTTCCCTGCTTCCTTCTGCCTTAACTGGTACAGTTCTCTGTCCTGCTCCTTCTGTTTCCTTATACTTCCTAAATGCCATCTTTTTCTCCCTAACCTTCACCACTACCTCTTTTGAGATCCCTAGTGGCTTTTTCTTTAATTTTGATTTGTTTATTTGCATCACACAAAGGCTTGTTGCCTCTGTGATGGCAATTTTGATATTTGCCCATTGTTGCTCCACCCCTCCTTCTAGCCTATTTGCTAGTGCTTTTCTAAGGAACTCTCCCATCTTGCCGAAGACAGCCCTCCTGAAGTCCAGAACCCTCACTTTTGTATGGCTTGACTCTGTAGCAGAGTTTAGCATGAACCACAATTTTGGTGGTCACTTGTTCCCAAATGGCTACCCACTTCTAGATCTGAGATCCTCTCACTGTCCCTATTTGAAAGTACGAGGTCTAAGATTACTCCCTCATGAGTAGGTTCCAAAACTAGCTGTTTGAGGCATGCCACCTGAAGGGCATCAAGAATGGCCCTGCTTTTGGATGTGGCTGACACAAAGGTGCTCCAGTTAACATCTGGCATGTTAAGGTCCCCCATCAACAGTATCTCCTCTTTCTATGCCATCCTAAGTATGCCTTCTATCATATCCTTGTCCATTCCCTCCCCCTAACATGGGGGTCTATATACAACCCCTGTGCGGATTGTGGTGCCATTTGAAGTCTCTAAGATGACCCACAGGCCTCCTCTCCTCCCTGTTTACTCTTTTGTTCAGTTACTTTTATCCCTTCCCTTACATAGAGAGCTACTTCCCCCCTCTTCTGACCTCCCTGTCTCTCCTGTAGGTTGTGTACCCTGGTATGTTAATATCCCAGTCATGGTTCTCTGTGTACCATGTTTCTGTGACTGCTACAATTTCCAGGCATCCCTCTTCCATCAAGGCCACCAGTTCAGGGAGCTTGTTGCCCAGACTACGGGCGTTAGTACTCATTACCCTCCATTTCTTGATGGCAACCAGGTTTACTCCCATAGGCCACATAGCCCATTTTACAGGCATGACCCAGTAGCACAAGAATGTTAAGTGACTTGCTCAAGGTCACACAGTATGTAAGTGGATGCTGTGGGAATCAAACTCAGGTCTGCTGGATGTGCCAAGCTCATCCACAGCTTATTGCTCAGCCCTCTGTTAAACACTCTCCCATTTTCCTTTCCATGTCACCACGTATTCTGATGCTTTGACCAATTTTTTATAACTTAATTATTGGTGCTTGTGGTACCCTTAATACTGCACTATGTTCCTCTTTATCTCATCAACTACTGCGGTTTCTTTTCATATTTATAAGACATTCCACAATTTCAGACACCATTCCATGCTGTTTATCTGAATGATCTGTAAAAGTGTAGCTAATATCGTGGCATGTTCAGATAATACAAAAAATGAGAGCAAATATAGTGATAAAGGCAATAAAAGTTAGAATATTACTTTAACAAAAATTGGTCTAAAACATACCACAATATAGGACAGACAAAAAGAAAACACATGAGAGCACATAAAGGTGTAAAAGCTGTTTGCTGCCATAACAGTAAAAGACCATACTTAAAATTCAGAGTGGAAAAGATTAGGTTAATTTACTGCTAATGATCTTAATGGCCATACTTTACACCTCCCAGACAGACTGGTTTTACAAACAAAGGCAGATCTGAATGACTGTGCCATCAGAACTTTTGTAATCTGGACATGCAATGCAGCCAAAACAGTGACTGATTTGATACATCAGTTTTTTTTGTGGTTAATAAGTTTTATTGATTTGACTTAAGACGACACAAACATTAAAACAGTCGGATACATTGCAAAGATCTTACAGACTGTTACATAAGTCTGTAGAAGCAGAGAACGGAACATCCTGGCCAAATAGTAAACTGAATATACTAGCCAGGTAAGCAGTAGGATGATACTCTGTGCCTGGGTGTACAACACCTATCCAGCAGGAGATTAACTTTGAAAGTATTAGCAGTTGGTGCATTGCTCTATGGCTAACTCATACAAATATATCTTACCTGGCCCCATCCTGCTAGTTTCTGCAGTATTTGACAAAGCAAATACATCAGTTTTAAGAGTATATGAGCACTCAAAGTGGCCAAAAAACCAAACTGCATTTAATCAAAATCAGATGACAGCTTAAGGACCTTAAAAAACAGATTATCCAGTCAAAAATCAGATAGGTGGCAACCCTACACATGACAGATAACTGTTACTCTGTGGCATGAGGCTCAATGGCTTCATTAGATTCATCTGCACTGAACCTACAGTAGTTAAACCAAGTCTGCAAGACAATCACCAAAGCTTTGTTCTGTTAGACACTAATCAAAACCTCAAAGGTAAATGGGTCCTATTCTTTGGCTAGCAATTTGTCTCTTCTCTGCTAATACTCACCTTGGCAGTGTTGATGGCTGCACCATAGCCGGTAGTAATGCCACAGCCTATTAGGCAGACTTTATCCAGAGGAGCATCATCATCAATTTTAGCAACAGCATAATCATTCACAACTGTGTACTCTGAGAAGGTGCTGGTACCAGCAAATCGGAAAATCCGCTTTCCTTTGCAGCTAAACTTGGTGGTTGTCTCAGGGACATAGCCCCTCTTTGCAGGTAATCTGTGCAAGCAAACACAAGTCTCAGAAAGAAATACTATATTGAGAAATCAAAAGTAATAATTTTGCTTTCAGTAATGGGTACTTTCCATCCCCACGATTATATTATAGCATTTGTGAAAGTACTAGGTAACCAATGTTCTCGGAGGATCTCCCCACATAGGGGGGCTTGCCAGCATTGCTACAGATAACTATTAGTAAAGGTAGAAAATGGTAATGGGTTAGAACACATGGGGACTGTTCCATACCTCTGTAGAAACACTGATCAGGTAGTTGTAGTAAGTTACCTGTGGGGACCTCTGTTGAGGAGACTATGCAAACAAGCTACTGGAAAGATCACTTTTCTGGAGACCAATACTTGACACACATGCCAGTAGGCCCCTCTGTTCAGAGCTGTCCGATAGTACTGCACAGTCTGCAGCACTGCACCAAAAATAGTGCACAGCCAGCTATGAGTTATATTCAGCCAGTTGGCATGCTCTAACAGAGTTCACCTCCTCATGTAGCTGTTTCTGCAGTACTCGTGATTACACCCTGTGCAGATCAGATGGCAGCTGGCTAAGCAGGTGAGCAGGGGGTTGTGCCAGTTGTTTTTGACTGAGGAACAGGTGACCAGCATGAGGAGGCAGTGGAATGGGAGGGTGATACTCAGTGTTTGGGCAGGGTGAGGGCTGTTACACAAATGTGGGGTTGCACTTGGTCAGGGGGGCTGGTAATCCACCAGGGATACTGGTGCTGTATCAAACCTGGGCGATTGGGGGAAGGGGGTCCATGGGACACCAGGAAAGTGTCTTTTACATTCAAACACAGGTATCGGGGGGCAGAGGGTCCACTAGACAACAGGGAAGTGTCATTTACATTCAAACCTGGGCAATAGAGGGGAGTAGGGTCCATTAGACAAGAGGGAATTCAGCTGTAATACACCCACACTGCGTTCAGGGTGTGGGAGTGCAATCTTACTGTATAGTTAAGGCCAGATTTCAGCAAAGGTATACAGCACTGTACCGGCAGCTGTTTAGCACTGTTGAAACCTATGAATACACGGCTGCACTGTTTTGCATAAGGCATTCCTCATTTGCATAGGTGCAGCAGTACCGTTAGGGCAATCATGCTACCAGATTTGGACAGCACTCCAGGGTCTTCTGCATATGGCCCCACCTGTTGCGCAGGCACTAATCCCAGTTCACATGCACTAACTCTGTTAGTGCCATGCAAATCTTTTGAATATGGGGTCATAGTCTCTTCACATATATTGCTTATTTATTTACCAAGCCAGTAAGGAAAGTCTTTGAATAGTGGTTGGTAAGTTTCACACTCAAACTGGTTTGACAGACACTTTATCCATCTTAGATACACCTTGCACTTCCCCTGTGGCTGAGGTGGTTGTATAGTTGTAATTCCCACTTTAAAGTAAATAGATCAATTAACATAAGGCTTATTCCCTGAATATCTGTGGAATAGCAGTCCTTGTAGACAAACAGTTAATGAAAGTTATCTTCATGGAAACCCTGTGGGACATTTGCTCTTGATCATAAATGTAAAAAAAAAAAACATGTTCCCAATGGAACAGTGTCCTTGTGGAAGCTATAGGTGTTTAACATGATTAAGGGGAGTCTTAATGCTCTTCACTGAAACAATAACTAGGGGTTGTGCAAA
Source organism: Neoceratodus forsteri (assembly GCA_016271365.2). NCBI lineage: Eukaryota > Metazoa > Chordata > Ceratodontiformes > Ceratodontidae > Neoceratodus > Neoceratodus forsteri. Next base: position 557,294,426 of record CM057453.1, on the reverse strand, counting down.
TCCCTTTCCCCATATATTTGATTGGATATTCTGTGTTCAGCAGCTAAATATTCAGGTATTCATTTTTTTTATTTAGTTTTTGTTAACCGGGTAGGTGCACTAGCCAGCAAGTGACTATTTTCAGGCACAACCCGGGAGGTACAATTACAATACAAGTAGAACGGTGCAGTTTATACAGTACAAGTACAGGTACATAGATACAAGCATACAATTTTTTATAAGTAAGCAGAGGGTACTGGAGGAAGGACAGATTTTGGATTAGATTTGGGGAAACTGATGGGGGTGTGGGCAGGGAAGGGTGAGTGCACAGCTCAAGGTAGTTGGAAGGTGGCAGGGCCGGAACCAAGGTAAGAGAACTCTGCCAACTGTTTTGGCCAAGAATCTTAGGACAGTGTAGGGTGGGACAGTGAAAAGGATTATGGCTTTTGCGGCAGGAGGCAAGAGTCTATAACCGAGCTCATGGAACCGATTCCCGGTATGAGAGGCTCAGGTGGAGGGGGGGGTGGCCAGGGGTAGGCTGGTCAGCGATGGGTAGGAAGGAAAGTGTATAGACTACAGGGGCTGGAGACAGGGAAGGGGTAGGGTTACATAGGGAGTTGTGCTGAGAATGGCAGGAGCAGGCGTGAGTACGGCTGATGCGGGGAAAACATGGAACAGCAATCGCATTCACGGGAACCTTGGGTCAGAATGAAAGGCAGGGGCCCGGCTGGAGGGAGCCCAAGCTGGGCAGGGTTGGCATTCTGGATGAGCGAGGGGTTCCAGAGCTAGACAGGTTTGTTCATGAGTGCGGTGACCCGCGAGGAGGTCGATATAGGGGGGAAGGCTGAAAACCGGCGTCAAGGAAGGGATCAGGGAAGTGGGAAGATATGGCATTAGCGGTAGAATGCTGCAGTTGGCATCCGGGCTTATGGAACTGTAAGCCGGCAGGGAAAGTAGGGGAACTCGGTCACCAGGGGGAGAGTTACGGATGCATACGGCTTTAGCGAGAAAAGGTGCAGTAGCGACCCATTGCTACGGAACTGATAGCCGGCAAGAAATACCAGGGGTAGTCGGTGTGTGGGGGAAGAGGGAAGAAGATGAGGAGAGACCAGTACCAGTTTTAAATAAATACATACGTCAAAAGATTAGTGCAAAACAGCAGGATGTTTTCAATACATACGTCAAAGGATTAGTGCAAACAGCAGGATGGGAAAGCAGGTACCACAATCATAAGGTAATTGGCAATTGTTACACACAATGATTGTAACAATAAGGTGACTGAAGACATTTGTAATACATAACACAGTAAGTAAAAACGGCAATTGTCATAACACAAGGTCAAGAAAGGTAGAGTGATAGAGGCATATATAATACATCACACAGTAGAGCCATATAAGTTTCTTTGTGATCATAAAAGAAAGTGCAAGCAGTCCAAATAACCAGTATGCAAGGCATCAAGTAGGGTGTAGGTAGACGAATGGGCATGTAGATAGGGGAAGGGAGAGGTATCATGAAGAAAATATTTAGGTAGGATCAAAACAGGCACATTGGTCCATAGAAGTAACGTGATTCCGTAGTCTTCACTTGAAAGCATTATCAGAGCTGTTAAAAATTAAACCTCCCCACCCTTGCTTGTTATTTCTATGTCTCGACCTCCTCCCCCACCCCAAACCCAGTAGATAATTTAATCTCTCATCCCCCCACACTCAGTTATCTCAGTTCCACCCGCCTCCACCCAGCACTCAGAATGTTTTGTATTATGTTTTCTAATCCCACAATGGGTGACCTGCACAACCCAACTGCCTCGATGGCTGGCCACTGTCTTTATGAGATAAAAGCACTTGTTTGCACTACAATATATGTCTCTAATGTCCCTCTCATCTCCCCACCCTAGTAGCACCCTGACCCCGCACTCCAACACTCAATTTTAAGATCTGAGAAGGCAGCCAGTGCAACCCGCCCTCCTCTATCCCTAGCTACTTTCAGAATGCAAGTGTTTGTGGGCTTGCTGTTTAATAGTACAACCCACTGACTGGCTGGTTTTACTGTTTGACTAAGCAAGCATGTAAGTGCTTTCATTTATTCTGAAAGCAGATGGCTGTGAAGGGAGGGCGGGTTGTGCTAGTCACTTTTTGACTTTAAAATTTGGTGCTGCTGAGAGGAGGGAGGGATCGGGTATTGCTGGGGGGGGCAGTAGAGACATATGTTAGTGCAAACAAGACCTTTTATGTCAAAGATGACTGCTGGTCATTGAGGCAGGTGGGTTGTGCAAGTTGCCCATTGTGGCATTTGAAAACTTATATGAAACATTATGGGTAATGGGGGAAGAGTGTGGGATTGGGGTTCTAACAGAGGGTGTGGGAATATAATATTTTACTGGGATTGGGCTGGGGAGGAAAGTGGAGGCTGGTTATTTTTTTTATTTATTTATTTCAGAAGGTGACCAAATAGCATTGGCTAAATATGTATAGCAATCTATGTGGGAAATACTATTCATCCCTTGCACACCCTTAACACCAACTCTTTGGAAAGTGCAGTTTTCCATTCTGAATCTTTCCTCTCCCACTTGGAGAACCTCCCAAAGATCACTTGACCCAGTGTGTTTCATACAGTGTCTCAGTAAACCAAAGGTGTTCTCCTGGCTGAATGACTTGACACGCCCCCTTTTTGGGACTGCAGTGGGTGAAACCCTGCAGACCTCTTGCTACCAGAATAGCCCCTGCATTCCTTCCAACCAAACAACCTGTTGGAGTTGCACCACATTTACCTCCACATCCATTGAGCACTCCAGTTGCACTGCACTATTGTTTATTAAAAAAAATTATTGGTGTCATCTTGATCATGACACTTGGGGACTGGGCACCCCTACTGTCACTCTTAGGTTTCTAGGGGGGTGCTGAGAAGAAGGTGGGGTGGGGTGGGATATCTCCAATTTTAAAGAAAAAACAAACAGCAGTCACAGCAGAAGATGCCACACTCTGCCATGTCCAAGATGGCCACCACACTACTGCATATGTGCTAGTAGTCACGCATGCACAATAGAGTGTGGTGGCCATTTTGGACACAGTGGAGTGTGCAATGTTCTCCTGGAAGCATCATTTGTTTTTTCTTTAACATTAGAGATATCCCACCCAACCCAACCATTTCTCCCGGGGTCCCCCCCAGAAACATAAGAGTGACACTGGGGGTGCCCATTCCCCCAGTGTCATGCTCAGGATAGTGCCAATCTTTTAAAATTAAATTATACATATCCCCACCCAATCCTCCATCTAGCACCCTTCACCCCATCACCCCCAGAAACATAAGAGTGGCACTGGGGATGCCCAGCCACCCAGTGTCCCAATCAGGACTTTTTCTTTTTTACATACTTCACCACCCAACCCTCCCTCTCAGTGCCCCCAAACACACACACACACACACACAAACATAAAAGTGACACTGGGGTGCCCAGTCCCCAGTGTCACGATGGGAACCTTGGTCCCATTTTTTGTGGGTTTTTGACACCTATAGAAAGAAGACCATCCACTGATGTCTTTGTGACATTCCTACTCCCCAACCCAACCCTCCCACCACACCCATCACTCCCCCTCAAGCCCTTACTTACCCATTGGGGGTCCAATGCCATAATCCTCTCTGGACCACAGACACGCCTTCACTCTTCAAAGCCGCACTGCAAACTGAAGAAAGAGGTATGCAGTTAGATGCATTTTAAAGGGGGTTTGCATGTAGTGGCATAACTTGGGCATTTTTGGTCCAAATTTTCAACATGCCTTTGGGACCCTACCCAACAACCAACTGAATTGTCATTAGGCAGATCTGTCCTGAACGGTGATTTCGTGGTCTGTGCATGAAATCACCTTGTGGGCAGGAGCTGAACATTTTGTCTGCCCTTGTTCATGAGGTGGGGTCATCATAGGAAGGCCATGTTGAAAATTTGATGTAAAAATATTAAAAACTAACAAAGTTATGGGCCTACTTTGAATTTTGTGAACACAGGCTCATAGCTTTGGTAATTTTCAATATTGTTACTTCAAATTTACAACATATCCATATCTTTACAACACCTCATGAATGTGACAGAGATCATTTTTCAAATCCTGGCCAACATGTTTTTTTTGCATCCTGGAAGAAGATGTCATGGTCTCTGCACAAAATCCCCTTTCAGCCAGGAGTAAACTTTCTCTGCCATTGTTCATGAGAAGGCTATGTTCTCAATTTGGTGTAAAAATATTTTAAAACAAAAGTTATCAGGCTATGTTGAATTTTTTAAATGCAGGCTCGTAAGTTTGGTAATATTCAATATTTTTACCCCAGATTTTCAGTATACAGGTATAGCCATTTCTGTAGAGCAACTCATGAATGTGACAGCTTACATTTTTCAAACCCTGCCCAAAATCTGTTTTTGCATCTCGAAAGTTGATTTCACAGTCCCTGTGTGAAATCACCTTTTGGGCAGGATTTGACCATTTGTTCTGCCCTTCCTCATGAAGCAGGGTCATAACAAGGCTATGCTGAAAATTTGTTGTACAAATATTACAAAGCAAAAACATTAGGAGCCAATCTGCCCGGTGGCGCTGAGGGTTGAGGCACTGGATGCCACACCTCGCGTCACGCCAGCGACCCGGGTTCGGGAACAGACTCGGGTTGCCAGGGGTTAACGGGGAAGGAGGATTGAGCATCCCAACAGATGCTCTCCTCCTTCGAGGAGGACCAGGGTGTTTAACACACCCAACGCTCGGGAGAGCGGTGGAAGCAACCGACTCGGGCAAACGGCAGCTTCCTTGGGTGGGAGCCGAGGGAGGACGCCTGCACTTGCAGACTTGGCGTAGTGACGCTCCACCCGAGCCGGCATCCTCGGGGCTGGGGAGGGACAGAAAACCGAAAACCTCCTCGGCGTTCTGATGACGGCCGCTCCAGTCACCCAGCCTTTAATCACAGGCAGACCCCACTGTGCAAAGGTGGTGCTCCGAGGAGGAAGAGAAAGGAGGTAGGGGACACCGGTGCACTCTAGGGGCAGACTTGGTGAGGGATGGGTGACATTGAGCAGGGCCTGAAGGAGTGGAACCAAGAGGGCATCCAGGAGGGATAAAAAAAAAAAAAAAAAAAAAAATGAGGAGCCATTTTACTAACAAAGGCTCGTAACTTTGGTAATTTTCAATACTTTACACACCAAATTCCTCGCCTGCAGCCCTATCAGCTCTGGAAAGAGTTTGTTCTGGTCTATAGCCCCGAGTTAAGGCCCTTGGTAACTCAAGCAGGAAGAGCACTGTATGGATTTGCCATAACCTCTGTGCTGTGGTGTCCTTGCCAGTAATGAGGGAACACAGCCATACTGAAACCTACAGCATAGGACATACCCTAGGACTGGTGTGCCCAGCTGCTATATAGGTGCCCAATACCAGGTACATCTCCTCGCTCTCACTCTCATCCCACATGTGGCCTCCTAAGAAAATGGCAAGGGCCTATTTATGTCAACCCCAGGACTGAATTAATAGTGTGGATCCCAGTTGGGTGAAACTGACAGCTGCTAATATCTATTAGTTTGGTAAGGGTGAATTATATCACATGAAAATCAATTTTTTTTTTTTGAGAATGCAAAACATCAGGGAAATAAAACTGTGTTCCTGCAATTCAATTTACTTTATTTTTAAAAAGGCACAATCCAAATGATCATAGTGCCTGTACACTAAAAATCAATATTCAACCATAAAATCCACAGAATACAAAGACAATTTAGTCAGGAAAGGTAAGTTCAAACAAATAAGTTTTTAAAGTGGTTTTAAAACCCTCCACAGTCTGGCAATCTCGTATCAGACGAGTTAGAGAATTCCACAGGGTAGGGGCTGTGAATTCAAATGCACGAGCCCCAGATGTCTTCAACTGAACCCTGGGAACCTCTAGCAATCCCTTGTCAGTGGAGCGGAGTGGTCAGAGGGGTCAGTAGGGATGAAGGAGCTCTAGCAGGTAGCTCAGACACTGTCCGTGTAGGGCTTTATAGGTCTGCAAGCAAACCTTGAAGTTGATCCACCACTGAACTGGCAGCCAGTGCAGTTTGTGCAGCACAGGTGTAATATGGCTGGATCAAGATGACCCAGTCAGCAGCCTGGCCACAGCATTCTGCACCAGCTGCAAGAGATGGATATCAACCCTTGGCAGCCCTAGGTACAGGGAGTTACAGTAGTCAAGGCAGGAGGTCACAAAGACCTGAACTAAAGTTGGAAGGTCATCGTGCGGAACAAGATGTTTGATCAGGACGATATTTCTCAGATGGTAAAAACAGGATTTGACAATGGATGACACCTGGGAACGTAGCATCAGCCTATCATCAAAAATAAAGCCCAGATTCTGTGCCTGCTCTGATGTCAGCAGCTGTCAGACCCCAATCCAAACCCTGGAGGCCTGAACAGCCACTGACTCCTCTACTCTGTGACCTGGGTCCAGTACCAACACTTCAGTCTCATCAGGATTCAACTTGAACCAGCTGGTAGTCATCCAGTCCTGGATCTCAGCAAGGCAGTTAAATACAGAAACTGCACTATCCTGATTGGGCACAAAAGACAAGTAGAACCAAGTATCATCTGCATATTAGCGAAAACCCAGTCCATACTGACTTACAATGTCTCCCAATAGCAGCATATACACCGCAAACATGGGGGACAGCACTGACCTTGCGGCACCCCACATGGCAGAGAGAATGATTCAGAGGAATAAACCCTGGACACCACCCTCTGAGATCTGCCAGTAAGAAAAGAATGGAACCATCTGAGGACTGTACCAGACAGGCCACAGATGAACTGCAGTTGCTCAAGCAGCACCCCATGGTCCATGGTGTCAAACACTGCAGAGATATCAAGAACCACCAGAATGGAACAGCTCTTCTGATCCCTCACTATCAGGAGATCACCGAGCACCCGAACAAGGGTAGTCTCCATGCTATGCCTCTTTCAGAAATCCTGACTGGCGACGGTCAGATATCATGGATGGTTAAATGATTCTCTAGCTGCTGCACAACCACTTGCTCAATAACCTTCCCCACAAAGGGAAGGTTAGAGACTGGTCTGTAGCTGGCAGGACATTTCAGCTTGTGTGAAGCTTTTTTAAGGGGTGGTGTAACTACCGCCTCCTTCAGGGTGTCCAGACACTCACCTGACTGCAATGAACACCAGACCATCTCTGCAAGGATTGGGCAGATGACATCAAGGCACCCCACTAGGAGGTGAGTTGGGCCCAGATCCAAGCTACATCAGGTCAGCTGCATCTTCTGGACAAACTGCATGATCTCTCTGAGCTCCAACCGTTCAAAGTCACACCAACTAGACCGAGGAGTTGTAACCTCCCACCGACCACTGCCACCCCCATTAGGGTGAGCTGCATTGATCTCAGATCTGAAGTCTGCAACCTTAACAGCAAAGAATCGAGCAAACTCACTTTTCCTGTGAAAACACTCTCCGAACCTGCAGACAGGCTGGATTGCACAGTCACAATGAAAACAGTACCAAGCAATTTATTCCAGTTAATACTGCAGTAACTATTTTCTAGAAGGAAATCTTGAAGCAAATGCTTTCTTTTATATCAGTTAGTTCTTAGATTAGATTAAAAACTAAGAAATATATATTTTTTTAATAATTCAACTTTTACGTTAAGCTTTCACTCTTAAGGGTTTCTTTACCTTGATTTCAATCAGAATTTCTGATCTAAGCACAACAAAGTACTATATTGCCTTTCAACTACAGTTCATCAGATAGTGACTGAACCATGTACTTAGTGGAGAACTTAGTTATATAGCACAACCTTATAATATCAAAAATATTACTGCCCATTTTCCCTGTTACTTTAGGGGTGATTTCCTACAATTTCATGCAGATTACATTGTTTTCTACAGTATGCAATTGGCCTTAATTGGCCTCTTTTCTGAGATACTATACATGTCAAAGGTACAAACTTTCCTGTTAACTGTCCCATTTTCCTGTCAGATATGATAAAGCTTACTAACCCATCATTTTGCAATCTGGGCTCCAGCAGGTGTCCTGATATAGTCCTTTGAGTACATTAACTGCAACCCTACAAGCTGCATGCTTGTCCACTTTCCCCATGGGGATATCAATGACATAGTTCTCCTGCATCCCAGAGAGACCTGGCAACCAGTCTAGTGAGACCTCAGTTGGGACTGGCTGTCCCAAAGCCATGTAAATAGAGGCTGGCACAAGGCCCCCAGAGACCATCACATGGCAGGTGAAAATGGAGAGGTGACTGAACCTGGGCAGATCTCACCTGTCCTGCTTTTATGACCATGGCATAGACATACTGTGATGCTGCATGGTTACACAATCATGAGTGTGTCATCTGCCATGGTCATTTAGGGTATCCTATATGTTAACCATGTTCTTCCATGGACAAACACTGACAGTAAACAATCCAGGGATTGACCATGGATGGCCATGTCAAGCTTGCTTCAGAATTATTCGAGTTCACTGTGATCATCTGGGCTTATCCATTGTTAATTTCAGAAGTTCCCTGCTTTATAAAAAAAATCTACTTACTGTAGTTCAGGAAATTTCTTTTTTGTAACAACCTAAACATGCTGTAATGCATAATTTTATCCTAATGTAGCCAAGAGGAGGAGCAGCTTTTTTGAGTGGCAGACTGACAGGAGTGACCAATTAGCCAGACTAGCCAAGAAGACACCATGCCTGCCCATTGTACAGGTCAAGAGAACATGGTAACCTGGGAAGCCTTCTTCACCATTCTAGAGGAGCCCACAAATAGGTAAGGTAGGTGGACAGAGTTGTAGTAGGCCAACAGGGAGGATTTATTTATTTCTAACTTTTGACCAGGAAAGGCAAACTAAGGTGTGATAGCTTGGAAGGAATGCACAGTTGGTGACCTACTAGGGTTGTTAACTGAATGAGTCTGCCTTGTTTTTTTTAGTTTATTGTATTGTAAATTGTCCCCCTAATTGCCAAGACAGTCTTCAGCCTGACCCCAGACCCCAGCCCCATCATCTGCCATCTCCAGGACTTGCATTCCACCTTATAAAACCTCCTTGACTTGCCTCCAGAAGGTGGGGCTGTTGGGAGGTGAGAAAAGTTTCTCCTAATGGGGTTTAGCTTGGTTTAGAAGTGGTGACTAAGGTCAGCAGTGAAGGGCCTGTGGTGTGGGGGTGGTATACCACCACATCCAGGATTTCTGTTTTTTCTCCCGCCCCCAGGATGCTGCATGGAGCTTTTCAAAGCACATGCACTCCATGGTGTCTCATCTCATGCCCTAGCTCATTAGTGTCCCCTTCCCTTGCTTAACAGGCTCCAGCATGCACCATCACCTGAGATCACACAGGTAGTGGTATTGCAGAAAAGTCTGTGATCCTATCATTCCAGAGGAAGACGGCATCCTCTGCCATGCTCAGTCCTCCTCCACCAGCAGGTCTTCTGAAGGCTGAAGCTAGTTTTTATACTCAGGTCAGAGCTGACAGCAGTAACTGTACTGCTATGCCTGTGGGCTAGTGCTATCCTACCTTCTGAGATATGGGGATTACATCGACAGCTGCTGAAAATTAGTTACGGATCCAAAGAATCATGTTGACAGTCTGGGGTGTCAACTGGATGTGCTCTGGTGGCATGGGGAGGAGGGCCAGTAGCTAGGACAGACTTGAGGGTGGAAAGGGAGAAGAGGTTAGGGTCCAGGGCAACTACAGAAAAGCACACATATGCACTGCCAAGGCTAAGCAATGTACAGTACACCATCCTGCCAATCAAGGGCAGTGGATACATCTGCAGCCACTGCAGGGTGACTGATGTTCTCAAGAGGTGCATTGCCAGGCTTAAGTGGCAGTTGAAGACCCCAAAGGGATGCAGGAATGGGAGCAGACAGCTGAGGAGATAGAGATGAGACTACAGGCATGGGCATTAGACCGGGGAAGCTGGCTGGGACAGGTAAGCTAGTGAGAAGGTTGGCAAAGACTGTGTAAAGGTACATAAGGGGGATGGATCTGGGCAGAGAAGTAAGGAAGAACCATTTTCAGTAAACACCAGCAACAGGTATCAGTCTTTGGCCGGCCATCTTAATTGGTGTTAACAGGTGACTAGGATACGGGATTGGTAGTACAGGCACCAGGACATCAGATATGCCAAGATGGGGGGGGGACTTCAGCAAGGCCTTTGATACTGCAATATACAACAACATTTTGGGCAAGCTACACCACTGCAGTATACAGTACATGAGACACACTCAGTAGATTGTAAACTAGCTGGGGGGTGCAGGAAATACAAGGTACTGGTGGATGGGCACTACTCTAGTGGGGAGGTGTACTCAGTGGTGTCCTTCAGGAGTGAATACCAGGACCACTATTGTTTAACATGTTCATAAACAGTCTAAAAGTAATGGCCTCCGACAGGCTGCTAAAGTTGAATGAGGACACTAAGCTGCCAAAGTGAAGGACTCCCTCCTTGAGGATGGGGACAATCTTCAGAAGGACCTGAACAAGCTGGTTAATCAGTGAAACTCCTAGAGCTTCCAATTCATTGGAGCTCAATGCCAGGTGATACACCTGGGGAGGGAAAAACTGAAGTAGGACCTAGACACTTTGTGGGGTTCCTCTTGCTGAAGTGAAGAAGGAAAAGAACTTGGGCTCACACCAGACAAGGGGTTGAAGCATGACAAGCAATGTGCAGCTACTGACAATAGGGCTTACATAATGCTGGGGTATATCAAAAGGGGGTAACCAGCAAAGCAGTGGAAGTAATGCTGTCACTTTACATGAAGCCCCACCTGGAGTACAATGCACAGTTCTGGGCTCCTCAGTACAGCACTGATTCATGCCTTAGTGTCTGCTTGCATGTGTGAGTAATGCAATAATTATTGCTAAAAAGTCTTGCATCCAAAAACAGCAATCTGAGCTACTGCTATAGTCTTCTCCTTCTCCCCGTCTTTAATAAAAAGATTATAATTGGTAATAACTGTGCATAAATAAGGCAAGAGTGCAGGGAGCTTCAATCTAAACATAGAATTTGGCAGCAGAAAAAGACTGGTAGGCCCATTTAGTCTGCCCTATTTCCCCTGCCCATTACTATTCCCTGAACACTATTTGACCTCAGGTGCCCCTACCGTCTCCCTTTTCTCTACCTATTATAGATCTGATTTTATCAGTTCACCTGGCTTGCATCACAGAGACTAGGCTGGATGATAATGTCGGTCCTGTCCTGAAGGTGATGATCCCAGTAGGGTTTTCTGTCATTCACTGCCCAAGAAAGGACCACATGAGTGGGGGAGTGGCCATTTGTTTTAGAGTCAACCTGAACTTCTCCATGCTCCTGATGAGACAAGCCAGGTCATTCGAGTGTGTGGCTGTCCGAGGGGGCCAAAGTGCTGGCTGCAGGATTCGTCTCATGTACCGATCGCCGGGACATGAGGAGGAGAAACATAGAAACAGATTTTGATGGCAGATAAGGACCACTTGGCTCACCCAGTCTGCCCATTTCCCTACCTATTGGATAAGCTGCAGATCCTAGTTAAACAGCCTACTCCCTGCTACCCCCCACCAGAATTGCCTTATGTCTGTCCAGTGCATTCTTCAGTTCCCCCACTATTGTTGACTCCGTGACCTCCTCAAGAAGGCTGTTCCATGCATCTACAACCCTCTCTGTGAAAAAACACTTCCTCTGATTGCCCTTGAGCCCTTCTCATTCTATCTTCAAATTGTGCCCCTTGTTCTTACACATCTCTTTCTGAAAGATGCTACTCTCGAACTTTGTTGATTCCCTTAAGGTACTCGAAAGTTTCTATCATGTCCCCCTCCACATTTCAAAAGAATACATGTTAAGCTTCTTTAGTCTCTTTGTATGATTTCTGGTGCAGACCCTGTACCATTTTAGTTGCCCTCCTCTGGACTGCCTCCATCCTATCTATGTCCTTGTGGAGATGGGTTCTCCAAAACTGCACACAGTACTCCAGACGGGGTCTCACCAATTGTCTGTACAGAGGGATGACAACTTTGTTTTTTTTACTGGTGATGCCTCTCCCTATGCATCCCAGTATCCCCCAGCCCTCCTTACTGCCTTTTCATATTGCTTGCCTATCTTTAGGTCATCTGATATGACTACCCCCAGGTCCCTTTCCATTTTTATTAGTAACTCTCCCACCCCACTGTGTACTCTTCCCTTGGGTTTTTATTTCCCAAGGGCATAACTTTGCACTTCTTTGCATTGAACCTAAGCTGTCATACGTTTGACAATTCCTCCAACCTTACCAAGTCCCTTTTCATCCCCGTGTATCAACCCTGTTGCAGATCTTTGTGTCATCTGCAAACAGGCATACTTTTCCTTCCACAATGTCACTTATAAAGACTTTGATGAGGACTGGCCCCAGTACTGAACTCTGCGGTACCCTGCTAGTAACCCCCCAATCTTAGGAGTGGACTCCATTTACGATGGCCCTCTGTGTCCTGTTGTCTAGTCACAAAGGCATGGACCAGTGTAGGAAGATCACTGGGCGGAACAAGGTGCTTGACCCTAGCGATGTTCCTCAGATGATAAAAGGATGACTTGATGACTGCTGACACTTGAGATTGTAGTGTTAGCCCATTGTCAAGCACCACCCCCAGGTCCCACACCTGTTCAGAGACAAAAAGCTGGGAGCCCCCCAGGAAAAGCCCCGTGGGCTGACCAGCTCCTGACCCCCCCGTCCAGTGGCCTGGGTCCATCACCATCTCACCTCAGTCTTTCCCGAGTTCAACTTCAACCAGCTGTAATTCATCCAATCCTGGATTTCAGTGAGGCAGTTATTAAATACCGAGAGTGCACTACCCTGGTTGGGAGCAAAAGACAGGTAGATCTGGGTATCATCATCATCATAGCAGCGGAACCTCAGCCCATACCATCTTACAATGTCTTCAAGGGTTAGCATGTACACCTCAAACATAGGGGACAACACTGAGCTCTGAGGGACCCCACATGACAGAGAGAGAGGGTCAGAGGAATAAATCCCGACACCACCCTCTGAGTTCTGCCAGTGAGGAAGGACTTAAACCATCTGAGGACTGTACCAGACAGGCCACAGATGAACCTCAGGTGTTCAAGCAACACCCCATGGTCCACGGTGTCAAATGCTGAGGAGAGATCTAGAAGTACCAAGATGGAACGTCTTTCCAATCTCTTGCCATCAGGAGATCATTAAGCACCCAATCCAGAGCAATCTCGGTGCTATGCCTCTTTCAAAAACCAGATTGGAGAGGTTCGTGGATGCTATGGATGGTCAAATGGTCCTCCAACTGTACGACCACTACCTTCTCAATCACCTTCCCCACAAAGGGGAGGTTAGAGATAAGTCTGTAGTTGGCAAGGTAGTCTGGGTCCAGAGAAGCTTTCTTCAAGAGTGGTGTCACCATCGTCTCCTTCAGGGAGCTTGGAAACTCACCCGACTCAAGGGAGCACCAGACTATCCATGCCAGGCCAATAATGTCACAGAAACCCATAATCAGGGAGGCTGGGCACAGATCCAAACTACAGCACATAGTGTGCATACGGTGGACAATCCGCATAACATCTATGAACTCCAGATGGTCAAAGGTACTCCAGGAAAAGAGAGGGGGAGCAACCGAGCGCCGATCAATAACATCCCTCAGAGAGAGAGTGCTGGTTAGATCTCCACCCTGATGTCAGCCACCTTGTCCGCAAAGAAATGAGCAAGCTTGTCACACTCCAACTGTGAAAAAGCTCTTTGAGACTGCAGGCAGGCTGGGTTGCACAGCCTGCCCACAGTTTCAAAAAAGCTAAGCCGGTCGGTTCTGAGCAGTGGAAATCTCCCCCGACAGGAACTCTGCCCTCTTACGGGAGATTGTTGATTGGTAGACTTGATAATGTTCTAGCAATCTAAGATGGTCAGCCTCCAGGGTGGATTTCCACCAGCAATGCTCTAACCTTCGTCCACGTTGCCGCATCTCCCTCAAGGTCCCATCAAACCAAGGAGACCGAGGCGAAGAGAGAGAGGACGAACACGGAGAGGAGCAATGGAGTCTAGAGCTGTAGTAATGACCTTATTATAGGCCAGAACCAAGGCTTCTGGACTCCCATTTGCCACAGGAATCACCGATAGGTCAAGTACCATTGCTAGGCCTTCAGGACTAATATCCCATAATGGACAGTATCTGACCATCTCCACAGGGATAGGCCTATGAAGGGAGGCACAAAAATTGAAACCCATGGTGTAATGATTGGACCATCCGACAGGTTCCACCCTCATATCAGAGGCTTTGATCCCCAGGAGGAAAACCAGGTCAAGAGAGTGACCATATTTGTAAGTAGCAGAGGTAACAATCTGTGTAAGGCCCTGAGATATCATCTGGAGGAAGTATTGTCCAAATTGTGAGAGTTCATCATCAACCCAAGCATTGAAGTCACCCAGGACCATCAGCCTGGGCAACTCAAATGCCATGTCGATCACGAAGTCCGCTACTTCCTGAAGGAATCGCTTCCCATCCCAGGGTGTATGGTAGATGAGGACTATCCTACAACCTACACCTGCTACTACAGTACATTCAAATGAACCAGCTTCCTCAACTGGTACACTCATGAGACCCAGTTCGGTCTTGAAACAGACTGCAACATCCCCCTGCAGTCCAATCTTGAGCGGTGCATCACCGAGTACCCAGCTGGAATCGCAGCCTCCAATATGGGGCCAGCATTTTCATCCAGCCAGGTCTTGGTGATGCAAGCCAGATCAGCTGTCCCAACAAGGTCTGCAATAATTGCAGTCTTGTTTTTAATAGATCTGGCATTGCATAACACCACTCGAGTTGTCCAGGTCTCCAGAGCTGTCAGAGCTACCAGCCCACCAATACTGGTGGTGCCCTTGGGTATAGAGACCAGACATGGCAGACCATGTTCCAGAATCCATTTCACCCCAGGGTATCTTCTGGACCTGACCACCCCAATGCGAGCGCCGTGCTCATTCACCCACTGCCATTCGCACCTCCACCCCATCCACCCACCCCACTGTGTGCAATACCCAACACTCTACAGTGCTGATAGATTGAAAACTTTAAAGGGGGGTGGGCATGGAGGGAAGAGGACGAATAGTGCACAACCGGGGGAGCAGGTCTGCAACACATAACACTGTCCAAACAAAACACGCCAGGCTAAAACAAAAGAAACCCCCCAACAAAATCTACACAAAACAAACAAAACAAAACCCAAAATAAAACAGTCCAGCACTCCCACAACTCTCACTAGAGGTGTGACAAACAAAACCCCTTACAAAACTACACCCCCTACAAAAAAAAAAAAAAACACCCATACACACAAACCCTATGTTAAAATGTGTTAAATTAAACCTTGGAGAAATGGACACTAAATTTTTTGTGACCCAAGGATGACATTAGGAAAACTGATGGCAAGAGGGGAAGAACCAAGGACGACATTAGGAAAACTGATGGCAACAGGGGAACAAGGAGGATTGAATTTACCAAATATAAGGATATACAGTACCAGCAAGTGGCTATAATAAACCATAATACAGATTATTCAGAAAATGTACCCTGGTGGACAGAATGTGAAAGAATAGCACAAAATATGGGATACACTATCATCATTTATATAAAACATACCTGTATGATACAGTAGAAATGAAATAAAAAGGATAAATCCATGTCTAAGATCCACTATCGATACCTGGAGTATATACCATGGAGAAATTAAACAAAAATAAATATGTATAGTTCAAGTATTATTACTAGAGATGATATAGGTAGAGAATTGGCTCAAGGTTTTAACCCATGAGAAAAAACACAATATTTGGGATCTAGGTGATTTCTATCTGGAGGAGAATTTTGGGACTTTTGCACAGCTCAGATTTACATTCAATCTTCCAGAGGCAGAAAGGTTTAACTACCTGAAAATCAGGGCCTCCCTTGCCAAGTTGGTGGGGAAAAGGTTACTCAAACCTAACATAACCACCCAGATGTGGATTTCCAATAAAGATCACAATAAGAAAATTATTTCTAAAATTTACAAGGGTTTATTGCCTAAAAAAGAATCTCTTGATTAAATTAACAGAGTTGGGAAAATGAACACCAATATAGTATTTTGGGAAATTAATGGCTTGGGGCAATGAAGTTTTTAAAATTAACAAGTAACAGGTTAAATCAGGTTCATTTTAATATATTTCATAGCATATAGTATATACCCCACCTTCTTAATAAGATGAACCAAGGAATTTCACCAATGTGCAATAGATGTGGGACCCAGAGAGGTACCCTGATTCGTGTAATGGCTATATGTCCAAAAATAAAGCCACTATGGGGAAAGGGTTATAGAAACCCTAAATAAGATTCAGGGAATTCAAATTAAATTTGAAATTGAACTCTGCCTTCTTGGCTTCTCCAGACATCAGTCCCTCCCAGCAGGTTAAGGAAAATTATTAATATGGAGATTATTATTATTATTATTTTATGAGAATGTATAGCAAGGCATTGGAAAGACTGCACCCCACCAGATTACATGCTTTGGAGGAATTTATTGATTGTATTAACTTGGAAAAACAATGCAGTCTGGATATTAAATCAATCAATACATTTAATAGTATATGGTCACCAGTCATGGTGCTGATCAGGGAAAACAAGATAGTGTTATTGGGGGGTGGTGGGAGTTAGTTGAGTAGGTGGGGGGAGGTTTAGAGGGTGGTAGGCACACAAACCCCTGGGTGAGGATGAGGTACTGTAAAACAAAGGATCCTCAAGGGAACAAACTGAATCTGTTGGAAACCAATCTATGTTGGAGAAAAGAATTCTGAGCTCAGTGGGGAAAAAAGGAAAAAAAAAAAACCATCATGTAACCCTGCTAACAGGATTCTTCATAATATTAGCAAGAGGACACAAATATTGAAAAGCTGGCAGTGTCCTTTTAAGAAAGCACCCCTCATCTTTTTTTTCAAACCCTACAAAAAAGAAAGATACATACATAGATGTCTGAGGTGTCATTAGTTCCCCCCACCAACCCTCCCACTCAGCACACACCACCCAAGACACCCCAAGCCCTTATGTACCCACTGGGGGTCCAACGCCATAATCCTCTTTGGGCCACAGACATGTCTTCACTCATCAAAGCTGGGCCATGAACTGAGGAAATCAGGTATGCAGTTCAATGCATTTCAATGGGGTTTTGGACAAAGTGGCATAACCTGGTCATTTCTGAATATTTGTGCACCAAATTTTCAACATGCCTTTTCTGGAACACCACCTCATGAACAATGGCAGGAAAATTAGGCATAAGTCAGTATCCAGGGTGATTTTGTGGTCACTGAGTGACAATCACAGTTAGGAAGATAAACATTTTTTCTGTCCTTGTTCATGAAGTAGGTTCATAAAGCCGTGTTGAAAATTTGGTATAAAAATATTAAGAAACAAACTTATGAGCCTATTTTGAAATTTGTGAACACAGGCTCATAACATATCCCTATCCTAATTACCTGTTATATTCTAAATATCCCTACTCTGTAACCCTCTCTGGTCTGTGTAAATGGAAACTGTAAATAGCATCTGTATATACAGTAATGTGTAACCTTGTGATTAATGTAGCTATTGCCACAGTAATTGACATATATATGTCTATATCCAATCTAACATACATACTAACATACTAAAATGCCAGCAGAATAGGCCTAATGGTCTTTTGAGTCTGCTAGATTTTCAACACCCGCATTCAGGGCCGACTTTGGTGTCCTCCCTTCCCCCTTGGGTTATACTGTCCCCAGTTGCAGGTGTGCCACCTGCAATGGACCTGGTCAGAGTGACCCTCCCCCTGTACCTGTCCCATCCTCTCTTAAACCTGGCCAGAGTCTCCTCCTCTACCAACTTCCTGGGCAGCGCATTCCATGGCACCACCACCCTTACAGTGAAATAACACCTCCTCCTCTCCCCTCTGAGCCTGCCCCCTTCCAGCTTACACCCCTTCCCTGTCGTTGTCCCCTCCTCCTTCCTTTGAAGCACCCTCACTGGGCCCCCTTATTGATCCCTTTTATGTACTTAAATACCTCTATCATGTCCCCCCTGTCCCTCCTCTCCTCCAGGGTGTACATGTCAAGCTCCTGAGCCTCTCCTCATAGGTAGTCTCCCTCAGACCCCAAATCATTTTGGTGGCCCTCCTTTGGACCCTGTGTAAGAGTGTAACATCCCTCCTTAAATGTGGTCTCCAAAATTGCACAAAATACTCGAGGTGTGGCCTAACCAAGCAGTTGTACAGAGGTAGGATCACTTCTGCCTTTCTGGAGGTAATCCACCTGGTGATGCAACCCAGTATCCTATTTGCCCTTGCTGCTCCCCTTTTACAGGTCTGAGTTGTTCATTTGGACATCTACCACTACCCCCAGGTCCCTCTCACCCTCCGTGACTTGAATTTTGTTTCCTCCCAGGGTATACCCCCTGGCCTGGATTTCTGACTCCCAGGTGCAGAACCTTGTACTTCCTCACACTGAATTTTAGTTTCCATTTTTCTGACCACCTTTCTAGAGCTTTCAGATCCTCCTGTAAGGCCACCCTCCCCTGCTCCTCATCCACCACTGCACCCAGCTTTGAGTCATCTGGAAAGAGACTCATTTCACTCCTGATCCCCTTCCTTATGTCTAAGATATAGGCGTTGAACAGGAGTGTCCCCAGTAATGACCCCTGGGGCACCCCACTAGTAACCCACCTTGGGGATAAGGCTAGCGCCCCAACCACCACCCTCTGAGTACGCTCAGACACGCAATTTCCTATCCATCTTATCAACTGTCTCCCTACCCCCATTTCCTTCAGTTCAGCCAGCAGGCCATTGTGGGGTACTGAATCAAATGCCTTGCTGAAGTCCAGAAAGGACTTTCACTGGCTTACCCCAGTCCAAGCCCCTCGTCACTCAGTCATAGAACTCCACAAGGTTTGTCTGACACGATCTTCCCGGGACAAAACCAAGTTGCCCATCGTCAAATATTCATTTTGCTCTAGTAACCCCCCTAGCCTATCCTTGATGATATCCTCCATCACCTTACCGACTACCGACTTCAGGCTAACAGGCCTGTAATTTCCCTCCTCCTCCCTTGTGGATCGGCATGACATGGGCCACCCTCCAGTCTTGGGGCACCCATCCAGTCCTCAGGGGATGTTGAAGAGCTCCGCCAGGGGGACTGCCAGGACATCCTCCAGTTCCCTCAGCATCCTGGGATGTATTTCATCTGGCCCAGGTGCTTTCTCCATCTGAAGGGACCTGAGGGCTTCCTTTACTCTTTCTACCAGGATTTCTGTAATCTGTAAGTCTGATGTCTATTTTATTTTTTAATTTTTTTATTTATTTATTTATTTATTTTTATTTAGGTCTAGGATTACAAGTACCTTTGAGCCAAGGCTCTGTTACAAAGGTTCCACATCAGTTGCAGTACAATACAGGGGAAACAAAACAACATTGTAGGTAAACAGCACAGTAGTCAGGTAATAAGTAATTGAGTGAGAAACACATAAGAGAAACCCAGAACAGCATTGTCAGGGAGAGGAGAGGAGAGGAGGAGAGGAGAGAAAGGGGTAACAATGGAAGGGCCAGAGGAAGGTAGCAACAGATGGTGGCATTGTCAAACATCACAGGGAGAAGTGCTGGTGGTAGGGAGGGAGCGGGGAGCAGGCAAGGGGAGGGGGAGGGGGAGGGGTAATGGGAGACTAAGGGTAAAATTCGAGATAAAGTAAGTGCTATGAAGGAAGGGCACGAAAAGGCTAGAGTAGTGGTAAGTAAGGCTGATTAGATGAGGCAGTCACAGGAGCTTGAGGCAGTAAGATGGAGGCAGAGCCTGGATTTGAACATGCCAGGCTTGGGAATGGAGGAGATGGCAGTGCTGAGTCCATTAAGCCAGGATGGAGCCCTATGAGCAAAAGATAGTTAAACCTGAGTGGTGCAACAATGGGGAACCTGCAAAAGCTGCAATTCGGATCCCCTAGTGTTTCGTGGATTTATGCTTGGGCGCAGGAGAGCTTGGACTCCAGGTGGGACAAAGGCCATGGTTATTTTTTTCACCATAGTGCAGGTTAGGTACTTAATATAGTTGGAGAGTTGAAGCCATCCAGATTCAGCACAAAGGTCACACGCATGTGTGAGACAGTGGGATCCAGTGATCAGCTGACAGGTTTTGTTGAGGGATGTCAATTTGCATCTGAAAGTTAGTAGCAGAGGCTGAGCCGTACATAATGAGGCCATAGTCTATGATGGAGGCCACTGAGCTCTGAACAGTGATCTCCAAGGCTTCCGGGGTGAGATGTTGCCTGTACCTGAACAGTAAGCCTAGGCGAGTATTAGCAGCTTTGGCTACACCATCAATGTGGGACCCATAGGATAGATCATGGTCAAGCAAGATCCCAAGGTATTTAAATGATTGTACCTTTTCGAGGGTATTCTCAAGACTGGTAGTAATGATAAGGGGGTGTAGCCTGTGCTTGTTGTGGGAGCTGCTAAAAAGCAGACTTTTTTTTTTTTATGATTAAGGAACAACTTATGTCCAGTAAACCAGTTTTCAGAGGTGAAACCTAGCTGCAGATTGTGTTGTAAGAGTTTGGGGTCCTTGTGGGAAGTGAGAACTACAGCATCATCAGCATATAGGATGATTTGCTCAGAGCAGGATTGCGGAAGGGTAGTCAAGGAAAGGCTGAAAAGAAGTGGTCCCAGTATGGATCCCTGGGAGACACCTGAGCGGACAGGTCTAGCATCAGCAATTTTTACTCTTTGTGATCGATTTTCCAAGTCACTTTTAAACCATACTGTAGATTCATGAGAGAGCCCAGCATTCAGTAGCTGATCATTTAGCAGACAATGATGGAAAGTATCAAGCGCCTTGGTCAAATCGATAAATACTGCCCCAATTAGGTGACCTTTGTCTAACGTGCTGTGTAGGGCTCCAGTGAATTCCAGGAGGGCAGATGAGGTGCTATGTCCTTTTCTGAATCCATGTTGCTGTCTACATAGAATATTGTATTTGTCCAGGAAGTCAGTAAGCTGGTCTTCAACTATATGCTCAAGGGCCTTAGAGAGGGGAGGGGAGGTAATATGGAGATTGGCCAGTAGTTCCCGTGGATGGTCTTGTCATCACTTTTATGGATCGGGGTAACAGTAGCAGATTTTTATATGTCAGGAAACTGACTGAGGCTGAGGGAGAGGTTAACAATTCTAGTTAATGGGCATAGTACCTCTTCAAGGGTGAGAGACAGCAGTTTAAGGTCCAAGGAGTCACCACTAGTTCTGCACTTGGAGATTGCTTTGGTAATACATTTGCAGGCTTTGTGCACTTTGATTGCTTTGAAGTAGAATGGTGGGCATTTAGAAGTGGTGGTAGAGCTTATGGGTGAAGGAGAGTCATATTCTGTAAAAAAGTCTGTGGGGAGAGCACTATTGAGGTCGGTGCAGCATTGAAGGTACTGGCAATGACCATAGGGTCAAGTGTGGTAGTCCCATCAACATTTAGCATAGTTGGGGAGGATTTGGGCTGCTTCCCCGTAACTTCTTTAATACTGTCCCAGAATGCTGTTCCATTTCCCCAGGCATTGATGAGAGAATGCTTTTCTTTAGTCGGATAGATTTTGTGCAGTTGTTTCGGGCATGCTTGTATTTTTGTATGTTGGATTGCATGCCTGTGACTCTAGCCAGCGCCCAAAGGTGGTCCCTTGATTTTAGCTGTGTGAGGAGCTCAGCAGTGAGCCATGGGTTACAGAGTGCCTTAACTTTGTGCTTTTTGAATGGTGCAAAGGAGTCACAGGCCGCATTGAAGGTGGTGATGAAGTAGTCAAGGGCCGAGTCAACATCCATCACTTTGTAAATGGGAGACCAATCTTGCAGACTCAGGTAGTATTTAAGATGGATAAGATGCTCATGGGGAAGGACTCTGCTGGTGAGGACTTTAGGAGGGGGCTTGCAAAATTTTTTTGACCATTCACAGATGACAGGGGAATGGTCACTGAGAGAATCCGGGAGGACAGTGATGCTGGAGATATAGGTTGGATGGCTGGCAAGAACCCAGTCCAAAAGGGTACTAGTGCCTGTTTTGTAGTTTTTTCTAGTGGGGGGAATTGACCATCTGTGTTAAGTTGGCTGATGTGATGCCACCTGCTTCCGATGCAAGCCAGTTTATATTAAAATCACCTAGAAGGATAAGCTCTGTGCCAGGGGATTGAGTACTGATAAAGTTGAGGACAGCACTGAGACCTTTCCCTTGGTCTTTTGGAGGGATGTAAACTGAGACGATTGTGAGGGCTTTATTGTTGGCCCCTACGAGTATTTTCTGTTCTGTCAATAGTGTAAGCTCATTGATTCTGCATTAGTTGTACAGTAAATGTAACCACTGTAACTACATGCGTCTGTCAATGTGATGCACTTTCTGGGTCACCCCTGAAAAAGGGACTGTAATGTCTCAGTGTGCCCACCCATTTAACAAAATTCAAATAAATAAATAACTGGTAAATTTTCAATATTTTGACCACATATTTTCTACATAACCATTTTTTCAAAGCACATCACGAATGTGACAGCTGACATTTTTAAAATCATTGGCCAAAATGGGTTTTCGCATTTGTGGTACCAAATCATCCCTTGGGCAGAACTTGAAAATGTTCTTAGCCTTCTTAGGAGCCTATCTCATGAACAAAAAGGCAATGTGGGGTCATAAGAAGGCTATGTTGAAAATTTGAGGTAAAAATAAGAGAACAACAAAGTTATAAGCCTACGTTGCAATTTTTCAATGCACACTCGTAACTGTGGTAATTTTTCAATATTTTGACCCCAGATTTTCAACTTAACCATTTTTTGACACTACCTCATGAATGTGACAGCTGTCATTTCTCAAAGCCTACCCAAAATGTGTTTTAATGCTTGTGGTGCAAAATGGCATTTCAGCCATTGTTTTATAAATGAAACCAGTCATGCTCAGGAATGGTCATAAAAATATGTTGAAAATTTGAGGTAAAAATGTTAAAAACTGGTACAAAAGTAATGCCTTACCAGTGGCAAACTTTTGGCATTGACAATTGCTTGTTTATCTAGATATACTTCCATGTCTCCTCCCTCCCGTCTCATTGTAGTCTCATTCCTTTGTTCATTAAAAGCTAAATATCAAAAATGATCATAAATCAAATAGCAAGAACTATCTGTTTCAGATTTGACTTTTGCTAAAGAGCACATAAAACAATTGCACAGAACCTAGTTTTTTTTTTTTTTTTTTGTTTTTTTTATAAGCCACCTAACTCCATCTTTTTTTTTCTTTACATTCTATTTCTAGCACTGAGGGCCAGGGCATCTTTCAGGTGTACCCTCACAGCCTCATCATCTACTCCCTGTCTGAGACCCCATCCACCAGGAATACAAGGGCTGAGCACCCCCTTCCCAAGCCCATAGATCCATCTGGCCCCCAGATCCAAGCCCCCCAGGGTGGTACCACCTCTCCTAACTGACGACCTTTCTGGGATCTAGATGAACAGTCCTAGGTTGGGTTGAGGAGGTCAGGAAAGCTGGTGGAACAATGGTCAGATGTTGGGATGTGGGTGCTGGCTTCTGGGGACACCATCGCCTCCCTAGGTCCTCCAGGAATTTTTTTCTTGTAGTTTCCCCCGGAACATGGTGTGCAATGACTCTGCATGGCCTCACCATCGTCCCACCCCAACTCAATGTCTCTGCTCTTGTGCTTCCCCCAATCTCCTTAGGGGGCCACTACAGAACATGGAACTCCTTGAAACCCACCCCGGGAGAGGAAAGCAGTCCTCTGGATGCTCGATCCTCTCCCTCCCCTGCTGACCCCTGGCATCCCAAGTCCATTCCTGAACCCAGGTTGCCAGTGTGGGGTCCAGCACCTCAAGCCTCAGCACCACCAGGCCAGCTACCTAACTCCATCTTGAACATCATGAATGTAAAGTCTGTCTATGCACAATAGCTATACAAAGTAGTGTAGCTTTCTACACATATAGTATGCACAAGTGATCCTACATACATTGTAAGATTGGTTTGGCTCTAGGTAATCAAATTTCCTGGTTTAGTTTACAGGTGCAATTGAATCTTCAACCTCAGATTGATGTTTACAAAACACAGTATACTCACTGGACCAGTGCACAAAGGTTGGTATTGGGACTCAGGCAACCCTCACATTTACCACATTGTGGCATCCAAAGAGGAATGACTTTATCGCCTAGAAAAAGAAATTACGTTTTCCATTAGAACACTGTAAAGATAACCTGGTATCAAGAAGTTGGAACAAATAAAACCATTTTAAATACTGTAATCTGGATCACTTCATACAATACAGTTTGTGAACTTTACATTTCTATAAATGCACACATTTGTGCATTAGAAAATTGTAAAATAGGTAGGGGAAAATCCTGCGTCCTGACTGGTTGTTAACTGTGCATTAGAAGTTTCTAATGCATGACTAACAGCTGACATTTTTCCTCCCACTTAGACTGTCGCGGCTTAATTCTCTCACACACTAGATGCATCATTCCCTGTCTGCCAGAACTCTGTATTCTTAATTAAAAAATATAACCAATAAAACCAAAATATCTCTTTACAGCAAATTATTTTGTAAGTTGTTTCATATTTTTTCCATGCAGAGATCTGCCCCTGTCAGTTGCTCATTCAATTTCACAACCCACCGTCCTCGCAGGCAGTCCTTGCACACTGCCTAACAGAAAGCAGCAGCTCTATTGATTTTGCCCCCCACTATCATTCAATCAGCTGCTCAAGGTTTGTACTTGACCGCTGAGAAAGGAGATCACATGCTATCCTGCACAGATATCACATTTCTGCTGATATATGCACTCATATGCCCATCATTTCTCCTGCCTAGTCACTCGCCCACTTGCTCCTTTCAATACTGGACTTAGGCACCCACAACTATTCAATAGTTGTGATCAAAATTACTGTAAATATATTAGTGGGTTGACCTGCAGCCTTCTCCCCAACCTGCAGCCTCTTACCTCACTATAGCCCTGTCTGTGCATTAGAAATGTCTAATGCAACCCCCTTGTATCTTATTGATTACTTCATTCACCAAAAATAAGAACTATACACTGTAATGCGACTCACCACATTTGCTGATATATTTGAACATTAACTGCCATGCTCTACTGAGCATTATAACATTAGTAAGAACATTATAGCTATCTGATTGACTAAAAGTCATGAACGAGAGTGTAATTATCTGACCATAATTACACGCCTGTACTTGTTTAGCCTGTGCACCAGGTTCAGCTACAATATCAACACACCTTAATGGGAACTATGCTTTTGTCTGCGACTAGTATTTCATATAGAAAATTATATTTTCTTATTAAATCATGAAACAAACATTTAAAAAACATGTTAATGAAGAACCCATGTTGTAAGTGCAATAAGACACTTCAGGGCTGTGTAATTATGGTCAATAATCACATTTTCATCTTGTGTATTTAAGCCACTTGGCGAAAGCATCTTGTGCTTAACAGCACTCTCATAGAGTGCAATTATTAACCAGTATTTACTCACCCTGGTGTATATTATTGTATACTTTTTGGGGTTACTGATCATATTTCAGCTATGTAAACCAAACTTACTACTAAAAATCACTTTTCAGCAGTCACCAATGAGCTAACAGTTGGATTTTTGACTTTGCTCATATTAAGTATTTACCTGCAATTAGCTTGTGTTTTTCTATATTGAATTATTTTTACTGCATCCTCCCCTTGTCCAGAGTGTATGAGGTCCCAGTGTTTCTGGCTTTGTGTTACCATCACAGTACCACATGCAAAATGTCACTATCAGCTTTTGTCAGACATCAAGCCACTGACAAACCTAGCCCTGACTGGGTAAAATACTAAATAATTTAAAAATTTGATATAGGTTAAGTCTTTGTAATTTGGAGTGCTGGGACTGCAGGGAAGAAGGAGACAGAGTAAGCTTATTGTGTTTGCAGTTTATAAGAAAATGGTACACGATCCCCCCTTAAGTCCATGAACTGGGTGAGACATGTGAGTGCTGTGACCACATCAACAAATAGGAGTTCAGAAGGAAAATTTGCCCATCCCATCACACATGGAAATTCAATTTAAATCAGCAAGCTGTCTCAGATGTCATCTCAGCCTCCTAATACTCTCCCCCTCCCAATAACATGCGTGAGTGCACACACAAACTTATTATAACCTACACTTACTGTAACCTCCTCATAGGTTACTGTGCTTTTAAGACTCCCTTGTTGATTGATTATAAACAAGCATTCCCCACCACCACTGCAACCAAAACTGCATGTCAGCAACTGGACCAGGAATTGCATGATCTGTGTGCCTACCACATTAGAAGTGAGGGTAAACTTGTAGAAGACTGAGTCAGGATGTAGACCTGTGACTGGACCTTGTGTTTTGCATAAATCAAGGCATTTGTAAGATCTGCCATTGGGGGCGAGATTACAGTTCTGCCACCATTTTGTTGCTGTTTGACTAACACTGCCATGGTCACACACTTGAAGGGCACCAAAACAACCAATCCAGATTGCTTGCCAAATTAAGGAGCAATTGGCTCATGGACTGTAAGAAGGTGTAATTTATTCAGCTAACTTTGCAACCACCAATTGCCAATGGAGGAACAGATCACCAAGACTGCCTGTCCTGGTTAATGGCCCCATTGGTCCAATTAAAGCTGTTTCCCCCGAGAACTGCAGGGGTTGCACTGCCTTCAAAGCAGATCCTGCGAGAGATTTTGTCTGTGTGAACTGCTGTCTGGGGTCCTGGAAGCTGTGTTGTAATAGACTGCACATCTTCTGAAATGAACCAGAAGTGTTTGTAAGCAATGTCCTGGTTTGAAAGACAAAGAGAGAGAGGTCATTTTTATGCTAGTCAAGCATGCCATTCAACCCTGAGCATTGCCATCACAGAGCAAGAGAGGAGTGAATGGCTGCCTAAGGCTTCTGTCAGATGTGCCAGTGTAGTTCACTAGTCCGTCCCCCTACAGCATGCCTACCCCCACTCTAAGCTGTAGTAGTACTGCAGCTATACTAATGGAGCAAGCAGGCACATGATTGGGAGAGAGGAAGGGGAGCAATTGCATCATTAGTTATACAAAGCAAAGTGACCCAATCCATAATGCTGTTACGCCAATCCCTCACTCTTTATCATGTGCTCACTCCGTTCATTATAGATACTACTAGGATTCAGAGTGGGTCGGGCACTCTGTGGGAGAGTGGGACAACTGAGCTTGCTGGTTTGACTTTCTATTGCATCTACTCAAAATCATATATCTGGGGCAGGAGGTGGAGCTTGAACTATATTTTGCCATACTTGGCATTTGTGGGGCTTTGGCTAGGTTGAAGATGCTTTAAAAATGCTGTTTGCTTCTAGCATGGTTCAAGATGGTGGCATTTTAGCAGTTTATTTAGGGAGGTCTGGACAAAGAGGAGTAAGATGGGTGGGAAAGTATTGGCATGGGAAGGGGTGACCAACTGATCATTTGGAACCAGGGCTGTAACACTTTCATTAAAAAAAAAAACATTAATACTCCTCAAGACAAGCAGACCTAGTAAAATACTAACAGTAATTTATGATCAGTCGGCATCAACCCCCCCCCACACACACACACACACACACACACACACACGCACTAGCAGGGATAATTAAGTATGCTGTGCAAACACATACAACTTTATTGGGCTTTCCATACCTACTCTATTTCCCATGGTACACTGATTTTCTTGGCAAAAGGAAATGCATCCGAGTTTGCTACTGTATAGTTGACAGTGGTAGGCTTTTCGGATTATTATTTTTAAGTCATAGGATTTACAGTCCTGTTGTGCCAGTCTGTTAACATACCAAGTAAAGTCAATTACCACGTCTCTAACTCCTGTGAACAGTAAGGGTGCCAAGTGATAAGCCCTTTTAAATAGTTTCTGTATTTCAAATAGTTTCTGCAAAAAAGATCTACCTGGTGCAGCAAGTATGCTGAAGAATTAGAATGAAGAGACCGGGACAGCAATTCCATGTAATAGTGTATTCGATGCCTGGGTCTGAATGCAAGTTATTGACCTGTCAGGTGCAGTCCCTGGGAGGTCAGAGGGTTTGGCTGCTGGAACTATTGGAGTGACTGACCTTGAGTTTCAACATGCCTGTCTGGTGCTTGGATTAGCCATCGACTGATGCTACGCTTAGGGTTAGACAAAGGGCCCTGTTTTTCAAAATCTTCATATTTTTTTAAGTATATTCTTTGTTTTTATCCTCTAAAACTCATAGAAAAACAATTTCATTTAACTTACAGTTGGTTATGCTGTGATAAATACTTACGGTAGATGTCAAATTTAAGGAAAAAGAAAAACAGATTTTTTCTTTATTCCCTCACCCCCCCCCCACTCCTCCCTCCCTGTAAATTCTCATAAGGTGGCTACTTCATATTCTCATGATATGATCACAGTAATCAGATCTATGAACATATGAATGTGCCAGCAGAAACAGACCACCCAGTCTATCTAAGCCTGCTCGAGTGTGCAGCTAGCACCCTAGTTTTCAGCTGCCCACCCACCTCCCTTTGTCATCCCACTGCCGCCCCACCTCCCCACCCTCACTCTCCCCTTTTCCCTGTCCCATGCCCTTTTGAAGCTGTTCACAGATTTACATGATACCACCCATTCTGGTAGGGCATTCCATTTTGCTACCACCCTCTCTATGAAATAGTGTCTCCTCATTTCCTTCCTAAATCTTCCCCCCTCTATTCTTAGCCCATGCCCCTGGTGACCCTCCCCTTCCTTAACTGAAAGACCCCATCTCCCCCATCCTTACTGATTCCCCTCAGATACTTGAATGTCTCTATCATGTCCTCCCTGTCCCTTCTATCCTCCAGGGTGTACATATTCAGGTCTCCCAGCCTGATGTCATAGTCTCTCCCCTCCATTCCACATATCATCT
The DNA here is from genome assembly GCA_016271365.2 of Neoceratodus forsteri. Classification (NCBI taxonomy): domain Eukaryota; kingdom Metazoa; phylum Chordata; order Ceratodontiformes; family Ceratodontidae; genus Neoceratodus; species Neoceratodus forsteri. The sequence goes on along the minus strand of CM057453.1, from coordinate 557,265,553 downwards.
TTGTTGCCTTCATCTGCACCCCCTCCAGTAGTCTGATATCATGCTTTAGGTATGGCCTCCAAAACTGCACACAATACTCCAAGTGTGGCCTTACCAATGACCTGTGGAGGGGCAAGATTACCTCTTCACCTCAATGAAAAAATCCTCACTATGCACCCCAGCATTTTGTTCACTTTTGCAGCCACTCCTACACTGGGCAGTATTGTTCATGGTCCCTGTTATTACACCTAGGTCCTTCTCCTCCTCCTCCTCAGTGATCCCAGCTTAACCCCTCCCAGCCAGTATTCTCTCCTTGGGTTCTTCACCCTAAAGTGCATAACCTTACACTTCTTTGCGTTGAACCTCAGCTGCCACCTCTCCGATCTGTAGTAAATGAGGTAGTAGATTTAGTATGTTCCTTCAAGTTATATCAAAGAGATCTTAGTAGCATTCTATATGCTGTTAGTCTTTCCATTAATAAACATTCTTTCATATTGTTACACCATTCATGCAAATTATATTCTGTTAAACTAGATGAGTTCCACTTAGCAAGAATCATTCTTTTGTGGTAATGGTTGCTAATGCAAGTATGTTGTGTTCCAATGAGTTTAATTTTAATTTCTCAAAATTGTTTAATATAAAAATGTGTGAATCCAGGGGAATTTGTGTAATATTTTCTTCACTTCAACATTTCTGTTAGTCCACCATTCATTTGGGACAATTCCACAATAGGTGGACATGATCTATTTTTTATTTTTTGTTGCAGTTGTGTCTTTGTTTTGAGGGCCAAAGAAACTTAGTCTATGTGGTGTAATATATGACTGGTCTATTATTTTGTATTGAATTCATTTCTTTTTAGTATATGTATATAGTTAGTTAGCTTTTATTCTAATTTGTAAGCCATTATGATCATTTAACTCTTGACTGAGTTCCTGTTCCCATTTTGTATTGTTTTTAAGAAGATCTTTTCAGATTTTTTTCCCTAACACTTTATACAAGTTCCAGTAGCACAATGCAATTATGCTTCCTTTACCTGTATGGTATATTTGCAAACTCTTAATATCCAGAGAATGAATGTTTTGATCTTTTACTATTTTTGGTGCTATATATGTATGATATGTCGTTAATAATAAATATGTCATTCTTGGATTACTTATTTGTTGATCTTTGACCTCCTTATTACATTCTTTCCAAGTCATGAATTTGTGGTCTATTAAGGTATCTAACCATACACTCAAATTCAAATTTATTAAAATCTGATCTAAGTATAAGGCTGGTTATTAACCCATTATTTGAAAGTAGCATGATATTATTGCTGAAGTGGATTCTATTCCATTTGATTATTTTATAGTACTCAATAGAATTTTTAATTTGTGTAAATTTGGTTGAGCTAAAAGGTATTGGATTTTAATTTGTCATTTTCAAATTTTAGTAATTGTTGAATAATCAAAGGAAGATTTTGCTACTTGATTCTTTTATGCTTTTCTGGAATTGTCCAATTTAAAATGTGTGTAATTTTAATGGACCAATAGTATATCAGTGGATCAGGACATCCCACCCCACCTTCAGAGCAAATTCTAGTCAGTTTTTGCCGTGCAATTCTGGGGGTGACTCCTCACCAGAGGAATTTTTTTTTTTTTTTTAAATGTATGCTTCATTTATTCTAGCCATAGAATCAATATTTCCCCTTGTGTCCTTTGAAAAATATACATTAGCAAAGGCATGATCATCATTTTTAGGGTTTCAAGTCTTCCCCATACCAATAATGATTTATTCTCTCATTGAATAATATTGTGATTTTATCTGAAAAGTATGATACATTTGTAGCTGTAGTTTTTCCTGTATCATTTGTAATATAAATTCCCAAGTATTTAATAGTGTCCTCCATTTTCATTTCATTAAGTAAAATGTTTGTGCCAGGTTTAATATTATGGATGGGCAATATGATTTATTTTTATTTAATTCATATCCTGAAATTTTAGAGAATGTTAAATTCTTGCCTAAGAAATGAAAGACAAAACAGGATTTGTAAGACAAACCATGATATCGTCTGCATAGACATTAAGTTGTAGTTGTCTATCATTGAAGTCCATACCTGTAATGTGTTTATTATTCCGAATATGATTTAAAAGGGGTTCCAAACTTTATGAACAAATGAGGGGATAATAACCTTGTCTGACTCCATTGGACATCTTTAATAGTGTGGATCTATACTTGTTAATTTTGATGACCATAGTTGGTTTTAAATAGAGTTTTATAGCTGTTAGTAAAATTTGTGAAAAATGATAGGCTTCTAAACCAGCAAACATATACTCCCAGTTCAGCAAATCAAAAGTTTTAATGGTGTCAAGTGCTATAACTATTGTTTCAGTGTTGGTCTGAGAATAAAAAGATGGCAAACTGAACATTGACCAAACCATTGAAAATGTTTCTATTTTTGATAAAACCTTTTTGTTCTGACTGAATGATCTCTGGAATTTGGTCTCGGATTCTGATAACAATTAACTTTGCAAAAACTTTGTAGTTTGTGTTAAGTAATGCTAAAGGATCAAAATTATCAGGATTAGTGTGATCTTTATTTTCTTTTTGAATTAATATGTTTGCTTCATAAAGTGTTTGGAATTGGATATCCATTGGCCAACTCCTCTGCTAATCTTAAAAGCCATGGTAGTAATTAATTCATAGTTGCTTTTGTAAAATTCCACAGTGAAACTGTCCGGTCCTGAAATAATGTTATTTTTCATTACCATGATAAGACTCAGTTATGTCTATTTTTTCAAACCTATTTAATTGGATTTGGACTTTGGAATTTTTTGCATTGTCTAAATAGTGTTTAGATTTGTGGGGATTTTTGTACTTTGTTATATATGGCTTTATAGTAATCAATAAAAACTTCAGCAATTTTGACATCTTTAGGCAGAATTTTATCATCTTTATGTTTATTAGTAATAATGTTAAATTCCTTTTACTTTTTCAGGGCATATGGTAACAGTTTACCTGTTTTGTGAGCATTATGGTATGGTTTATTCTTTAACTTTAATGCACTTTTTTCCACTTCTAATAAGATCTCTCTTTTTTCTGTTATCTTTTGCTCTAAAGTAATTTTGGCCGTATTATTGATGTTTAGTACTTGCAGATGTAAATCTGTGACAGTCTGATTCAAAGAGTCTATGATATTTGTTTTTTCTTAACTTGAATCTGGTAAGTAATTATGTGTTGTTTTTTTTTTTTTTTTACAGCTGGCAATGTATTGACAACTCAATGAATTGTTTGTCAGTGCTTAACCAGCAAGAGCAATGTTTGTAAAATGATTTTGCAACTCATTAGAATTGCATCAGCAGTCTAGTCACAATGCAATGAAACAGTGGACTTTAATTCTTAAAGGATACCTAAACAAGATTTTGACAACAAACTATTCAAAAATCTGACTCCGTAGGTGACTAAAGGAAAGGCTGCTGTATTCATAATTCTAAAACTACATTTACGTAATTTACCTAAATGTGGTTCCAGAGCATTTGAAAATTGTAAAATCAGCCTTCCAATTTCAAAAAAAAAAAAAAAGTCTTACCTGCTTCCTAAAATGGCTGCCAAATGTGTTATGTGATGACATCATTGGAGCCAAAGCTAGAGAAATATATGGCTCTCTATAGGGCTAACTAGTTCTTTTTTCCCTTTGTGTAGAATCGTTTCACCCAAATGGTCAAAATCATGTGCATTATTTTGTATAATGCACATGTTAGGCTATGGTCCTGTTCATTTTGTTTAAACATGCTGAAAATGTGTTTTAATCCAATCGACTTTCTCCGTGGCAAACCATAGTGCAGTACAAATCTTGAATAACCTGGTGGTCTAGTGGTTATGGTGAATACAAGATGCTACAGTGGGGGGTGCTGGGGTGGTGAGCATGCTTAATATGCACTTTTTAATATTTTTATTAAACCTTTATATTTTCTGCTACTCTTTTCTAGTACATTTTTGACAGAACCTACAAATGTAATCCATAATTTGAATGTAAACATTTGTACAATCAATAAATCAGACTTCAACAAAGTGAAATGCAGCAGCAGTAAGCAAGTACATTACTATGTAGGGGGGTTGCAGCCACACCCTTCCCCACCCCCTAGAGCCACCACTTTTTTGTAGCAAATTTCTTGTACAGTCCAATGTCAGAGTTCATACTTTCTTGAAACTCAAATATATGCTTGTCTTGTCTTTTTTCTATGGGAAATAATAAGAAGAATCAGCATTTATATAGTGGCTTTCATACACATTGTATTCCATAGTACTTTACAGGAAATACTAGACTGGTAGTGAAGTGACTGCACATGTAGTAGAAGCCATTTCATACATTAATATCCACACACAGCCTTGGACAACTATATGAACTGCTTTTATGGGAAGGGGAATATTGGCCAGGACAATGGGGTCAGGTAGTGATTAAGGTGCTGGCAGCCCCAGATCTTATTTCTCACAGTAATCTGCTCATATTTCTCTCCTTCTGTCTTCACCCTTCCCTGAATATAGCAGTACCTTGCAAGAATGGCCTTTTCAGTCACCCTCTGGTATTCATTCTTCACTATTCCTCCTCTCAACGAAAACTGGTGAGTTCATCACCCTTCTGCATGATGAATGCAAGCAGTACAGTCCCTGTTTTATTTTGACATATCAAATATACACATCTTTCCAGTAAATCATGTTCATAGCAGCAGGGAACAAGGGGAATGATAGGTGTTCCTATCCTTAAAAGATCTAGGCTACCTTTGATTAGGCACTATTAAATGATGGGTGTGCACATCATTATGCACGTCATTTAATAGTCCCTAATCATAGGTGGCTTAGATCTTATATGGGTAGGAAAGCCTATTTTTCCACTTGTGCCATGCTGCTATCAGCCTGGCTTACCAGAAGATGATGTTTATTATTAATATGTAAATATAACATGGTAAACTGTACTAACCACATTCATGATGTGGTAGGGTAGTGAACACACCAGTTTTTGGTGTGGGGAGCAGGTGAGAAGAATGAAAGCCAGAGAGTGACCGAACAGGTCATTCCAGCAGTGTACAGCTACATTCAGGTTAGTTGAAGACATGAAGGACTATGCTGAGTAGATCACTGTGAGATCTGAAATGTGGGCCTGCCAGCATCATGATCACTACCTAACTGTGGATAAGACTAGTCAGTGATGACAAACACTCAGAGTGACAGGGCTGCATCTAAACGGTTACTTGAATTCAGTGTAGGGAGATTACCCTTGGGTGGGGAGATGAGGATGTTGAAGTTTGTTAGGACAGTATTGAGGGAGTTGTGTATAGCTCATTCAAGATTTGAAAGGGTGGTAGCCAGCCAACTCACGTTGTAGAGTAGAGCGCAGAAAAGTACTGGAGAAGAACTGCTGTGAACTGTCCTGCAGGGTTCTGCAGAGCACAGGTAAAGGAGTAGACTGACACTGGAAGTCAGGTGGATTCACTCAAGGTATTAGTATACCTCTCCTGCTAATAATATTGTTATCCATTGTAAGTGCAGCCCATATGAGGGCATGAACAGCAGTTCTTCTGGTGGGTCATGATGCTTATTGCTTGGCCCTCAAGGAATACCTAGTCGTTGGTTAATGAGGTGGGGAAAAAAAACGCAACAGGGAACTGTACATACTACCTTCATTGTGCAGAAGGGTGGTGATCCACTCAGTGTTTACTGTGGGAGCAGAAGTCAAACATTGAGAATGTGGGCTGGAGAGTGATTTGGGAAGCATTTTTTTTTTTTAACAGTGCCAGCCAATGATGCGTATCAGTATAGGTGTGCACAACTCTGAGTTACAAGATTACAATCTGAGGTGTAATAATTCTCTTCATGAGACCGCAAGCTCATATGCAGCCCCAGGCAGTACTAAGGATAGGGTATGGATGGTGGTGTGTTCAACAGAAGGCAGGCTAGGTGCAAAGTGTTCATATGGAAAAAGAAAAACGTATTTGTGGATTAACAAGAGAGCATGAGCTTTGGAACTGAACAAGACCAGTACTTTGCTGTGTGACCCTGAGCAAGTCATTAAACTTCCTTGTGCTCCCAGGTCACACCTGTAAACAAGCTTTCAGCTTAGTGTGTCTCTCCTGGTTAACAAAAAACAAAATTCAGTGCATTATATAACCACTAGATCATCAGGTATTTGAAGTGTTGTACTGCAATGCAGTTTGCCAAAGAAAAAAAAAGTCAGCTGGATTGCAAAACATTTTCCACAACTTAAAGTAAACAAAATGAACAAAATCATAGCCTAACATGTGTACTGATCAAAATAATCCACAAGGTAATACATGGTGTTGATCATTCTGGTACAACAATTCAAAATAAAGAGGGAAAGAACTAGTTAGCACTATAGAAATATATGTGGATCTATGGCTCTGGCTCTGATGATGTCATCATGACTCATCACTTAACACACTTGGCAGACCTCTTAGGGAGAAACCAAGGCTGTTTTTTGAAAGTGAAAGGCTGATGTTTACATTTTTCAAAAGTTATGAAACTGCATTTGTTATTTACATAAATGCAGTTTTAGCATGAATGTAAACAGCAGCCTTTTCTTTACCTTGCTATGAAGCCAGATTTTGGAGTTTGCAATTTTAAAAAACTGCTTGTTTAGGTACTCTTTAAGAAAGTTTTTATAGGGATTTGTATTAAATCCAGCAACACTTATGCAGCTCAGTCAGAAATGCTAAAACAACTCATTGGAGGAACAGTTTAATGTGACTTGTACTGTAGCTTTGAACGTCTCCCATATTGATTCTATTTTCTGATTATCCTGATTATTAAATTCCCAAAATAATGACATTTGATGTTTAATCAATCTTAGAAATTCAGTGTCTTTTAGTAAAGAGTTGTCAAATCTCCATTGAGGAAGTTTGCCTCTACTGATAGGGTGTAAATAATAAGAATCAAAGCATGGTCACTAATATTTATATCCTTAATCTCATATGTTTATATTTTTTGTTAAATCTGTATTTATAAAAATGGAGTCTATTCTTGAGTAGGTACTTAAATGTCTAGCTTTGCATGCATAAACTTCTTTATATGGATGATGGATCCTCCATGATCACATAAAGTATGTGCTAAAAAATCTTGCATCACATGTGCAAGTCTTACATCCTGCATGGTAGTTTTACAGGATTTGTCTTTATCTGGAGACAGTAAGGCGTTCCAGTCACCACTTAGTATTGCATTAGCCACATTTCATTCCTGTACTGCTTTTGAAATTTTGTTTAAGAATTATGAATATGCTACAAATGAGCCACATATAGAACCTAGAACTACTTAATTTCCACATAACAGACATTTAATCAAAATTACTCCCCCTTCGTCATCTTTCCGCTGCTGGGATAATTTAAAGTCAACAACTTTCGTGATTAAAATTGCCACCCCTCTACTTTTTGCCGTGCCAACTGAAAAATAGACTTGTCCAACCCATCCCTTTTTTAATTTTTGGCATTCATGACAGGCTAAATGAGTTTCTTGTAAATTATGTATATGGACATTGTTCTTTTTACCATATAATAAAATCATGTCCTTTTTCTTGTGATATTCATCCCATTAACATTTATAGAGGAAATGATGATTTCAGGAGAGATCTTTATTTCTTGAGTCATCTTAAATATTGGGTTGATAAATTCAGGAACATTTCACATGCTTCTTTACCTCTTACCTTTATATCCTTCATATTAATCAATTGTGATCTTTCTATGTTTCCTATTCTTTTTAGCACACAAAAGAAAAGAAAGTTGCATGAATCTTAATTCTCATTTCTAGCCACCTTATTTGTGCTTCTTATTTTACCCTTAAATCCCCCGTAAGCTAATGATTCTGTGTCCCCCGTAGGTGTCATATACAGGGTGGGCATTATTCTGACACCCTTATTGCATGGAGCCCTCTCTGATGGTGGGTCTGACATCTTTTCCCTGCTTTTTTACCTTCTTTTTACCTTTCATTTTCCAGTTGCTATCCATTTCCTTTTTTTTTTTTTTTTTTTTTTTTTGGCTTTTCCATCTTTCAGTCCTCTTTTCCTTTATTTCTTTCTTTACCATTTTCCTTACTACTACTACTCCCTGTTTTCTGTGGTAATATTCTTACGTATGAGTTGTACCTTTATTCTGCATGTATCCCTTCACTTTTTTTTCCCAAAGCTTACAAACTAATAGAAATAACCATTTTCTTATTATTGTTCAAGCCTATCTATACATTTGGTACCATAGGAAATATATTATTCCTTAAAATAGTCAGGGAAATGGTTTAAAAAGTCTTTCAGTTTCTGCTGCAGAGGTGTATGTCCACTAGTTATCTTTTATAAAGATTCTTAGTTTGTTTGGGGGGGTAGAAAGTAAATAATTATAGTTCCAATATGGGTATACTTTTTCTTTTCTGTCATAACTTCATTTGGTAGGTCTTGGTAAGTATTAATGGTAGCACCATTCATAAATATTTTCTTTTTTCTGAACACAGCTGACATTAGTTTTGTCCTCTGTTTTCATGAAGTTGATGATCATAGCTCAAGGTGGGGGGGGGGTGTCATCCACTGGTCTCTGTCTTAATGCTTGATGAATGCAGTCATATTCCATTTTCATTGATTCCTTAGATAAATCCATGAACTGGGTTATAACTTCATCCATTATTTTAGCTGATGTGGAATGTTGATCACATATTGCAGGGATACCGATTACCCATTCTTGTTTCAGGCTCTTGTCTCTGCATCTATAATTTTCTCCTGCATTGATTTCAACTGTAGTTTGTGTTGAAACTTTTGCTGTTTAAGTCTGGTTATATCTTCATTTATAACAGTTATTTTATCCATCTCTTGAATTCTTGAACCTGTTTAAGTTCTGTGTCCATACTGGTCAGAGTGGTTTTAATGGAATCAATATCTGATACCATTTTTTCCAAGGATGTGATTTTTTTTCCTTTAGTATGTTTTTAGCCCATGGGGGTTCTTGTTCATTCTCCACCATCTGGACCAGGTTAAGTGAAATTGATTTTTATGACACATTTTTTGAACAATCAATCCCAGAGATTATGTCAGAATATATAGGCTGAGAGTTCAACACTTCTGCTCTTGTGCCTTAACCATCTAATTTTTTATAGGAGTCACTATTGGAGAAGTTGGTCATGGCAGTTCAGCTATAGATGCAGTGAAAAAAAAAATGAGTTCTATTTTCTTTCCTCTGTGAACCTGTATTAATTTGATCCTTTGGAAGTTTAAATTTAGGGGTACCCGTATTTTGGTTTCGAGTTCTCCTTATTCTCTTATGTATTTTTTCCATTCTAGAATCGGAATCTGTGTCACTATCTTTGTTTTGTGCTTTTTTTGTACTCATTTACTTCTGGTATTCATTTGGTAAAGACACAGCACATTGTCAAAATACTCAGCAAAACTTTGCAATGTTACAAAATATAGAGCAGATCAGCAGCAACTGAATATGAAGGGGCACAGTGTTTAGTATGTGTTTAGTATGTGAGGCCCTCCCTGTAAGGGAAAGTTTATATCAGACTTAAGAGGGGACAAGTCTTTAATTTGTGCAAATTAAAATAGAGGACAACACGAGCAAATAGAAAGAACAATTTAAATTGTTTCTAAAACACTTTCTTTCTCGTTTCTCTTTTCCCCACCACAAGCAACTGTACAAAATTAAATTGTGCAAACAATTAGTTTAAGTCTGGTGACAGATGATCCCCATGGTTCTTCTACAGCTGGAAACAAGCACTAAGAGTGGAAATCAACTTTATTAGATGGTTTGCTTCAGTTAGAATGGCAAACAGAAATTTTAAGAACAGAGCAAAAACCATGGGAAAGTCCACCCTTAATTATGTGGGCAATGGCGGGGGGGGGGGGCACCACAGAGAGAGTTCTGAAAAGTACTGATTGATAACTACTGAGTGGCTTTAATAACCAAAGATGCCTCAAAATTCAATACAGACTTATTTTGTCAGACTTTGCTTTTGTCCTTAGAACAGGTTTTATTCATGATTTTCTCTTCAGCCTTTTGCTTTCTTCTTAAAGTTGTGTGCCTGTTGCTTTCTTTAAGGTAACTGCCATCGCCACTATGACAACACACAAAGGATCAGTTTCAGGAAATTGCTGGCAAGATTCCTCTGTTAACCAAGTCCATGCTCCTGAAAACTCAAATTCGTCGACTGTTAATCTGCCTAAAAGACTGATACCACTGGTGATTTCTCCCTCCAGAAGCCTGCTGATAAGGGCCCACCAAAATCCAAGTCCATGGCACTGGAGCACCTTGGTTGGTCATGATGCTGAAGAAAAAAAAACTCCCTTCACCAAAGGCGCCAGCAAAGCCACTCCAAAAACGTGTTCCACAGTCATCTGTATAAAGAATGCCTTCCATCAATCTGTCTGGATGCACCAGAAAAAAGTCATTTCCACAAAGACTGCTGACAAGAACCTTCCAAGAGCAGATCTGTAATATTTACTTGCAGTGCACTTTGTTTTTACTGGCCATTACTTGTCTATGTTTTCTTTCTGAACACCTGAAGTATGGTCAGATAGCCTTCTAAATTCATGTTAGATATACAGCATTACTGGGACCATTGTTGTCACAAAAGTTTGGCATCCTCTATTTTCAAAATCTTCATGTGAACTGCTGGAGCCAGGAGGTTGTGCCACACTGGGAGCAGTCATGGCTCAAAACTGTGTTTGACATTCTTGGGCTCATCTGTTAAGCAGCAGGCAGTGGTGGAAGCACTGATTGGAAGCTATTCTTCTGTGACTAAAATTTATATTGCACATTTCTGGTGAGAGTAGAGCTGGAAAAAAAATGATCTTTTGCCAGTGAAATTCTATCAAAATTTTGATTTCTATAAAGTTTAGCAAAACTTTAGCAACATTTTGCAAAATATGTGACTTAATTTATATCCATCCACTACAAAAAAAAATAATTGTCCAAATTGCACCAAATGAGGTATAATGACTTCCAAGGTCCGTACAGCACTGTACCAAGTTTCCATTGTCTGTCTTTATAGGTGACCAAGTTATAATCCTCCAAATGTTTGAAAATTCAGAAGTTACATTTTTAAATTACGTAAACTGCAAACCTTTAAGCCCCTAAAACTTTAAAACTAGAGAACGTAATATTATCGATTTTGTTAGGTTCATTGACCCCAAATATTAGGTTTAGATGCCATCCCCATGGCCAAGTAGTAGTGCATTGTGCTGCAATGTTGAGTACCCAGGCTTGGAAGCATGCCAGAGAATCACATCGGGAGGCAGGCCATGGCCAAGACAGCTGCTGCTCAGCAGTGCATCTCAGTTGGTGAGGGTTGGCAGCAGGTTGCACAAACACAGCAACCACAGTGGCTGGGACAGGGAGTTTGCTTCTGCTGCAGGGGAAGCTGTGGCTGTCTGATACTGGCAGAGGCACTGCCCCCACTGGGCGAGATGGAAGGTGAAAAAATGTTGGAGAAACACATGGTAGCTAACCGCATGATGGCTAGTTTCAGCCTGATCAGGGTATTCCCTGTGAACAGTGTATATCCCTGAGAGACAAGCTGCCAGCTGACAGAAAAATAAATATGAAAAAATAGATTACTGTGTTTGTTAATTCTCTAATCTCTTGTTCAAAGGCTGGCCAAGTTACAGCATAATAAGCAGACAAAGATTCCAAAATATCAATAATTAAAGTTGAATTTCATGAGGTTTTGTGAAATTGTGGAATGTGATACAAAATGAAAAGTATGATTTTGTTTTTATTTTATACTGAAAAGCCTGTGAGCAAGAATGCCCATTTTCACAAATGTCCAGTTATGAGCAAACAAAACTTACAATTACATAGATAAAATATAAATGACAAACATAACATTTAATATACAATAAAGTAAAATCAATTAACACATTTACATACAGAACCAGTCAGTAAATAATTTGAGGGACCTCTTGAAAGTTGATATCTTTGTACGATTGACTATGTCACTTGGTAGCCTATTGTAAAGTTTTATGGCCGTGAAATTCATTGAGTTTTGAGCACAAGATGCATGGTACAGAGGAACTTGGAGTTTCTGCTTTGTGTTCTTGTGTTAACAGTACCAGCATTTTAGGACATAATCTGACAATACAGTCAGGTAAAAGACCTAAATAAACCTTATGCAGAAAAATCAGTGATTTAAAATTAAATGTTTCAGACTTGTCATGCCATGTCCATGCATTTTGCCCAGTCATAATGTACATTTAAGTAGCCATTATAGGGGAAAAGTAAAGACTGAGTAATGTGGCAATAAGGTAGCATTTATAGGAGGCTCCACAGTAAAAGTATAGTGGTGCCAGGTCACTATCTTGAGTGACACCATGAAGGGTAATCATGCACATCACTGTGCACTAGGCTGAATGCCAGATAACCACTAGAATGTATTGACTTAATGACCTGTGGAAGCACATGCAGCACTTCTGTACAATGCCACCTGCTAACTATTTAACACCCTGTAGATAACAATGTATATTTTTACTATTTGAAAACAGTGTCACGAAGTGACACCAAGCCTTGCAACTAGTTGAGACTTAGGCCATTGTGACAGAAGTACTGTATATAAATATCTTTAGTCATGAAGGAGCCTCATGTTGGACATCAGTGTCACAGGAGCGTTGGAGGTGTATTGCTAAGCCATGATGCTAGCACACTTGAAGTGATTCAGTGGTGATAAGAACTTTGTGAAAGTTAAATTTCACAAGTGGAATTCTAATGGCATTTTCTATGCATTGTTGTGCACATTTTGCAAACTAATAATTTCTAAAGTATCCACAATAAATTTTACTACTACAAACTACATTTATCCAGCTTAGATTTTTGAACATATTTACTTTGCTATACATGCCAAATCTTGAGTGTACATCTGCAATAACAGTAGAGCTATAAACAACCAAATATTTTGAAAATGTTCATGTGTTTAATAAATTGTGAAATCTGAACTCCTGTAACTTACAATTTACACAGCCAATTACCTCTCTATTTAGCAGTTTCTATGACTCTTCCAAGAAAGTATGCATATAAATTTTCAGTTATCTAGATCTAAAGGTGCCTAAGGTGTAAGCATAGAAACATGTTCAGAAATGTTTACATGATTAATTGCCAGACTTTACGCACCTACAACTTCCCTGCCCCTTATCCAAATGTCATGCAATGCATCCTACATTTGGGGCCTGTTCCAAGCAATATGCATGCCAAATTTCAGATCTCTAGCTATAATACTGAGTGAGGTATGACTAAAGAAGTTCAAAAACATTCCACAAAATGTTGTGAAATTTCATGAAATCATGCAGAATTTAGTGAAAATCAGAATTTGCCAATTTTACCAAGCCCTAGGTGAGAGCGGTTCCATGTCATAATGGCAGCTGAAAAAGAGCACTCACCATTAAAGTGCATGTACATCACTGAAAAGCGCAATAGTGATGTACTGTACACTTGTGGGCAACACCACATTTGGCAACTAAAAATAGGATTTATGCTGCTCTCTGCTGCACCCCAATTTAATATAACCAACTCCAGGGTGGTGCATGCCAAGGAGGGGAAGACAGTTTAAAAAAAAAAAAAAAATCACAGCACAAGCAGCAAAACAGGGTATTGCTGTTAATGAGTCACTCTTGACAGTCACTATTGTCACTGGATACCATGAGAGCAGAACTGAACCACAGACGTTGGGGATTCCCACTGTTAAACAGCTTATTTATGGACATTCTGCTGCTTGAACCTGAACAAAGATTTGCACTGGGACTTGGGCACCACAGACTGACATTTTCTTTTCTTGTAACTTTATTTAGTACTTTATATTGGTATGGTTATATGTTGGTGTGGTGGCTTGAGTTATGAGATATTGTTATTTATTTTAAACATAGGATATGAGAATTGGTGTGCCAATGTAGGGCCTCAGATGTATGTGTGTGTGTGTGAGGGCAAGGGTTTTGTGGGTGTTGAGTGCAAGTGGAATTTTATTGTACTGATGGGTTAAGTGGGAGGATAGCTAATTTTATTTGCAGGGTGGTTTGGGGAGGTGGTTTGTGCTGGGTTTATTTTCTGGTTGTAGTATAGCAGTCTTAGAATGTGTTTTTGGTATTGCTGTGGACCTCCTAGGTTTAGTTACTTGCCATCCCAGCAGCATGACCTCCACACCTTTCAGGACCCCACCTGCCCAATGTAGCATATCATCAGCACTGGAAGTTAGGTATTGTGAGGAAGTAGAGTGATTGGCAACCGGGTTTGGGAGTGCTAATGGGGAGCATTAATTGCACTGTGAGGGCCTTGAGACATTCTGGGGTGAAATGGGACCTAGAGAGAGGCCAGCCATGTTTAGTTTCCATATCCAAAGCTCCCAGAGGACTGAATGGGCAGGAAGCCATGAAGCCAGCTGCTTTGCTCCATCCCCTGTGGGTGGTGATTTGCATTGTGAGATCAATGTGGAACATGACTGTCATTATGGCAGATTTCATTTCTGGTTCCTTAGTCAATCTGGCTTGCAATATGGAGATCTGGCTGAGTGATTAAGCTGGTCAAATTCTGGAAGTCGAGGTCCCAGCTGGATTCTTAATGGTACACTGTCCACAGAGGGATAATGGGGAGATGGCAATCTGCTTTAGAGCCAAGTTAAGCTTTACTGTACACTCAGTGGGGGACATCTTCTCATTTGAATGCATGTTGTACGTGGGAGTCCAGATGCAGGCTGCAGGATCCTCCTTGGGTACCACCATCTGAGGCACGAGGGGCAGTTCTTGCAGCAAATTGCAAACTTCATTGCCAGAGCACAGGAATCATCCAAATGGATTATTCTGGGTGATTTCAATGCTTAGGTCAATGATAAATTCTTGTATTGTTGACCGGATTTCCTTCAGTTAGTGGATTCACAGGGCAGTGTACAAGTGGTCACTTCTGTGACTCCACCATGGACACACCTTGGAACTGGTTTTTTCCCTGGGGCTCAAGGTTAATAACCTTGAGATTGATTTGATCAGCTGGTTATATCACTGCATGGTGAAGTTCTTCAGGGCCCCCATTGTAGTCCACCCCCCCCGTGGAAATGATCCATCACCCTTTAAAAGGGCTTAGGCCGGAAGAATTGCAGGTGGTAATGGATATCTCAGAGATGTTAGCAGGTTGTGAGATGGGTTCAGAGAATGCAGTGATAGCACATAACAGGGTCATCACTGAAGTATTTAACTATGTAGCACCCACTCATCCACGACCCTGGGGTCTCATGCTTGGGATCCTCATAGTTTGGTGGGTAGTTTAGGGAGTTGAAAACCAGTGGTCAGAGGTTAGAGCATTGTAGGAGGAGGTCTAGGGCCCAGGAGGAAAAACTGCCATTTGATATTCATCAGAATGAATCTTCAAAGCCAATCTCCCATAAAAAGGCAGCATTTCTGTCCAAGGAGACTGCGGCTGGGAAGAATCGACTGGCTCAACTCTTGCATACTTTAGACAGTTTATTAAATTCGACCTGCCTTCAGCCAGTTAGAGCTATTCATCAGCAAAGTGCAAGGAGTTTGCTCAATTCTCAGAGGGTCTTCTATTTGGACTGGGAGCTCGCCAAGCAGGCTGGGTGAAGCATGCGCCTCTTAGATATGCTCATCTGTCTTGGGGACAGTTTTGGCTAATTATGACAGATGTAGTCTGTGAGGTTATCTTGGAATTGCAGCCCACATTTTGTGAATCATACCCAGGCCTCACTTGACTACTAGTGAGTTACATGTGGCTCCCGGGTCTGGTATTCATTGGAATAGCTTGGTGCTCCCTATCAGAGGGGTTCTTCATGGCTACACTGAGAAATGTAATGGTTCATTCTCTGCTGAAGAAACCATCTCTGGATCCAGACATTCTGTTGAATTACTGTCCTGCCTCTAACCTACCTATTTTAGGTAAGGTTATCAAGAAGGTTGTGGTGTTGCAGCTTGAGACACACCTGTAGCTTTTGACATCTATGAACCCCCTCCAATCTGGTTCTAGATCCAGGTACAGCACTGAGACAGCATTGGTGAGGGTGCATAATGAACTTCTCAGGTCCAGGGATGTGGTGCATGGTCAGTTTTCATTCTCCTCCATCTCTCCTCAACTTCTGGCACTGTGGACACTGTGGACCATGGGTTGCTGGATCATCTAAGGGAGTACAGTGCTCTCAATGGTAACATAGAAATTGGTGGCAGATAAGGACTGCTAGGCCCATCCAGTCTGCCAATAAGCCCTGTACTTTATTACAGCTTCTAACCCTGCCTCTACTTTAAATCTATGGTTCCCCTAAGCCTGTTCCATGCATGTTTAAATACAACCACAGTGCAGTACTGTCATCTGCTGGTTTGAGTCCTACCACAGAGATATGATGTAGAAGGTGGTGATGGGAACTTTCTGGTCATCCCCAATGCTCTTGCTCTGTGGTGTGCCCCAAGGGTCACTCCTCTCACCTATGCTGTTCACAGTGTACATGCTGCCCCGGAAGGATCCTTTGGCAATACAGTTTGGGTTTTCACTGCTATGTGGATAATACCCAGTTGTATTTGTGATTTGCACCCAAGACGCCTGCTGCTGTCAAGATGGTAAACTTGTGCCTGGCTGAGATTCAGAAGTGGAGGGCATCTAGTTAGCTAACACTTAACCCAGACAAGACTGAGATGTTGGTGACTGAGCCAGGTCATGTGAGGGAGGGGTGTGGAGGTAGCCAAAGGAGAGACTGGGCTTGGGTTTGTGTCTTCTAGGCTGCTGGCTTTCATGAAGGTGAAAAATCTGGGAATCATTCTGGATGAGAAGCCAACTTTTGAGGTTCAGATGTTAGCTGTAATCTGGAGTGATTTACCATCTTCAAAACATGAACTGTACTTGCCTACACTGGTTCATGCGTTTGTGATGTCCAGGCTGGATTACTGCAATGCGCTCTACCTCTGGGTCAGTGGAGGTACCCTACAGCACTTGCAGTTGGTGCAGAATGCAGCGGCCAGTTTGCTGACTGGCCTTTCAAGGTGAAATCACATGATCCCAGTCTTGTGTGAACTGCACTGGTGCCTGTGAAGTGGCGTGTTCCCTTCAAGGTTGGTTCACTAACCTACAATACTTACATGAGCTGGGCTGAGTCTACTTTCTAGAACTTCTGAATTCTCTTCAGTCCTCATGCCTTCTTCAAGGCGGGCTCTCCTCTCAGACCCCAGAGCCTGGCTTAAATACTCAGAAGATCATGCTCTTGTGGTTGTAGCCTCCATGATTTAGAACACTCTTCCCAGGGCTCTGAGGAAGTCTCTCGATGGAGACCTTTAACAGGTGTTGAAGGTATACCTTTTTAGACAGGTGTCTGGGGACCATTGAAGGCCTCAGTATATACCCTTGCCATCTATGCTGCTGTTGTTTCGGGTTTGTTTATTGTGTGTCATTACTGCTATTTTGTTATTTGTTTGTTGATGCATACTTTTAAAAAGAGCTATTCATTGCTATTTTTTTTTTTTTTTTTTTTACATACTGTACATGTGGGGTTGTTATGTAATGTAACCACTGTTTTAGTATCACTGTTTGAACCTTGTACGTTGTCTTGAGCCTCTAGGAAGGGGTACCTAAGAAATAAACTTACTAATTCTATAGATCCAGACATCTCAAGATAAATGGCTCAACATTTCTAATCTGGTCTCTGTCTCATTCAAATGATCCTGCACAAACTGAAAACTTATCCTTAACTAGGATATCTCAAGTTTGCAATGAGGAGTATTCCCTGAGGAAGTTTCATATCCCTTCCTAATGTGGCACATTTAGTCACTGGTACCACTCTGGAATATCACCTTACCATCACTGCTTCCACTTGTTCAGACCTCATGTGGTCACATTTTCATTTAGACTGGCATGGCGTGGCCATGTTTTTAAAGATCTAGCTCCAGAACCAAAAACTGAATTATTTGTTGCAACCCCACCTACTGTTTAGATTTGTGACACATTTTGATTTGCTTGTCCAAGGCCATCAGAAATACAAAATATTCTTCATTTTAAATCCATGTCTTCCTTGTCTGAAACTTATCCCTTTGCAACAGTCGCTCTCACTTGGGGTAGCCTTTGAAACAATCAACCTGTCACGTTCTATTCTGATACCCAAACCTCCTCAGCCATAATAAATACAGATCAATCCTCCTCCTTCATAATGAATGTCCAGAGAAGGTCAATATGAAGTAATTAATGCAATTCAGAACTTCCATCCCATGGCTGCTGAAGTTACAACTTCTCCTCCATCTCCTGGACTCTGTATACTGCTCACATGCAGTCAGCCTGTCGGCTGTCATACTACTCCAACATTCAGCCCGTCACCCTCGTTGTACTACTCGTAAGCATTTGGCCTGCTGGTCCCATCATACTGCTCCAAGCAATCAGTCTGTCAGCCACATCCCACTTCTCTGAAGTTATTGGCCTGTTGGCCACATTATAATGCTCCAAGTACTTGGTCTGTCAGCCACATCAACTGTTCTCAAGCATTAGACCAGTTGGCCAACACTATCAAACAATATACTGTATATTGCACATTCAGTTTACCTTATTATCCATCTAGTCTAGCTTGTACTTATCCAGTCTGGCAGTTAGAGTTCCTTCAAGACTTGAGAAATATACCTCAAGAATCATTCATCTTGTTGTCCATGCTCTATATTGCTAACTAACAAATCTCATATAAGATGGAGTCTTTGGTACACTAACCCTTCAACACTTACAAAAGGCTATAGTTATGTTGTTCAAGAGCCCCCTAGTGAACAGAAACCAAAGAAAAAGACATCCTTATTGTTTGTTTGAATCTGTTTTATGCCAACAGAGAAAGTGAAACTAAGTTGCAGGCCGGTACTTCATTCTGTTTGTGAGAATTCCGAAGGTGGAGCTCGTAACAACCTTGTGTGTGAGTGAAACTTCCAGAAAAGACTGCGTTATCTAATTCAACATGCAAAATGGCCATGAAAATGGGACCTATGGGACCTTTTGATGAAAATATAGAGCAGTGGTACTTGTGTACTGAGCGTTTGGAGAATTATGTGGTTGCAAACAATATTGAGGAGGATAAGAAGGTAGCCACTTTTCTGAGTGTGATGGGAGGAAAAACTTTCAATTTACTTCGCAGTTTGGTACAGCCTGATAAACCTGGCATGAAATCTTCAAAGCCCTTAGTGTTTGCAGAGAGGTTTCATTTTCATAAACAAAATCAAGGCGAAACAGTCTCCCAGTTTGTGGCAGTTTTAAAATAAGCTGACTGAGCATTGTGACTTGAGCAAAGTGCTAAATAATTCTCTGAGAGCTAGACTGGTGTGTGGGCTGCACAGCAAGGCGATTCAGAAACGTTTGCTGACGGAGGCTAATCTCATGCTACAAAAGGGCTATAGAAACTGCAGTTTCTATGGAGATGGCTGGAAAGGAAGCTCAAGAGTTAAGTGCATCTACTAAAGTGCATAAGGTGAATGCAGAGAGAGCAAATAAAGTGGCAGGTAGCCAAAATTGCTACCACTGCAAAAGACTGGTCATTTTGAATATGAAGCTGATATGCTGATATTCTAATAAAAGAGGGCACATTGCACATGCTTGTAGAAATACAAAAGAGACAATAGATGCAAAAGACAAACCAGACAGAAAAGACAAATCAGACAGAAAACAGTTTGGCCATGGCCCGAGATATTTATGATGACCAACAGAGAGGCAGGTCTGGCCACCATATTGAAGAAACTCTTCTGTCTTTGAAGGGGAGTTGGGAAGCTTAAAGGACATTACCATCAAATTGACCATTAAGTCTGACAGTAACCCGGAGTGTTTGAATGCCAGAACAGTGCCATATGCCCTCAGGCCAAAGGTAGAAGCTGATCTATAGCGTCTGGTAAAGACGGGATTTCAAGTGCCAGTCATATGTAGTGAGTGGGCAACACTCATTGTTCCAGTCCTGAACAAGAATGGCTGAGTAAGGATTTGTGGGAATTTCGAGGTTATCATCAACCTGGTGTGCACGTAGCATTATCCGCTTCCCCACATTGACAATCTCTGCTCGTCTCACTGGTGGACGAAAGTTCAACAAGATAGACTTGAACCAGGCTCATCTACAAATGTATGTCCACAAGGAGTCACAGAAACTGCTAAATATTGTGACACATAAAGGACTTTTCCGATACCACCATTTGCCTTTTTGGCTCCAGCCTTGTTCAAACGAGTTATGGATCAGATTTTGTGTTTACTTCCAAAAGTACAGTGCTACCTGGATGATATTCTGGTAATGGACAAAAATGAGGAAGAACACCTCAAGAACCTTGATACCACTTTACAGAGACTGGAGGAGTATGGTCTTAGAGTCTGGAAAGACAAGCATGCATTTGCTCAGCCCTCTGTTGAATATCTTGGACATGTGATTAACTCTACAGGTCTCCATACAGCTCCCTCCAAGGACAAGATCATGGTGGAAGCTCCTACCCCTCAGAATGTAAGTCAGTTGAGTTCTTTCCAGGGGTTGCTTAATTACTACGGATTATTTATTCTCCACATAGCAACACTTTTGAAACCCTTGTATGTACTTTTCTGTCAGGACAAAAATTGGAAATAGACAAGAGACTGTGATGCAGCTGTACAAACATACAAAACCGCAAGCAGAAAAAAGGCCATGTGGTCTGTCAAGTCTGCTCGGTTTTGTAGCTAGCACCCCTACTCTGCAGCTACCCCCATGACCCACCCTTTTGCCCTTTCCCAGACCCTCTTGAAGCATACCACTCTTTTACAGGCCACCACCTCTGCCAGTAGTGCATTCCACTCTGCTACCACCCTTTCTGTAAAGAAATGCCTCATCTCCCTCCCTCCTAAACCTTCCACCCTCATATCTCATGTCATGACCCCAAGTGTCTCTCCCACCCTTCCCTTGAGCAGTCCCTCCATGAGTGTCCTGTTTATTCCTCTCATGTACTTCAAGGTCTCAGTCATATCCCCCTGTCCCTCCTCTCCTCCAGAGAGTACATGTTCAACTGCCTCAGTCTAACCTCATGTGGTAACTCCGCCAGACCTGGGATCATCTTTGTTGCTCTATGTTGCACCCCTTCTAGAAATCTAATGTCCTACTTTAGGTAAGGGCACCAAAACTGAATGCAGTACTCCAGGTGGGATCTGACCAGCGAACTATATATTGGCAGAATCACCTCCCTCCCTCCCTCCCTCCTCCTAGAGATTATACCCCTTGCAATACAACCCAGCATCTTGTTGGCCACTGCTTCTGCTTTCCTACACTGTGCTGAGTTGTTCATTGCTCCCATAATGAGCACCCCCAGATCTTTCTCCTCCTCAATCACAGCAAGCTGCACCCCCCAGAGGGTAGCTCCTCTTCAGATTTTTTGCCCCAAAATGCAGCACCTTGCATTTTTTGGCATTGAAACCAAGTTGCCAGGTGTCAGACCATGTCTCCAGCCTTGTTATCTTTCTGCAATCCCTGCCACCCCCCTTGGTCATCCACTACTGCTCCCATCTAGGTGTCATCCGCAAATAGACTGATCTTGCTATTTATACCTACCGAGATGTCTGCAATAAATACCCCAAATAACACTGGCCCCAGCACTGACTCCTGTAGGACCCCGCATATCACTACCCTCCCACCACCACCCTCTGCTGCCATCCCTGCAGCCAGTTCTCCACCAATTCCATCAATTTTGCCTGTGCCCCTTAACTTACATGCTAGTCAAATGCCTTACTGAAGTCCAGGTACAGGACATCTACCGCAAGCCCTTTGTCCATTTCCCTAGTCACCCAATCATAGTAGTCCACTAGATTGGTCTGGCAGGATTCGCCCTTGACAAAGCCATGCTTCCATCTGTCCTGCACCCCATTGACCTCCAGCAGGGTCACCAGCCTCTCCTTCAGGACAGTTTCCTTTTTTTTTTAGTGAATTTTTATTAATTTTCATAAATGTGTAAACAAATATGACATCATAATAATACAGAAACAGTTCCTACTAATCATACCTCCCTCCCCCACCCCTACTAACCACAAAAAATAGCCAATAACCCACATGCTATACCTAATACTACAATAAAGTGTAAAACAATTTAATCAAATGCCTCAATTAATATTACTATATCAATACCACTACCAGCAAAATTCACCTGATATTAAAGCAATTTCCAGCACTGTAATCCATTACATTTTCCTTCTCAATAAAAGGGTCTCAAAATTCACCCAATTCTATAGCTTTTGTATTGGGGACCATTTTTATATATATATATATATATATATATATTTTTTTTTTATTGATTTTGGTATAATAACACCCTCTTTCTAAGTTCATAGTCTCCAGGAAAAGGTTTCTCCATAATTGTATTGATGGTACTTCAGCATCCTTCCACATCCTAGTTATACATCTTTTAGCCATCATAAATGCAATATGATACACAGCTCTTCTATTTAGGGGAATAGATTGCAATACCGAAACATCTAATAAACAGATTTCTGCTCTAAACCTTAAATTTATATCCAAGGATCTGTTCAAAATTTTAATCCCCTTTTCCAAATATAATGACTATATGGACATAATACCAATACATGAGTTACATTTGCCACTTCACAGCCCCTATTACATAATGGGGAAATGGATCTCAAATTTATTTAATAAATCCTATGTAAAACATGAAATTTTATCTGATTTAATCTATTACTTAATGCACTGTTTCAAGTATTACATATTTTATCCCATTGTTTATCTGTTATGGAAATATTCAAATATCTCCCACTTATTTTTTAACATTGTATCCACATTGTTCCTGCTACCTTTAAATGCTGCATATCATTTTGAAATCAATTTCTTCCTATCTCTTGCCTCACTCAAAGAAACCAGCATTTGGTTTTCTAACATCAAATTCCCCTTTCTATTTATTTCTGTTAATACACGTTTAATCTATAAATATGAATAAAACATTCTTATGGATACCATATTCTTCCTGTAATTGTGAAAGATTTTAAATTTCCACCCACATAGAGGACTCTGATATTCACTACCCCCCTATTGTTCCATCTTTTTAATATTGGTGTATCAAAATACTGAGGGAACTTATTTTGATATAAAGGTGTGGTTCCACAGATCTTATTTCTCCCTCCCATTACACCCAAAACTTCATGCCAAACTTTAATAGTATGGCTAAGAAAAATGTTACTACCTTGTTTCTCACTCCTTTTGATAGATAACATATGCAAAAGCTTAGTTGAAGTAGGATTTTGAAGCTCAAAAAATACCCACAAAGGAGGCTCCTTAGCCCAAAATTCTTTTAAAGGTTCTAACATTGCTGCCCAATGATATTGTTGAAAATTAGGTAATTTGAGACCCAGCTGGAAATATTGCTTAGTCAATTTATTTTTACTTATTCTAGCCTTGCCCCTTTTCCATAGAAACTTGACAATCTGATCCAATCTCTTAAAAATATCACTCAGGATCATTAATGGAATTGCTTGAAATACATAAAACATTCTTAGTAGTGCATTCATCTTTACTAACTGTACTTGTTCCAATAAAGATAAGGGAAGAGCGTCCCATTTTTGTAGGTCCCTCTGCACTTCCTCCATCAGAGGTCTTTAATTTCTATTAATTTATTCCATTTATTAGTTATATGTATTCTCAAATATATCAAGCTCTCCCTTTTCACAGTTGTGGGGAAATTCATAATACCAATATTTCTTTTATCTGGATGTACAAATAATGCTTCTGATTTTTCCCAATTAACTGAGTATCCTGAATATCTACCATACTCTATTATTTGCATTATGATGGTCATTTCCTGTTCAGGGTTTTTAAGATAGAGCAGTATATCATCTGTGAATAATGAAAGTTTTAATACTTCATTTTCTTTACAACAGAGTCCTTCTATTCCTTTATGATTTCTAATAACATTAGCAAGAGGTTCTATAATTAATGCAAACAACAAAGGAGATAATGGACACCCCTGCCTAGTACCTCTAAAAAGAGGAAATGCAGAGGAAGTCATACCACTTGTCATAATTTTTGCCCTTGTTGATGAGTATATAGCTTTAATCCATCATAAATATCTAGGTCCCACATTAGCTTGTTTAAGAATTTCAAAAAGATATGGCCATTCGACCCTATCAAAGGCCTTCTCTGCATCCAGGGACACCACCACAGTATTTACTTCTTTAGCACTGTACAAAAAATTAAATGCATTTCTAATATTATTATGACCCCTTCTTCCTTTGATGAAGCCCGTCTGATCCTTTTTAATCAGATTCAGCAGGATTCTTTCAAGTCTTTTCGCTAATATTTTTGCTTAGATCTTATAGTCTGTGTTTAAAAGCGATATTGGGCAATAAGAGCCACACAATGTCTTGTCCTTACCTTTCTTGGGAATAACAATAATCAGGGCTTCGTCAAAGGAAGACTTCCCTGAAACCCATTATAAAGTTTAACTAATCTAGGACTAATTTCTTTGATAAAAGGTTTTATAAAAATCTATTCCAATCCCGTCCAGTCCTGGAGTTTTCCCTGGTTTTAATTCTCTAATAGCATTTACTACCTCTTGATTTGATATATCTTGATCCAGAAATCTGTTCTTCTAAACCAATATGTGGAATATCTAAACTTCTCATGAGGTATACCTTGATTTCCTTGTGATTTATATACATTTTTATAATATTGTTCAAATTCTAAGTTTCTCTTTCTCAGAGTCAAGTAAATAACCATTCTTGTTTAACTCTTGAATATGCCTCTCACTTTTTTCCTTTTGTGTCATATGCCAATAATTCCTCCCCGTATCTATATTCGAGTAATTTTTAGCTCTAGAAAATGGCATTAATCTTTCCATTTTTTCGTTATATACAAGATTACTCAGTTTTAAGTTTCTCCAACTTTTTCAAATACAAATTAGATTTAGAATGTGAATGTAATGTCATATCATATCATTATATCATTTTCCAACTGTTCCATTCTTATTTTTTGTTTTTTTCCTTTTGATTGCATATGAGATAGTAACTGCCCGTACAAATGCTTTATTCGCATCCCACACTGTTTCATTTGAAATTTCTGGGTCCACATTACATACAAAATAATTCTGGGATTCTTCTTTCATTTTACTTATAAGACTCTTTAACAATATTGGATCTAATCTCCAGTGCTTACTTGTGGTGGTGTCCCTGGACACTATTGTAAGGCAAAGGGGGGCATGATTCGATATAAGTATTGGTTTATATTCCACATCCTTCAACAATACTTGGGATTCCAAAAACATGTCCATCCTAGAATAGGTTTTATATCTAGCAGAGAAATTTGAATATTCTTTATTACCAGGGTAAATATTTCTCCAAACATTTACCAAACCGAGGTGGTCCATCCGATACCATAAATTCTCCACACATCCGGGCCCTTATACTCCCTTTTAACTGCTGTTGTGTCCAATTGTTGATGGAAAATCAAATAAAAATCTCCACCTATTATTAAGTACGGTTGCGGGTATTCTTAATTTTGTAAAAAAAGTCCCCTAGTGTTATTTTCACCTCTCCATTTGGTAAATATAATGAAGTTATTGTTAAATAATTATCCTTTACCTTAATTTTAACTATTGCAAATTGACCTTTTCCATCAACATATTGTTCACTAATACTAACATTTGAACATCTCCTAGTCAGGATGGAAACCCCTCTTGATTTGGCAATAAATAGGGAGTGTATTGCTTGGCATCCCCACATCCTATTCACCTTGACCACCTCTTTCTCAATTAGATGAGTCTCTTGTAAACATACCACATCCTGATTTTTTTTTTTATGTAATTAAATATCTTTCCTTTTTGTAGGATTGCTAAATCCATTCATGTTCCACGACATTACTTTTATTTGATCCCACATTATTTTTTATTATTTTGCACCTCCAATCTAGTTGTGGTATATTTAAACTTATAAAAAAGTGCATCCTTATTGAGACAAAAAAAAAGCTCTTTTTCATTTAATTCTATTTTCCCTGAATATAAAGCATAGCATGATTTAACAGTTTTTAATTTCATCTGGTCAGCATCCCCTAGTATCTACTTCAAAAAGATAATGCTACTATAGTTAGACTCAGTATAACAATCCCCCTCATTCAGAATTGAATGCTCCATTGAAGGGCACTGCCAGGCAGCAGTACTCCTCAATACCCCTTCCATAACTAGAGCTGCAAGAATGAAGCCTTGTTACCTCGGTGCAAACCAACATCACATCCACCCCCCAGCAAAAATCATGCCTAAAAAAGGATAAAAAGGGGGGGAAAAAAGAACAAGCAAGAAGTTTCCATAATATTCAAAACAATTTTTTCATTCTAGCCCCAGTCCTTAGGAGCAGCTTCTCCCTTCTCATTATCTTCACTTGAGGGAGAGTCCTGAGTGGTCATCTTTTCCGTGTTCTCACTCTCCTTATCCATATTCTGCCACTCTTCATCTTTCCCTGACTCTTGATCATTTACTTCAGCACTTACTCTCATTTTGATCTTGTTTACTTAAACTTTGTTCTGAACGTGTTTTCGGTATAGTTTCTTGTAGATTATTTTTAATTTTTTATACTCAAGATTTCCTTAGCAAATAGCTCAGCTGATTCTACGGATTCTAAACTGTTAAATTTCCCTTGAAATGCTATCCTTAAAATATTAGGAAAGCTATGTTGAAATCTAATGTGTTTTTCCCCATAGTACCTCTTTGAGTGGGTTGAGCATCTTTCTCTTTTTATATAATTCTGGCCCAGAGTCTGGAAACACCAGTAGCTGTTTTTTCATTATAGTAAGTTGATTTCTTCAGGCATATGTTAAGACCTTTTCCTTGTCTTGATATCTTAAAAAACGTACCATTATTATCCTAGGAAATCTCTGTAGTTGGTTATTTGGTTTAAATCCTGGTAGTCGATGGACTCTATCCAGCTCAGTTCTGTAGCCATCAGAAATATCATCTTTAATTACATTATTCAACCACTCCTCAAATGTTCTATGCATATTTTGTTCTTCCCAACCCTCTGGTACATTTAGAAATTTTACATCGTTTTTCTGTGAGCGCCATTCTAAATTGCCATTGTTTTGTTTAATTTCTTTCAGTTCTTTATTATGCTCCGTTAATTTGGGTTCTATTTGTGGCAAAAAATCTTCCACATCCGAAATTCTGTTCTCCATTTCTATTATTCTATTGTTGATTTCTTTAATTTCCCCCTTTGTTTCCACTATTTCTGATCTTATTTCATCCATTTTTACTTGTATACCCTTAAATCCTTGCTTAATTTATTCCAGTAACTTTTGATATTGATCTTCCCCTTTTAAGTTGACTTGTTTTTTTTACTTGCTTATCCATATCGCTGCTTTTTATTTTTCCTTGCCCTTTGGGATAGCTCTAGTCTGCTCACCATGAACCTTCGAAAATTCAAAATCAGCAGGTATTTGAAATAAAATTGATGCTTCATCATTTTGTTGTGGAACACCTTGGATTTTTTTTTTTTTTACTTGGACCTTATTTGTGTCCTTATTAACTTCAGTATCCGCCATATTTTCCTTCCCTGAATTAATCTGTTCCACATTTTCATTAAGTTCTTCCATGTCCTCCAAATTTCTTTTTTTGGCCCACAAATCCTGTACTCTCACCTTTAGTTACTATAGCTGTTTTTCTCATTGTACTTCTTTTTGTTTTATATTTTGGATTTTCTACCTCCAGCTCAAGTTTGTTTTTACTTTTATCCTGATTTCCTAAAGTAGTCCTTCAGGTCAGTCATTTCCTTTTTATTCATAGTGCACTTCCACCTTTAAATCTCACTTTCAATGCTCACACAGTCCCCTTTTGTACCGCCTTACAGAGCTTTTAGATAGTTATGATTTTTCACATTTGCAAATTTACCACTAGCAGTATCCAATTTCTCTCACTCTCTCCCCCCCCCCGCCCAGACCAGGAAGGGAAAGTGATACCGCCACTTGCAATCTCCACAAAATCCACTCGAATTTCCCCTCATGCCAGTTTTCCAGTGCTTCTGTAAGTTAAATAAATCTCAATGCCCTTCTTTTTTTACGTCACTTTTAGTGCTCACACAGTCCCCTTTAAGTAGCCTTCAGTCTTGATAGCAAAAACATCCATGTTACAAGATTACAAAATTTGAATTAAGTGCAGCCTTTATTTGCTCACACAGTCCCCACTTACAGAGCTTGACATGTAAAAATTGTTTTCATTAGCACTTTGCCAAATTAAGGGGTTTTCTTTGTATTTTACAAGTACTCACTCAATTTTGCTTACCTCGAGAGCCATTTCCAACAAATTTAATCAGCCCTGCCATTTATAAGTTGATAAATCTCAGTGCTATTTTTTTTTAAAATCACTTCTGATGCTCACACAGTCCCTGACTTAGAGTTTTCATATGAAAGAGTTCTTCCCTTCAGACACAGCATCCATGTTATGATGTTACAAGATTTGCATTTACTTGTGCAGCTTTTAGTTTGCTCACGCAGTCCCCACAGTACCACCTTACAGAGCTCATTAGATCCACACTTGCATTTTCCAAACAAGTTCAAATACATTTAATTTGATCAGTGGCATAAAAAGATTACAAAATTTGAATTTACTTGTGCAACTTTTCTTTTGCTCACGCAGTCCCCACTGTACCATCTTACAGAGCTTAACAAGTAAAAAATGATTTCCTGAGCACTTTACCAAATTGAGGGGTTTTCTTCAAAATTAACAAGTACTGAATCACTTTTGCTTACTTCAGGAGCCATTTCCAGCAGTTTGTTGACCCTGCCATTCCAGGTTTCATCAATTTACAACAATGACCAAGGCAGCCCTTCAGAAACAATTTCGCTAAACCCCCTACTTCCAGCATGAAAGAGCAAAGGGAAACACAGCTCCGTTGCACACCCTTAAATGTCCCATCATAACAGGTAAGATGCTAAGTCTTTTTCCCCTTTCTTGCCTGAAAGCAGTTTCAAATTTTTAAGAACAGACCTTCAGGTTGAACCTTTGTCAAGTAAGTTTCCAGCATCTTAATTTGTGTTTCAATCTCACAATGCTGCTCCTCACGGAGTGTGTTCTACATTTTCAACTGCCTCTCTCATTATCGTTTTGGACTACAACTTCTAGACTGTCGATACTTTTTCTTGCAGCATAGATCTTGTTTAGGCATGGATTTTTAACTATATTAAACAAATAACGCTGGTAGTAGTCTGAGTGCCACATATACCAAAAGCTCTTCTCCTCCATCTAACAGGTGCCATCTTGCTCTGCCCCCCCAGGACCGTTTCCATCAGTTTCCCCAGTGTGGGCATGAGAATTACTGGTCTCTAGTTCCCTGGTTCATCTTTGGGAACACTCTTATGGAGTGGAACCACATTAGCCACCCTCCAATCCTGAGGTACATACCTTGAGTCCAGACAGGCATTAAATAGGTCTGCCAATGGGCCTGCCAGGACCTCTGCCAACTCCTTCAGTACCCTGGGGTGTATGCCATCTGGTCCCAGTGCCTTGTCCACCCTCAATGCCCTTAACCTCTCTAGCACTCTACCTTCTATGATTTCCCTGTCCATCACCCCTCCCCCTCTGACCCTATCCTCCCCCCAACCTTTGGTATTTCCCTTCCTTCCTCTTTAGTAAAAAAGAAGAAGTAGTTAAGTGCTTCTCCCTTTTTGTCCCCTTTATCCACCCATTCCCCCTCCTTAATTCTTACTATTTGGTCCTTACAACCCCTTTTCTCCATGATGTACCTGAAGAAGTCTTCTTCCCCTCTTTAATTCCTTTCACCAGCCTGAGCTCCCTTGATGCCTTTTCTGCCTTTACTTCCCTGGTCACCTCCTTTGCTTCCTTCAGGTACTTCTCCCTGTCCTCCCCTTCCCTGTTCTCCTGCATCTCCTACAGGTGACTTTTCCTCCTCACCTTGTATATGACACCCTTGCTCATCCAGCTAGGTTTCTTTACCCTAGCCTTTTTACCATGGGCCTTGCTGCAGGAATTTGTTGCCTCCATTATCCCTAGCTTAATGAGTT
Source organism: Neoceratodus forsteri (assembly GCA_016271365.2). Taxonomy (NCBI): domain Eukaryota; kingdom Metazoa; phylum Chordata; order Ceratodontiformes; family Ceratodontidae; genus Neoceratodus; species Neoceratodus forsteri. The sequence goes on along the minus strand of CM057453.1, from coordinate 557,235,622 downwards.
CTCACCTCCCATTCATGTCCATATTAGGCTGAATTCTGTCCAGGAACCCTTGCACAACTTCACCTATCTTTTTAAAGTCAGCCTTTCTAAAGTCTAGCACCTTTGTGCCAGATGCCCCATTCTCCCTGCTCAGCTGCAATTGGAACCATACTATCCAGTGGTCACTCCTGCCAGTGGTTCCTCCACCCTCAGATCCCTCACCCCCCCCATTAGACAGTACGAGGTTGGCCCGGTGTTACTGAGGGTTGAGGCGTGGATGCCACACCTCACACTACACCATCAACTCAGGTTCAGGAATGAGCCCAGGTCATCAGGGGTCAGTCAGCGTCAGGGGTCAGCCAGGAAGGGAGTGGCTTAAGCATCTGCTGACTGCTCTCCTCTCTGGGGAGGGTTCAGGGCTCACACCTCACTGCTGCAGCCTCCGATAGAGATTGGGGGTTGCACAGTCATGGTGCATCTAGAGGGAGTACGGTGGATGTTGGCACTCAGTGCCCAGACGTCACAGCATGTCCGTATTCATAGGGGGACAAAAAAACAAGGTGGAAAATGGTGGTCAGTCATGGTGGCTTGATGGCCGTGACTGCACACCCTCGGACCCATATAGAATCACACCTGGGTAATAGATCTGGGCCTGGCGGCCGGGATTGGAGGTCCCCACCACAGGTACTGTGTGTGCTAGCCCTGTGCACCTGAGCCATTGGGGATTGCATGGGGTGCAGAGGATGGTGGCCGGACGATGGCAGACTGAGCCACAGGGGCCAGAGAGAATGTCATGATTACAAAAAAAAAAACTCCACTCCCGGCAGGTTGAAGTCACCTACTGTCACCACCCCACCCTTTTCTCAGTTCCTTCAGATCTGTTCTGCTAATACCCTATCAGTCTTTTTCAATTGGGAGGGCGGCCTGTACACCACCCCAACCATAATCTGATTTTTTGGATCTTGGATTTGCATTCATAGAACCTCTGTATTTCCCTCCTCTCCCTCTTCCCTAACACACTTTAGCCCCTCACTCAGAGCACTACCCTCCCTCCTTTCCCCTTAACTATCCTTGCAGAATAGTCTAACCTGGAACTGCCAGGTCCCAGTCATGGTTTTGGGTGGCCCATGTCTCGGTGATGGCTGCCATGTCCACCCCTCCCTCCGCCATGAGAGCCTGTAGTTCTGAATTTTTATTATAACATATAAAGATCCTAGTGTGGATTGTTCTCTACATCTCCAGTACCTACCCCTGTAAGTTGGGCCCATTCATATGCAAGCTTCGGTCACTACTCTCTACAGCTAGCACCTGTGACTGTCTCCTTTAACCATGTTTTCCCAAACCTCGACCTTAGTACTCAACCTCTTTCATAGTCACTTAGCACTCTTGCCTCCTACCCCTCTCCCCTGCATCCCCCCTCCCCCGCTCCACCCTTCCTCCCCTCCCCATGCCCCACCTCTCCTCACATCCTCCACTCCCACCCCTTCCACTTTTCCCCCTCTTACTCTTCCCAGCCTACCCTCCCACATCCCTTCCTACACCCTGTGCCCGGTTTGATATTGGCCAGCAGGCTTTGTCAAGATAACGTACTCTATGCATTTTCCTGTGCCTGAAACAGATTAACATAATGTGTCTCTTATTTTTCGTTAACTGTCCATTATGATTTTTGTATGTCCTATTTACACTTTATTGTACCATACTTTATGCAGTGAGTTAAGGCTCTAAGCTGCAAATCTGGAGACCTGGGTTTGAATCCCACTGTGTGACCCTGAGCAAGTCACTTTACTTCCCTGTGCTCCCAGGTTGCACCTGTAAACAAGCTTTCAGTTTAGTGTGTCTCACCTGGTTAATCAATTGGAGAAAAAAAAAAGTACTTTACTGTCCTGTTTAATCTGTTGTCCTTTCTACTGATGTGAAGCCTTTGTAAAAGAGCTCTTACCTCAAAGGTATATGTAATCAGAGACCTAAATAAATGTAAAAAAATACATATACCACCTTAGATCCTCTTTCTCTCCTCCTCCTCCTTCCTCCTCTCCTTTTATGGCCTTCCCTGTATTGCTTGCTCCTCATCTTATCACACTGTTATGGGGTTGGGTAAGCCCATATGGTTTCCCATCTTGAGGCCTCAGATCACCTTGATCCCTACTGCCACCCCTCTCCTAGTTTAAATTCTCCTCAATATACTACCCAAACTTTTGCTTCAGTACTTTCTTCCCCTCTTCATTTAAGTGCAGCCTATCTTTATCAAACAGACTGCTATCCTTCCAGGTCGCCCCACCCTCCTACCAGCCCATACCCTTTTTCCTGACACCAGGTTACCAGCCATTCATTAAACTGAATCCTCAGTTTTCTTACCATACTTGCACTTGAGTACCTCTGAGAAGGTAACTGATCTTCCTGTCCCCTCGCAAACTGAACCTAAATCCTCAAGCCTCCTTTTCACTTCATCTGTCCCATCTGCCAGATCATTCGTCCCCAGGTGCAGAATTGGATGTGGTTTTTCCCTGCCCTTTCTGGCATATTTTAGTACTGATTGCCCACCCTTTCTGCCTTCATTACTGGCATGGCTTCCACCCAGACCAGACTATGTCTCTCTCCCTTGCTACCCCACCTGACCCCTCTCAGTATTGAGTCCCCCAACACTAAGACCCCTCTCCTTTCATCCTTGTCACCCCTCCCATCCTTCCTTTCCCTCCATCCTAATTCCTTCTTCCTCCTGCACACTATTCCCCATTTTTGCCACTGTTATACTACCCTCAATCAGTACTCCCTCCTGTGCTCATTCTGTTTTGAGACACATTAGGTTATTTTCCCTTCTCAACCCCCCCATTCCATTTCTCTCTATTACCCTGGACTGTTCTTTCACAGTACCTTCTCCCCACTCCGTCATTCCCATCAATAGCCAGTACCTGTTTGAGCCTATTGTATGCCTATGTGCAGTACCTCTGGCCCCATTCCTTTTGGCCCCTATCTCCTGTACTTGTATCTCCCTCATTTGTCCCCAGTGTGGATTGTTCTCTCCATCTCCAGTCCCTACCCCATCCCTTCTTCTGTTTACCCAGTTAGTCTGTGCTTCCCATTTCCTCTTCTCTTTCTGTCTAAGACATTCCCCTCTAACCTTTAAATCTCACCCTCCAGTTTCCCCAGTAATTTGACAAACTGGGCATTCCCCAGCCACCACAGGGTGCCCATGAATATGGCTGCTCCACAGTTATTACACCCCATGATCCTCCCTCTTCCATATCTTCTACTCCACTCCTGTCACTGATCCACCCTCCCCTTATGCTGCCACTGTCCCTCTCCTTGGTGCATCATTATGTTTCAGACTTGCAATCATTCATTCCACATGGAGATTAAATAATAGTTCCTCGAGCCACTCTTGTTATGAGATCACGACTTTGTCAAGCCAGTGCTTCAGGACCACTTCTAAGGAGAAGGAGATTAGGGCCAAAAAATATTTCCTTTCCTGAAACAGAACTGTAATCCCCTAAAACACATACCTATGGACTAAAAGGGCCCTGTAAGCCAAGAAGCAGTTCTGCCTTAGCCTCAGTTTCCAGACAGGAACAATTTTGGGACAAGACTGGAAATATGTAAGGCAGAGCCCTCTGCTTGTCCACACCTTGTGCATGTCGAGGATGACAACCTCCCCATACTCTCCGGTCTTTTAGGGGTACAGAACAGATTGTACAGAATGTTAAATTGGGAAGTCTCAGTCTATCCTGTGCAGTGCACTGATAAGAGATCATACTGGATAGTTTGCCACTGAGAAGGGGATAAATGGAAAACCGTGTCCCAGTAAGAGGAGGAGCCATCAATCGTAGGGTAAAGCTTCACAAAGAGCAAGTATACAAAGCAGATATAGCATGTGACTTCAAAACCAGGGATTTAATTTCAGCAGAAAACTCAGAAGTTTGTGGTCCAACTGTCTGGCCCAAACCAATGAAGCAAAACATGCCGTAACTGAAAAACCTTGAAAATAGATTGCCTTCCCAACCCGAAGGGTAGCAATAATGTCAGTTGTTGACATTAAGGAGTCCCCTACCATTAAAGTCTGACAAGTATACGCTCCCCAATCTAAAGACTGGGATTGCGAAGGATGGGCTGGGAAATATCTTTGTCATAGGGATATTTTAGCAGAGCACAAAATTAGGAGTATACTGAGTGGAGTACCTATGACAGTAGAATGCTCAACTCCTGGGAGGGACTTTGGTGGAAGAAAAGGTACGGACAACACCGAGATGCCAAATTTATTAAAGCTCTCAAGTTCCAGGTCAAGCCATATGGGCATATAAACGGGAGGATTACCTAGAGGCAAAGGGGAGAACCAATGGAACATTTTATTAAAATGGTTAGCAAAGTAATAAGTAAGGGAGTTTAAGATCCCCTAAATGCTTAGGGGCTGCCAGCTTCCTATAGGCCCATCTTGAGTCCTTCTTTACCCAAATAAATTCAGTAACCATACAGTGAATTTTCTGGAACCAAACCAGGGGCAGCCAAAAACAACATTAATGGGATTGAAAATATGGGGGAGTATGTTCATCTTGATAATGTTGACTCTTCCCCATAGGGACGGGGGAGATTCTGCCATCAGTGAAAATCATGTTGAATTTTCCCCACCAAATCGTCTAAGGTGAGCTTATGCATTAAAGAATTATCTGTGGAGAGGTGTAGGCCAGGGCATTTAAGTGAATGGGGAGACCAATTCAAGACTGAGCATTAGAGGCATAATCTCAGTCTTGCTGCGATTCAGTCAGTAATTAGAGAATCAACCGTACTCAATAATGCATAGGGCCACCGGGCAGGGATGTGTGGGGATGGGCCACATGCAGCAAGATATTGTCTGTATACACCGAAAGTTGTAGACTATATGGGCCTACATCAATACCGCTTAGGTCTGGACAAGATTTTAGCTTTAAGAGAAGAGGTTCCAGGTGCAACTAAAAAGGAAACGGGAAAGGGGCACCCCTGCCAGGTACCAGAGCAAACAAAGTGGAAAAAAAAACATTGCAGTATAGCCTAACTGTCAGGGAAGAGTATAGTACCTGAATCCAGTGGCAGAAGTACTGCAGAAACCCAAACTTCACGAGCCTCAATTGGAGGAATTCCAAGCTGACTATCAAAAGCCTTCTCCGCAAGCTGGCCCGGTGGTGTTGAGAGGTGAGGCACTGATGTCACACCTCGTGCCATGCCTGTGACCTGGGTTCAGAAGTGAGCTCGTGCTGCCAGGGGTCGGCAGAAGAGGGAAAGGATTGAGCATCTGACAACAGCTCTCCTCTCCTGGGGTGGGTGGGCATGTCATCCCACTCCTTGGCTGCCCCCCAGTGGAGGATGGGGAGCAGCGCCAGACCACAGGAGACAAGTAGCATTGTGATGTGTGTGTGTGTGTGTCCTTGGCCGCAAGGGGCAGGGGAACAGAAAACCAAAATAAATGGCTGTCGACTCCATGAAGTCCCAGCCGGCTTGGTGATGCACCGCCTCCCCACAGACAGCCCATAATTGCCAAGTAATCAGGGCTCGGGGTCCGGAGTGGGGGAGCTGGCTGCCAGGCTGGAAGGGGGGGACAGATATCATTGGCAGGCCAATGAAGAAAAACATAATATGGAAAAAAAAAAAGCCTTCCCAGCATCCAGAGAAAGCAAAGCCATGGGGGTGACTGAATCCTTGGATGCGTAGAATATATGGGCCAGCTTCCACAGATAAACAGAGGTTCTGGAGGAGACAAATCCTACCTGATCTCTACTAAGAAGCCCAGACCAGACCCAATCTACCCATTGTGTCAGAATTTTGGACAAAATCTTGATATAGTTGATGGGAGAAATAGGCCTGTAATTAGCCATAGATTATAGGGACTGGTCCAACTTGGGCAGGAGAATTATTAGCGCCTCCAGAATAGTGGGGTCTGAAATACCAGACTCAAAGATATAAGAGTAAAAGTGGTGAAGAAGAGGAATTAGGTCACTAGAAAAGGTCTTATAAAAGTTGTCCAGAAAGCCATCAGGCCTGGGAGCTTTGTCTGGAGATAAACTGGCAATAGCTATGTGGATCTCATCCTCCGTAATCGAGTAGGAGATGAATGACTGTTGGTTTTCACTCAGAGTCAGGAGAGAGATGGCATCAAGATAATCAGTAATAGAAGAGTGTGCTGGGAGGGGAGGACTGGGATTGTAAAGTCCTTGTAGAAATTTGCAAAGTCCTTGGCAATCTCACGGGGCTGGGTATGAAGGGTGCCAGCTGGGATTCTGATGGCCGAGATTAGCCTAGAAGTCTCCTGCTTCTGAAGGCATATGGCTAACAGACTGCTTGCTTTTTCACTGGAATCAATATACTGAGAACACGTCTTAAGGAGGGCATATTCTGCCTTCTCACGCATGAGGTCTACATACCATTCCCTTAACACTGTCAGCTCCTGGAGGGTAGCTTTGGGGGTCGATGGGATCAGGGACATTTCAATGGCAGTAATTATTCTCAATAGGTCACTGGCCAATTGTCAATGCTGGTGTTTATGCTTGGAGAGGAGTCTGATAAACTCCCCCCTTTAGGAAGCACATAAGGGCTGCCCATTCTTGGTCACCCCTCTCCACAGATCCAGTATTAAACTGGGAAGATAATGTAATTTAGTCTTTAACCATCTGCATGATAAATGTGTCTGACAGCAATTGGTTATTAAGTTTTCAGTATGTGTCACTTTTGAGGGTTAAGGTTGGTGGAGAGTCTGACCCATGCTAGAGAGTGGTCCGAGAGGACCCTCACATCTATCTCCCTGCCCATCACTCCACACAGCACCAATTGGCTAAGCAGGACAAAGTTAACTCTGGAATATGAGCCATGAACAGGAGAAAAACAGTGTAGGCTTTATCCTGCAGGTGGTGTATCCACCATGGATAACAGAGACCTAAAGACTCCATCATGTCTCTAATGGAGCATTGGGCAGAAGACGGCCCTTACGAAGGCCAACCGGATCTGTCCCAGTCAGGGGTCAAAACCACGTTCCAGTCCCCTTCAATAATAATGAGTAAAGGAAAAGAAGGGGATAAGAGCCCTACTAATTCCATAAAGAAAGATGGGTCTGAAGTGCTGGGGCCATATACACTGTCAAGGATAACTTCAAATCTGTCCAAGGTACCTCAGACAAAGACATTCCTGCCCTGGGGGTCCTGAAGACAGTGCTGACTCTGAAAAACAGTGGCCCTGTTAATCAGGATTGCCATCCCCCTGCTGGAGCTGGTAAAGCCAGCTGCAAAAACCTGCCCCACTGATTGCCTATGGATTAAGTTACTTTCTGAGTGCAATAAGTGGGTTTCTCGTAGGAAAGCAATGTTATTCTGCAATTGGGATAAGAGTTAAAGGTACCAGATCTTCTCTTAAATGCTCCCAGTTCCTTAAACATTCCAAAACACAAATTTCATGCAACTACCCAAGAAACTTCGACTGCAGTCTTATGAGTGGGGGTTACGCCCAATAACCATAAATAGTACAATACTGCCAGGTGGCTCCACCCCCCCCAACCCCCATGTGCAGACATGCAATAGCAAAAAAAGACATAACCCCAATCCTCCTTCCCAGTCAACCCACAAAAACACCCTCATTTGGCCCCAAGCCATAAAAATACTATGTACCCCAAAGCTCCATCTCCCTCCAACCCAATAGAACCAGAAAAAAGGAGTGAAAGATAAAACCATGTACCCAAAGAACTAATCCCACTCACTAAACTACAAACAATCCACCCCAATAGAACCCATGAACCCTTTGCAACTACTGAAAAACACAAAACCCAATACCCAGAGATTAACAAAATTTTCGTATTAAAAAAGCAAACGGTTCCCCACCCAATGACTAGTTTGTGATTGCTATCCCTTGTCACAAATCCACTCAGCAGGTCAGCCCTCTACTCCCAAAGGGCCAACCTCAGAGCGCAGTCTTGTGAACAGTTAACAGTAACAGGGTAACCCTCCTGTCTGTTTTGTGGGTTTGAATCAACCTTTGGTCTCAAGTCTTGGAGGGATTCAAACTGTGAACCTCTTGTTAGCATACCCAATGCACAGGCTCAGATAATTCTGTCTTCGGGGGGTCAGATATCTTTGCCTACAGGCACTTGACCAGGTGTACAAAAATGAATCCTTAAAAACTCTAATAAAAAACCTCAGATTAAACTCTCACCTTTTTCCAGTTTGGTAATCTTTGCGGGATATAGATTCCCAAGGCCTTGTGGCGGTGCTTGACCCCTCATCCCCGGCGTTGGCAGTGATCCAGAGACCCTCGTGTCGGCTTATAATACAGCCATTGCGGGGGCTCTGGATTCCATTGCTCCAGTTCGTGTTCGCCTCCTCTCCATTTGCCTCAAGTCCCCTTGGTTTGATGGGATGTTGAGGGAGATGCGGAGACAGGGTCGAAGGTTAGACCGTTGCTGGCAAAAGTCTGCCCTTGATGCTGACCACCTTAGATTGATGGATCATTATTCGGTCAATCTGCAATCACCCATAAGAAGGCAGAATTCCTGTCCAGGGAGATTGTAGTTGCTCGGAATCTACCAGCTCAGCTGTTTCAAACTGTGGACAGACTGCAGTCCAGCCTGTCTGCATGTTCAGAAAGCTTTTTCGCAATTGGAGTGAGATGAGCTTGCTCGGTTCTTTGCAAATAAGGTGGCCAACATTAGGGTGGAACTGCTGCCATCACACTCTAGGGGGGTTGCTGTGGACCGGTGAGATCACAGTGCCCCAGTTTTCCTGGAGTTCCTTCAGGTCAGCTGGAGTTCATGGATGTCATGAGGATCATCCAGCATATGCACCCTACGCGCTGTAGTTTGGACCCTGGACCGACTTCCCTAATTTTGGGTTGTATTGACATCAGTCCAGTCCTTGTGCAGATAACCAGGTGTTCCTTGTAACCTGGTGAGTTTCCTAGCTCCCTGAAAGGGGCAGTGGTGAAACCCCTCATGAAGAAAGCTACCTTGGACCCTGACCATCTCGAAAACTACAGACCTATCTCTAACCTTCCCTTTGTTGGGAAGGTGATTGAGAAAGTAGTGACTGCACAACTGGAGGACTACTTGACCATCCATGATGTCTATGAACCCCTTCAGTCCGGATTTCTTAAGACATAGCACCGGGGAATCACGTGATGCAAGGTACCGGGTAGAAGCTCCTCTGCATAGCTCCAGCCTCCTAACTGCAAAATATCACTATTTTGGCTATTATTTCTCCCTAAAAACCAGAAAGATGGTTTACCGCCTTCTTAATACCCGAGGCGCCTGCTGGCTTGTTCTCGTCAACTATGGAGGTCTATGAAAAGCCTCATGAAGCACACCCACGGTCACTCCCGAAGGCCAAAAAAAAAAAAAAAAAAATCAAGGGCCTCTAGTGCAGTGGATAAGCCAGAGCTTCAAAACCTGATCACTGAGCAAGAACCCCTAACTTTGAGCAGATTTTTGGAAGAGTTTAAACCCTTCCAAGAAGAAGTTAAAGAAATTTCAGCTGAAATCAAATCCCTTTCTAAAAAACTTGAAGAGGTCTAGATGAAAACTTCAGATAATGCAACTCGAATCTCTTCTCTTGAGAAGCAAGTGGAAAAAAAAATCGATCCCGGTCTCGTGGCTATGCGGCAAAGGATCTCTCGTCTGGAAGCCAAGCTGGAAGATTTAGAGGGCCGCAGCTGAAGAAATTATAGTTATCTTGGGCCTCCCAGAAGGAGAGAAAGGCCAGAATACACTCGCATTTGTGCAGAAACTGGTGGAAAAGATAGCCAGTCCCTCTCCTTTTGGAGCCAAGTACACCATAGAAAGGGCGCATAGGTCCTTGCGACCCAAACCATTTCCAGGAGCAACGCCATGTCCCATTATATGTCGCTTTCTAAATTACTTGGAGAGACAACATTTTTTGGCTAAAGTGAGAGCTACAAGAAGTAAAATGGGAAAATGCCAGGCTTAGAACTGCCCAAGATTTACCGGGGTCGGTCAGAGAAAAACGTATTGCATTTCACCCCGTTGTATCAAAAATCATAGCAGCAGGCCTTCATTTTAAAATGGGTTACCCAGCTAGATTACAGGTACTGGTGGCTGGTACCTGGTCAACATATGAGAATCCTGAAGCTGCTCTTATGGGACTTAAGGCTGCCTTGCCTGATCTGTTTCGGGACACTTGACCCGTTTGTTCAGTCTCAGCCTATCCAGCGATGGAAGGGAGAAGTTTCTCGTACTACTATTCAAAATGAAGAGTGAATAACTGTCTGGTGCCGAGGGTTCCTGAATGTTATGGCGGAGGGGACTATTCTCATTGGAGTCTTGCTTTCTTTCATTTCCCATCTCAGTGCTCAGTGTTTTGGAGCAACTCCATATCCCAGGAGTTTGTTTCAAGGGGGTTGTGTCCTGTCTGGGAGGAGGACCCCTTTTTCACGTGGATCATGTTTTCCTGACTTTTTGCAAGGGCACCAGTCTATTTCCCATGGTTTAGTTATTAGAATGAAAGCCCTCAGTTCTGGTGTTTTTGTCTGCTAAAGCACAAGTCAAGAGAGCGACCTCTTAGTATCAGCTTTAGCTGGTCACGCATTTCTGAGTTCATACCACTAGAGGGTGCTCTTGCAGTTTATTCGGTGGATCAACTCCATTACTTGTCTCAGGAATTTATTTACCCCGATCGAATATAACAGTGGGGGCTTGGGAATAGGTGGAGATCCTCTACTTGGGAGCATCTAGTTTTTTCGTTAACAAAGGACAGTGGGAAAAGTTTCAATGTTGCTAGTGGCAGTAGTTAAGATAGCGTATTCTGCTATCATACTTTACATCGCCTTTCTCTCTTTCAGGTATTTGGGTCCCCTGGATTGCTCCCAAGTGGGGGATGCTCTCTTCCCTTTCTCGTTTTTGCTCTTTTTTTCTAGATTTCAGGAGTCTAACAGTTGTCTGTAATTACCTATATTATTCCTACCTTAGTATAGATATCAATGATCATTGTTTGTATAAGAAGGTTTGCATATTAGGGCAGGGTTTTTGGGCACATGTTTGGGAGGTTGGAGGGAGGAGGAAGGAATGGTATTGTGCTGAGCGTTGTTTCGTGACAGTTGGGGTGCGGGGGAGGGGTTGATGTGTTCATGGTTTTCATTTTATCTGTTCCCTGGGTGGGGTTGGGATACTTTGGGGGGGTTGGGGGAGATTGATGGGAGAGAAGCTGATGCTGGGTTGGGAGGGGGATACAGCAGCAAACATGGGTTCTGGATACTTAATTCCGATTGTTGTAATCCCTGGATGTCACATAAGAGACTCACTTGTTTTTTCTTTTACTTAGATGGCCAGTAGTATAAATCTGGCTACATGGAATGTGAAGGGGATAAGGAAAAGAGTTAAACAATACCAAGTGTTAAAACATTTAAGCTAGTCTTCTCAGATTACATTCTTGCAAGAATCTCATTTACTTGAAAGTGAATCTTCTGCAACTTAGGAAGCAACAATTTGGGCAGGTATTTACTGCCTCGGGGTCCACTAACAGCTGTGGGGTTATGATTCTGGCCAATAGAGGTATTCCCTTTACCTCTAAACAAGTTCTCAGGGACCCGGAGGGTAGATATGTCCTGGCCCAGGGGAACCTTTGGTCCATGCCAATTTTACTTGGTAGCATATATGGGCCAAACACAGACAACCTGGGCTTCTTTATGAAGCTCATCTCCATACTCTTTCCCATGCTTCCCATTGGTATAATTATGGGCAGGGACTTTAATCTGGTTCTTGATCCTGAGGTGGATAGGTCTGGTAGTGGGTCGAGGAGTTTGTTGCCCGGGCAGAGGGCCCTCAGGGACTTTCTGGATAGGTGCGGACTGTGTGATGTGTGGCGTGTACTACATCCTAAGGACAGGGAGTATACTTTTAACTCGCCTGTGCACAGAACCCAGTCTCGCATCGACTATCTTTTTATCTCTCAGGTCCTCTTACCGGGGGTCTTAACTGCCTCAATTCAGCCAGGTCCAGTGTCGGATCACTCCCTGGTGACTTCTAATCTGGCTTTCCTTAACATTCCCCAAAAAGAAACCCGATTGAAATTAAATGGGCAATTACTGAAAGATATCAAATACTGTAACCTAATAAAAGAACAGATTGATTTCTTTTCTACTAACTCCTCTGAGGATATGGCTCCTGATATTTTGTGGGGTGCTTTCAAGGCCTACAAGAGAGGGATTATTATTGGCTTAGCCACAAAGAGGAAAAGGGTTCGAGAGGCGGAATTACTAGCCTCATTATCTCTAATTAGGTCTCTGGAAACCAAGTTATCCTCTAATACCTCGGAAGAGGATATGAGGAGGCTCTTGGTAACTAAAGATAAATATTTAGATTTACTGAGGGAGAAAGCAGCGCTATCTATTTGCACCAAAGCGAGCTATACCGACCGGGAAAGCAGGTCGCTTGCTAGCCTTAAGGTTGAAACAGCAGGAATCTGCTAGGTTCATACCTCCAATCAGGGCCTGGGCAGATGGATCCTTGAAGGTGTCCCCTTCTGAGGTTGTGCAGGAATTTGCCTCCTACTATGAGCATCTATATAGGGACATGGATAATCCCCCTCCCTTAGAAGCGCTTGAGGCATATCTGAGGGATTCTTCTCTACCCTCTTTATCTGAACCACAGAGGAAGGTCCTATCCTCCCCAATATCTCTGGAGGAAATATCAGAGGTCATCGGGGATTTGCCCTCAGACAAAGTCCCAGGACCAGACGGTTTTTCCGCTTTATTCTATAAAACTTTTCAAACAACTATTACCGGTTCTTCACCGGTTGTATTGTCACATTCTTTCTGGTGCAAGATCAGATACACAACTGTTTGAAGCCCTGATTATTCTCCTTCCTAAGACCGATAAAGACCCAGAGCTAGTGCAAAGCTATAGGCCAATTTCTTTGTTGAACCAAGAGGTTAAAGTTCTCTCGAAGATATTGGCCGATAGAATAACATGGGTCCTTCCATACCCGATTTGTATGTCTCAGGTGGGATTTATGAAGGGGCGTTCATCAGCTGACCATTTTACACACCCTGGCACACATCGTCTCGGTGTCCAGGGATGCCGCCTTTCCCGCGGGATTGGTCTCCATGGATGCCGAGAAGGCGTTTGATCGTGTCAACTGGAATTTCCTGTTTCAGGTCCTAAAAGTTTTGGTTTTCCAGTCAAGTTTATAGACTGGATTCGGGCCTTATATTGAACTCCCTCTGCCAGAGTCTCCGGCAATGGAGCATTCTCCAAACCCTTTCTCTTATTTTCCGGTACTAGGCAGGGATGTCCCCTCTCCCCTCTTATTTAATTTATACTTCGAGCCCCTTATCCGAAATATTCTCAATAATCCGGAGATACGAGGTATCCAGATAGGTAATGTGGTGAAGATCACGGCTTACGCTGATCTTTTCCTCCTCCATCTTTCTCATCCAAAAACATCTATCCCCGTCATGTTAGGAGAAATCGCCAAGTTCAGTATTTTCTCAAACTATAAACTGAATGTCAATAAATCTTCTGTTTTCCCTCTTAACCATAAGGTTTTCAAAAGTGATGTGTCCTCTTTTGGTCTCGGCTGGTCTCCTCACGTTCTCAGATATCTGGGTATTAATTTGACGTATAATCCCTCTTCCTGGTTCAAAGAAAACTTGGACCCCCTTTCCCAAGTGATAGTTCAGGATCTCAATAGATGGTCTAAACTTCCTGTCTCTCTCTGGGGTCGCATCAATATAATTAAAATGAATATTTTTCCTCACTTGTTTTATCCCCTCTCGCTCCTTAACTCCTTTATTCCTTTATCATGGTTTCAGAAAATGCACCGAATTTTCACAAATTTTATCTGGTCCAATAAGCAACCCAGATTAGCATATCATAAGCTGGCCGCTCAGAAAATGGATGGAGGACTACGGATCCCCCATCTGGCAATTTATTACTGGGCTAGTCATATCGCAAAATATATGCGTTGGGTGAATCCGGGTCCGGAACACCTAAGACTGGTCTGGCTCAAAATTGAGTTAGACTCTATCCAGTCCTAGAACATTGACCCCCTGACTATGCTCTGTTAAAATTGCTTCCCTTTCTGACACCTGTAGTTGTCCCATCCTCCGAACGTCTCCAAGAGTTCACGTACAGCTTTGTTCATTTTTGCAGTACTCCCCACACTTGGACTTGTCTCAGTCCATTTGGAACTCCCAGTCTTTCACAATAAATAAAAGGATGATTTCTCGTAAATGGTTGCCCCAAATTGGGGATGGAATAATCTCTACGTTTCTGGACGACGAAGGGGAATGGCTCTCAGTTTCTAATATAATTCGTAAATTTGACGTCCCATTAGCTTTTTACTTCAGGGTGGTCCAATTAAAACATCTGCTCTCTACAGTACTTGGCAATATTCCTCCTCGCCCACCTGCCTTTCTATTTGTATCTGATCTCTCCTCCCTGTTGGGGTCACCAGGTGTCATTTCCAAAATATACCGAGTTTTATTCTATTGGAAATATGGGAGACCTGAAGGCCCCACTAGACTCTGGGTTTCCTTCTTTCCCCAATATACTCCCAACTGGTCAGTTTTATGGAAGTTCTGTCATAAATACATTTCTCAGGACAGGCTCCGACTTATGCAATACCACATTATGCACAACATGTATTACACCCCTGTGAAGCTGAGGAAATGGGGCCTTATAAGATCGGGGGCTTGTACCAGAGGATGTCAGGAGGATGGCACACTTCACATCTTTAGGTCATGCCCCAAGATAAGGTCTTTGTGGGTAGCTATACAGACTAACCTAGATCCTATTTTTGGTTTGCAAGATTGCTTCACCCCAGACGTATGTTTGTTGGGAGATCTATCCTCTATCAAAGTGAGAATCAGGAGATTTCATATTTCCATGATTGCATTATCTGTTAATAAAATTTTTACTTCGGCATTGGAAGGACGCGGTAAGCCCATCATATCAGGAATGGGTTAATTAAATTCTGGCCAACCTTCATACAGAGAAAGAGATAGCAAGCCTCCACAATAAGTTGCAGTGGTACAAGAATACTTGGGATCCCCTTCACACGCTAATCATGACCAGATCAGGTATATGAGTTAGTGTAACAATGATCTTTAATTTATGACATTATATAGTATTGTTTATCTTATCACAGTATGGACTCTGCTGCTGTACAGGGTGGGGGGGGAGGGGATGGGGACAGCTCATGTAACACTTTGAACATATGCAAAGTATGTTGTAACTCTGTCCCCTGTATTGTGAAAATCTGTTATGAAATATGAATTATAAAAAAAGACATAGCACTGAGACAGCGCTGGTTCAGGTGCTCGATCTCTTGATGGCTAGAGATCGGAAGAGCTGTTCCATCTTGGTTCTCCTCGACCTTTCTTCAGTGTTCGACACCGTAGATCACATGGTGTTGATAGAACATCTGAGGCTGCTTTGTGGAATATCCGGAACAGTCTTAAGATGGTTCACATCACTCCTCACTGGGAGATCACAAAGAGTTGTGTTCGGGGTTTTTTCCTTGGATTCAACAGCTTTGTCATGTGGGGTGCCTCAGGGTTCAGTATTGTCACCCATGTTATTTGCGGTGTATATGCTACCCATCGGAGACATTGTAAGGAAGTATGGGCCGATGTTTCACTTATGCAGATGATACCCAACTCTACCTTTCTTTTGCTCCCGACCAGGAGGGAGCTCTGTCTTTAATAGCTGTTTAAGATAAATCCAGAAGCGGATGAATTCTAGCTGGCTGAGGTTGAACTCTGATAAGACTGAGGTACTGGTTGCGGACCCGGGCCAACAGATTGGAAGTCGGTGATGTTGCATCTTCCAGAATTTTTCTTGGAGGTGTTTCTCTCCCGACCTCTGAACGGGTGCGGAACCTGGGGGTAGTTCTTGATGATAGGCTGACACTGCATTCACAGGTGTCAGCAGTCATCAAGACTTCCTTTTATCATCTTAGGAACATCACCAGGATTCGGCATCTTGTTCCGTTTGCCAACCTGCCAACTTTAGTTCATGCCTTCGTGTCCTCACACTTGGATTATTGCAACTCCCTTTGTCTAGGGCTTTCTGGGGTTGAAATCCATCACCTGCAGCTAGTGCAGAATGCTGCAGCCCTGCTTTTGATGGGTTCTAGTAGATCCTGTCACATTACTCCGGTACTGCGCGAACTGCACTGGCTGCCAATTTGGTGGCGGATCACCTTTAAAGTCAGCTTGCTGCCTTTCAAAGCCCTACATGATCTGGGCCCAATCAGAAAGAACTTCCGATTCCCTAACACCCTGATCCATCACTCCGCTCGGCTGACAAGGGGTTGCTAGAGGTTCCAAGGGTGTATTTGAAATCTTCTGGTGCTCAGGCTTTTTCGTATGTTGCCCCAACCCTTTGTAACTCTACCCCGTTGGTTGCATGACTGCACCTCTGTGGAGGACTTTAAGAGGGGCTTGAAGACCTTTTTGTGGGATATTGCATTTCCAGAATACTGACTGGTTTAATGTTTTGGTCTGGCTGAATTTTTTAATGTTTTAACTGTTTTAACTGTTATTTATGTACGGCGCCTTGATAAATGAAAGTCGCCTTATAAATAAAAATTATTATTATTATTATTATAATAATCACCACCATTCAAGCTTATGCACAGTGTCTGCTTTAACCATATATTCTTTATATGTTAAAGAAATTCAAAGACAGACCAAGTGGGCTCTAAAAATAGAATTTTACTAAAATAGATAAATATGTAAAACATAAAATACAGAACTATATATCACAAGAACCATACACTCTTAAAAGAACAAGGTTTTAACAGTGCAGTTCCTAATACAGTACTTAGATTTGTCTCTCTCTCTAAATAACTGCTTAAAGTGCTCAAAGATGTTTCTTTGTCAGAGCGTAGATAGAAGTGTCTCTGAAGGAAAACAGAATACTTGTTTAAAAGCTGCTTTGTCTGCCTCTTTGCATAGGGTCACCTAGCTCCTCCTCTGTTTATGAAAAATCATACACCCAAGATATTTTACCATATTAGAAGGTAAGATAATTAAGGTTACATCAGCAGAAACTCCTTTCCCCATGTGACTTCCCCAATCAAGTCTGTAAATGTCCTTTCATCTATAAGCAGTATCCTCTCTCACCCAGACATCAAAGCATTTATGACTTCGCTTCAGTGTCACATAATCCTGCACTCTTCCCCTAAACGCCATAAGAGTTTATGATTTCCCTCTTAGCAACTACAGCTATAATTAACTTAGATAAACAGGAGATTGTTGATTAAGGCCTGTTCTACTCTGCAATTAGCTTCTGACCTTCCAGGTAGCACCTTGTATCTAAAACCTGTGTGTGTGTGTGTGTTGTGTGTGTGTGTGTGTGTGTGTGTGTGTGTGTGTGTGTGTGTGTGTGAGAGAGAGAGAGTGACTCACATGCTGTTTCAGCATTTCTCATGAAAGATGGTCCAGAACACATTTTTATATTACAAAAAATTATACTGTGATCAGAACCAGCTGTCCAAGTGTCACATCCCTAAGTAACTCACTCACCACTCCCCCGCTCAAAAAAAAAGTAAATAGGTTATACTAGTGGCTAAGTAACAAGTAAAATTACAAACAGTAGGCAAAACAAACAAATAAGAAAAATAACTGGAGATCATAATTAATCAAGTGTGTGATTTTGTATTTTCTTGAAACTTGGCTTCCCAGCCAAATGCCCTTTGGGGTAACCCTTGCCTCAGTGTTTGGCCACAGAGTTTTTTTGTCTTTTAAATAGTTTTTTTTTTTTTTTTAATGGGTTCACCACAATATATCCAAGGCACACTGCCTTAAGGGTAGTTGGTCCATTCCACTGGGGTGTCAAACAGACAAGGCATACTGATGAGTCCTGGCAGGACGAAACACGTGTCTACGTCTTCTGTTAGCACCCTTTGCAAACTGAGTGAGAGGCCTTTCGGCACTATGCAATTCTGCTTAAAGTTGGACCAGCATAACATTCTGTGGTGATTTGCATATGCAGCTCATGATGCTTTGCATTGTGGGGGCATGTGTGATTTTGTATAATTAATCAAGTCTGAAGACTGCATAGTCCATAATCTCTGCTGCTTGTGGTATATGTAAACTTCAACTTACTGGCCCCTTGGGTAAAGTATACTAAAAATGACCACAGTAGAAGGAAAAGGAGTAAGGTGGTCATTCACCCTCAATTAAATGTACATCCGACACCGTTCCATTTGAAGATTAATTTCCAGGATATCAAGTTGAAGTCAGACAGTCCAAAAGGAAAGGAACAATGTTTGCTCTTTGGGGCCATAGGTAGCTTGTCAAGCCTTGGAACAGGAGTAAACCCATGACAGTAGCTTGCTGGTGAGATCCAGAGAAGCCAGGGTTCCAAGGAAATCTGGTGGGGCCAAAAAAAAACAAAATAGAAGAGGTCCTGCATACCTTTTACCAGACAAGCCTCTTAGAAATCAGGCCTAAAAGGAAAGCAGCTGCAATTGAAAATTGCTCTGACCCCAACGAATAATTGTACAAATTCCCAGCAGGAAAATAATTCAAATCAACATGCCTGAAAGTCCAACTGGTAGCAGATGACGCTCCGGATGTAAAAACATTAAGTGGGATGCCCAGATAGATCCTAGAAAATGAAGGTATCCAAAAGTCCATCCTGTCCACGAGTTGCCACGTGTTTGATCATGCACACATTCATGTTGGCAGTGCGCACTAACATACTGGCAGTGCGCACATTCGAGAGGGATACCGAGGTGGGGCCCATATGCCAGACTGACGCTAGCAGCTGAAAGCCAGAGCAGGAGATGAGGAACAGAAGCATTCCACCATCCAGCAGGAGAGATCCCCAAAAAGAGCCAAGGGATCCCAGAGTAAGCAACACCGCCAGTACAGGTAGGCTCAGCTACTCCTCAATATCTTCCCCACAAAAAAGCCTATAGATTACATCCTATATTCTTAAGTGACGAACCTTTTAAGATTTTTTTTCCCCCCACCCCATCTTCCCCTGATCTAAATCTACAAGCAGCCATGACATTAGCATTCCTCGGATTCCTAAGACCTGGAGAATTTACCTCTTCTTTCTTCAATACTGCAATTCACCTAACAAAGAACAGCCTCAAGGAAGCATCAGAAGATCACTTTACTATTACTTTACCAAGATCAGTAACTGACAGAAGCAAGGTGTGTCCATGTATCCTGTTTAAGAAACTCAGCTTTATGCCCTATTCAAGTTCTTTACCAGCTAACTATGGACAGACATCCTGATTCTACTAGTCCTCTTCTCCGTACTGAAAACTATTACATCATGACTACTTCCTGCTTAGTTCTTCATGTCAGAGTTTTGCTATGTTGTCTGGGTTTCAAGTCTTCATCTTTTTCCACCATTCATTCATGACAGAAGTAGCCATCCCTGATTTAGAAAGAACATACCAACTCACGGGGCCTGGCTTGGACCCGATGGTGATGGCAGCTTAGGGCTTTTGCTCTGTCTCTCCCTGGACCTTAATCTACCACAATCCTTGCTTGTGCCAGACTGAAATGATGTACTAACAACTGGATACTCCCCTTCTCCCCCTGCCGCTACTATCCACATGCTTTTTCTCAGATAAGCCGCTCGTTTTGTGCGGGTTTTTCTGTTACCTGTGAGCCACGTTATCAGGCGAGGCCACATCCTCCTGAGCGCTACAGTGTCAGTTCACCTGTCGGGACCGTTGCTGCTTCCCTCTGCACCAGAGTACACATTGTTGGGTTGCAATCTCCAGTTGGAACAGCCTTTTTTAAAGGATTACTGCCACTCGTTGCTGCGCTACCTGCAAATCGACGTTATCTTCAAGTCGGAGCTGTACGGATGGGAGCATGGCCGCTTCTGAGATGCTGCAACTGGGCCTAGTTTGGGCTGTGACCAGGGATCCCCCGTCCCAGTTCAAATGCGGGATGCCCTCTCCCATATAACTAAAATGTTAAAGGCTCTCCTAACTTGAGTAGATGGTATCAGAGCCTCCCTGGCCAGGTATGTGGCAGATGTCCGCCGCATTGAAGACAAGCAGAATGTCCTGGAGCAGCAGACCGAGGAGCTAGAAAGACAGCATGTCCTGGTCTGGCAGCACCTCTGAGAACATTAGGTGAAACTTTCCAGGCTCTGGGAGAGGGCTGAAAACCAAGAAAATAGGGGTAGGAGGAACAACATCAAGATATTGGGGGTTCCTGAAGGAGCTGAAGGCCCCAATATGGAGCGTTTTCTTAATGAGCTGCTGCCTCAGCTGTTGGGGAAGAGATGGAAGGAGCCCATTGATGTCAAAAGGGCTCACAGGGTATCTGGCAGACCAGAAGGCTCCAATGCCCCATGACCATCATTGCCTGCCTGTTGAGGTCCTCAGTAAAAGAAAAGTTATTGCAGGCAAACAGGGACCACAGGGAGCTTATATGGAGGGGCACTACTATCTCTCTATCGAGATTTCTCGCATGAGGTGGCCACCAAGAGAAGAACCTCTCATCCCATTAAGAAGATCCTACAAGCACACTCCTTCCAATACCAGTTAAAGAGGCTTACCTCGCTCCAAGTCTCCAGGGTTGGCAAAGATTTCATAACAGAATGTCTCAAAGACACTGAAGTTTGGCTCAGTCACTGGCCAGGCCTCCTTTCCAGGACTACATCTCCCAGACGCCTCTGGGCCCCAGGGGATCCTATTGGTAGGAGGGCTGGCAGAAGGGAGTCAAGGTTTCTGGAGGACAATAACGGTAGCCTGACTGGTCCATTGGTAAATGTATCCCCCAGGCCCTCCTCGCAAGTTCTCAACAAGCCTGGGGATTCCAGACGCACGCCCATGGCCTCACATCCAAATGCTGACAGGCAACCCCTCTCACTTCAAGACACCTCTGGGAGACATGGTCATCCTAATCAACCTCCCCCCATTTGGCAACATCACCATTCCCAAAGCCCTGGACCACCGGTTGCTATCAAAGTTACGGCTTCCCCCCTGCTAAGCTCCTCCGAGCAGAAGCCCCCACATCATCTATAGACAATAACTATAAGCAGCAGGAGGACAAGCAGTTTGAACCTATGGATTCCACCGCCCTGTTGGACGGGACTGATGCAGTGGAGGAGTCAGAGGAAGATCTGGTGTCAGCAGCTGGTCTACTCAAACCTGGGGCTAAATCCTTTACTGAAGCACTAGCCACGCCCCAAAGCCTTGTAGGACAGAAGAAACCGGGCTGAGTTGCTCTGGATCACTCGAGAAGATTGGATGACCTGCTGGTTTATTACTTCATGGTTTAGCCCTTTTCTATTAGGTTTCGATTACTAGTTTGCCTGCTGAACGAATGATCATAGTTCTGTGTGGTGGAAGCGGCACACTGGATAGTTTAGCCCTGCTGTTGCACTTCTTACTTGAGTGCCTAGCTTATATTGCACTCCTGGGGAGCTTGTTATCTGTCCCCCTAGTAAGTATGGGTGGCACCCATCCATGTGCTTTCTTTCTGCTCCCCTCCCCCTCCTTTTTCAGGGTGGCAGTACCATACGGGGCTCCCCTATCATGGGAGGGGAAATTTGGTTGGCGTTACCCTTAAGGACCTCTGCCCCCTGTCTCCCCTAAGAGTTCTCATGGAGCATCCCTGGCTTCCTTCACTCCCCTCTCCCCACGGAGCATGGTGGATATAGGCTGCACACTGTCTAACATGGCCATCCCCCCACCCTTAGGGCAAAAAACCTTCAATTCTGTCCCAATTGCCCTCCTGTAGGTTCACATTGCTTTATAAGGTGGCATGGGGAGGATCTCACCACCACCACCACCACCACCACCACCACCACCACCACCACCACCACCACCACCACCACCACCTGTTTATTCTCTTTTTGCTACCTGGTGGGGATATCCCACCAGGGTCTCCTGGACCTCCCGGTTCCATTTCCATTGGACTCTGAGACCAGGTGGGGACAGGTCTACTATAAATCATACAGACCTTTCCCCCATTTTTGGTGTCTGGGTCAGTGTGGCTCGGGGACCAGTTGGACCCCTTTGCACATCTACCTCAGCACCATTAGAGTTATCTTAAAAATCGATGCAGTCTCTGTATTACTGCTGTATTACTGTGTTTATTACTTGCTGTGATACCTTACAGTTACCTGCTTTTGTTTTTTGACCAGGGTTTTCTCTAGGGCCTGCGACATCTGCTGAAGCCTCCCATAGCCAGTGACTCCTTTTCTTTCTTCATCCTTCTGTGTACCCTCCAGGGTCAGACTCATTTTCTGAACCAGCAACCTGGGACCCCCTCCCTTCCTCCACTCTTAACTGTTTCCTTCCTCCTCTGGTGAGTTCTCCCTCCTTTGTTTTCTTGTCTGGGGGCAAGTATGGCCACTACCTCTCCTACAGCTCATGGCTGGAAATGAGTCTCCTGGAACGTAAAAGGGCCAACCATCCAGCTAAATGCACAAAGGTATTACAATTTCTGAACTCTTTAGGTACAGATATTGCCCTGCTCCCGGAGACGCACCTAACCACCAGAACTGTTCAGTGGCTTAAAAAGTTATAGGTAGGGACAGTCCTAGCCAGTTGCGCCTCAAGCAAGTCTAAAGGGGTGGCCATACTCCTGCGCAAAGCTTCCTCCGTGTGGTAGAGGATACATTAAGGGACTCTCAGGGGAGGTGGGTGGTTGCTAGGCTCTCCTATCCAGGGGAGAAAGTACTTATGGCCAACTTATATGGCCACAACAATGACTCAGGGGACTTTTTTCCAGCCGTCAGTCAGGCCATTGCTAGCCTGACAGATGGCCTATCTGATATTCCTATCCTGATGGCTGGGGACTTTAACTTAGTCCTAGATATTTTTCTTGATAAATCTAGTCCCACTCCCCAGACCCACCCTAAAGACCTAGCCAGGCTAATCAAGCTTATGACAGAGTGGGGCCTCTGAGACTCCTGGAGAAGGGACAACCTGCAAGGGCGGAACTATTCCTTTTACTCCGCAGTCTATCGCAATCACAGTAGGCTAGACTTTTGGCTAGTTAACCATGTGGCCGCACCAGGTGTTTCTGAAACCACAATAGGGAACATTGTCTCTGACCATGCCCTGGTGTCCCTTCTGTTCCACCCTCCTGGCCAAGGGCCCCAGACCAGATGGAGATGCAACCCCTTATTGCTTCAGGATAAAGACTTTCAGTCTTATTAAGGAAAAAGCCCATACTTATTTCTCCCTTAATACTTCAGATGAGGTTTCAGCATCCACGATTTGGGAGGCCTTCAAGGCAGTCATCAGGGGGAGAATTCTCTTACTCAGCCGCCAAGAACAAAGCCCGAGCAGAAGAATTGCGCCAGTTACAGGCTGAATTTACAACCTTAGAGTTGCAATTCAAGGCTTCTGCACCACTGTCAGCCAATTCTTCTCATCTCCACAATTGTAGGTTTGAAATACCATATTAACACCCTCCTGCACAGGAAAGCAGAGTGGCAACTCCTCCTCTCAAAGCATAAATCCTGGGAAGGGGGTGATAAGCTAGCAGCCTGCCACTCTTACCAGCTGCGTAAGCAACAAGCCTCCTCCAGAATCCATGCACTTTGAAATAAGGAAGGGAAGGTAGTCTCGACACCCAAGGAGATCAATGAGACAATGTGCCTTTTCTATCAAACCCTTTACCAGTCCCACTCCATGGCTGGGCATGAAGGGATCTTTAAATGTCTCAGAGTTTTGCCATGAAGCCCACCTCCCCACTCTTTCTCAGTTGGATTGTGTAGCCTGGATGCCCCCATCACCATGGAAGAACTTTAGACTGCTCTATCCCAAATGGCGAAGGGGAAGGCTCCAGGTCCAGAAGGCATGACAGTAGAGCTGTATCAACTCCTCAAAGCTGAAATTACAACCCCTTTGCTACGGGCCCTGCACGAGGCCTACAGTAATAGCATACTCCAGCCTACTATGCGTGAAGCACTCGTATGTTGCTCCCAGAAGTCTTCTGACGCCCAGGACTGCTCCAATTTCCAACCTATTTCACTGCTCCAAGTAGATACCAAGCTGGTTGCCAAGGTCCTAGCAACTAGGCTGGTCCAAGTCCTCCCCACCCCGATTCATCCTGCACAGTCTGGTTTCTCAAAGGGCAAGTCTGGAGTGGACAACCTATGCCTAGTCCTTAACCTGAAATGGCTAGCACTCCAGCCTTCTACCCCCATGGCAGCCCTCAATTTATTTCTCCAAAGCCTTTGACTCCCTGGAGTGGGACTATTTCCATAGTGTTCTCTGGTTCTATGGCTTTGGTACCCACTTCTGTTCTTGGGTCTCTACCCTTTATCATTAGCCCATAGCTAAGATTCTCACCAATCGGGATATCTCCTCCCCTTTTCCATTACAATGGGGTGCATTAGGCAAGGCTGCCTGCTCTCTCCTCTTCTGTTCCCAATAGCTCTGGACCCTTTGATCTGGAGACTGCTGGCCACTCCTGACATTGCCGGGATCTCCATCAAAGGCCAAAGCTATCTGGTAAATGCATATGCAGATGATGTGCTCCTCACGCTCTACAATCCCAATTTCTCTCTCCGTGCTGTACTGCCAGTATTGCAGGACTTTGCCTCCTTCTCTGGTTTACATGTCAATCAGAAGAAAACAATCCTCTCCCTGCTGACTGCGAACTGCAGCAGGCACTGCCTGGCAGGCACAGACATTAACTGGGCCCCACAAGGCTTTCCATACCTAGGTGTTTTCATCTCTTTGGAGTGGAAAGACCTGGAAAAAGCCAATTTCCCCCCCTTCTCTCTGCCCCATCAGCTGAGATCCAGTGTTGGTGTAAGCTCCAGCTGTCCCTGAAAGGCAAAGTTGAGGCTATACGCATGTTTGTTCAGGAGGTAGGAGACTCTTGGGAGCACAATCTCCTGGTCCCCTTGGCTCCCCAAATTTTCTCCTCTCTTGACAAACTTACCTCCTCCTCCTTTTTGTGGGAGGGTAAGGCACCCCGTTGGGGGCGCTCGTAGCTCAGAGCGCACTGGTCTAGGGGTGGGCTGGGGCACCCTTGGTTTGTTGGCTATCACTTGGCCTTTTGAATGGCACAAGCTACTACTTGGCTCACCCTGGGTCTCCCCTTCCCCACAATGGGTCACCTTGGAATCCGCTCTCGCTCAGGATGGCTCTCTTCTCCTTGTTTGCAGGCAGGAAGGCTCCAGAGGGCCAATTGACCCCGATTATGTCAGACATGCAGGGCATGGAAGCAGGCTAAATCTCTTATGGGCACCCCCACCTTGGCTCACTCCCCCTCCCCCCCCGATATCCTACGCTCCCCTTTGAGGAAATAGCATGATTACGATGGATAAGAAACCCCTTTCATTGCCACAATAGGCTGCAAGGGTATTACGAACAGTGGGAGACCTCCTGCTCCCTGACACCACTACCTTAATGTCCTTTGAGCAATTGAGAGAGCATTTTGGCCTAGAGATCCAGGACTTTTGGAGATCTCTCCAAATAAGGAGTGCGGTCTGCCCTCTCCTATTACAGCAGACTGCCGAGGGGCAGTGGGACTGTCTGGTCAATCTCCGTGAGCCAAAACAAGGGCAGATCTGGCAGGGATAATCTATAAGGTGCTGAAAGACTCACAACCAGATGCTACCTCTAAATGTAGGATGGCCTGGGAGGTGGAACTCCAGTGCCCACTCTCAAAGGAACAATGGGCCACTTATTTGAGGGCAGCTCACGGAGCATACAAAGATGCTAAGAGCCAGCTGATACAGTTAAAGATTCTCCTTAGATGGTACGGGTCACCTGCCATGGTCTATGAGCTTAAATTATTGGGACATGATAAGTGTTGGCAGTGCCATGACTCCCCAACGCACCTATCTCATGTCCTATGGGCCTGCCCCACTCTGAAGAAATTTTGGCTGTCTGTCTTGGAAGACTATTCCAAAATAGTGGGTAAGAGGATCTCACTCCCATACGCTCCTTCTGTTGGGTAACACCTCTTCACTGGACCCCTTACCTCTGCCGTAAAAACTATGGGTTTTTGCCACCACTATGTAGCCAAGAGCTCTAACCTGATGAAATGGAGAAAACCTACTCCGCCCTCTCTTCTCTTGGCATGCAACCTTGGCTAGGCTAGTGATTTTTGAATGGCTTACTGCTGCAGAACAAGGATGGCTCCCCAAATACTCCCAAAAATGGGACTTCTATGTGCCTTCTCACATCTGCACAGTTCCTCCTACCCCACCCGGGAACCCTCCCTTAGGCTGAGCCTTCCTCCACCTTCTCTTTACTGTTCACAGATGATGGGACACTCCTACTACATATAAGTATTTCTTATTACTCCCTTTCTTTCCCTTTCTGACCTTTTTGAATCCTTAATCTCAGAATGTGTTGCTGGTTCATTGGAGAGGTACATGACCTTCAACTGGCCGTGGATTTTTCGTATGCCGGCAAGTCCCTTGTTGAAGTTTGATTCCCTGTAGTTTAGGGTAGACTGGCTGGTTACAGATGTGCAGTCCCACGTTAGACTCTATGTTATGATGACAGTTTGTCTCTCGTTACCTGTTTTTATGGCATGGTTTCATGGTGCCCATCACATATTAGCTGCAATGTTTCTACTTGTCAACTGTGTATGTCCTGTGTGATGTTGTCACCTTGGCTGTATTGATCAGTTAAAATTCAACAAAATCTTTCATGTTAAAAAAAAAAAAAGAAGAACATACCAGCTAACATCCTCATGATCATGGGTCATTTACTTTTAGATTTTCAAAC
The DNA here is from genome assembly GCA_016271365.2 of Neoceratodus forsteri. Classification (NCBI taxonomy): domain Eukaryota; kingdom Metazoa; phylum Chordata; order Ceratodontiformes; family Ceratodontidae; genus Neoceratodus; species Neoceratodus forsteri. The sequence goes on along the minus strand of CM057453.1, from coordinate 557,208,992 downwards.
TCTGCCAAGCTCATCAACCACTAGCCTCAATTTTTAGAGGCTTGGAGGGAAGGCTAACCCACTAACCTTGATTCCCTAGAGAATTCCTTCGGGGGGAGGGGGGCTGCTCCATGTTATTAGATCTATTCTAAAAGATGGAGGAGGCAGGTTCTGTTACATCACACTATGGTCTTCTGGTTCTTTCCTTTAGCCTTGCAAGATTTCTCCTGGCCACTCTAGGGACTGTGGAAATCCAGAGGAGATAGACAAGCCAAAATAACTATTCAAAGCACTGTTGGTCAATCAGCCACACATTGTGGTTCAATGGGTGGCTGCCATACTCCCCCCCCCCCCCACATAAGCCAAACACACACACCTCCCCTGCCTAGTGTTTTCTCAAGCACCTCCCACCCCATCTCATTCTCTGGCACTCTGCTGTGTCATTTGGCTCATTTAGCTACTGATTTCCTTGAGCCTTGAGAAACTTCTCCTGGCATACTACTGAAGGTGGAAATCCAGAGGAAAGAGACAAGTCAAAGTAAGTCTTCAGCATAATATTGCACACGCACTTACACAACTGGCCGCCACACATTGAACCCCCTGTCCTGGTATCCTGGTGTAATTTCCTTCTTCCACCAGGTCTCCGAGTGCCACTAAGTCCCAGCTTTTGAGGTACAGTAGATTAGGCCCTCAAGCCCTCCTGTTTTGCAGGGTATGCACCTCACACTGGCCTGCATGCAAGCAAGGAGAGTTGCCCCTTTATGTTTCCTTTCTCCCCCTCCATGCATGAAATCTCCTGGCACTCCTTTTCTTCTGTCCTTTCCTTTGTATTTCCCTGCATCTGCCACCTATCCTTGATAATCCTCTGCACCAGCCCCATTCACCCTGTCCTCTAGTTTAAATCCACTCTGATTGCCCTGACCATTATCCTACCCAGTACCACACTCCCTACTGGTGCAGATACAGTCCATCCTGGGCACACAAGCATATCTTGCCCCCAGAAGGCTCTCCAGTTGGCTGGAAAACAAAACTCATCCTTCTTGCAGCAGACCCCTAGCCAGGCAGTGGTCTACATAATTGTACACTGCTGTTCTCCTGTAGCCCCAGGATCAGAAGGATCTCAGAAAAGGCAAACGTGGACACCATTCCTTTCGAAAATACCCCTTGGTTTGTAAATGAGCTGGTAATGTCCTTGGGACTTACATGTTCCATTTGTTACTCATGCCAACATGGATTACACTGGTGTTGTTCTCCTAGCTGCATTGCTTAGACCTAGATAACATTCTTTTGACACTGCATGTAAGCAAACCACCTCAACTGAGCTACCATCTTGGACCAGGAATAACCCCCTCCACCTCATCCACTGCCTGCCTGTGGAGTACCCAATGACAGCTTCTTTCCTGGTGCCCCCCCCCCCAGCCTTTTCCTTTTCTCCTTCTTGGCAGGTCCCCTGGTGGCTGGACTGTCCCAACCAGCTCCAATCACTTGTTGATTCTCTTCTGCCTGGCCACCTACATGCCGATACCCGCTACTGGTGTTTAATGGTGATGGTTCTCCAGTGTGACAAAGCCTGCTATCTCCCTTCTCCACCTAGGTTCCTACTACTAGAAATTACCATTCCTACCTCCCTCCCCATTATCCAATGAAGGGATAAAAGCTGCAAGAGGGGGGTATGATAGAGACCTTTAAATACCTTATGGGGTAAACGAGGCACAAGAGGGAAGTATGTTTCAGAAAAAAAGTGCTCAAGGGCAATGGGGCATGATAAGAAGCTGGAGGGGGTTAGTGTCAGGCCAGCTGTAAGTACTTCTTCACAGAAAGAGTGGTGGATTCCTGGAGTGGTCTTCCAGTAGAGGTGGTGGGGGTGAAAACAGTGGTGGGTTCAAGAAAGCATAAGGATTGGAACAAGGGAATCTTGGGGAAAGGGAAGCGGGGTTAATGGGCTGGAGATCAAGTAGGATCTGCAGTGATCCTATACGCAGGGAAAAATGGGCAGACTAGGTGGGCCAAGTGGTTCTTATCTGCCAGCAAATTCTACGTTTCTATGTTTTAAACCCAGACTGCCTGTTGGTATCACAGCATTCTATGTTTGGACCTATAATTGGACCATTACTGTGGTCTTATTGGGATGCATTTTTTGCTGCATTCATTATATTTGTAAGTTTACCTTGTAGAAATGCTCCAAGCAAATAGGTTAATACATTTTCATTAGTTATTCTCCAAATCCTACCTATATCCCAGAAAATGTTTTATCATACTCTCCTACCACATCCAGAGTTTAAGAACATTGGCATTCTATGCTAACTCTTCAGATTCTGGAGTTTTTGCTATGATACATTAGTTTTTCAATCCATTATTCATCAAGAAGCAATTTTTTTTTTCAGTTTATTATTCATTCCCCTGCCAGCCATGCTATATTCTTTTTGACTTACCTACAGTTGCTATGCACCCCTTCACACCAGTCTCACAGCATGCTGAACTGAATGAGCTCCAAAGCAGCATCTACCAGCCGGCAACATCCCAACAGGAAAGCACTAAATTGGCAGGACTGGGGGGGAGGGGATGGAGGGGAGAGCCTGTTGTGGTCAGTGAGGAGACAACAGCATCAACAAGCATTTGTCAATGCCAAAGTTTGTCGTTGGAATTGCTGTTGGTATGCACCGATTGGCAGGACTACAGTTCCCAGCAGAAACAACAAGTTATGCCACCAAGTTCACATTCCCATTGAAATACAATGAAGTGCATATCTGTCTCCCCAATTCATTATCTGGCTTTGAAGAGTGAAGATATGTCTGCGGTTCAGAGAAGATGAGGGTACTGGAGCCCCACCATGGGTTGAGGGGGTACGTTATGGTTAGAAACCGTAACGCACAGGGAGTTTGTTGGTATTTACACTACAGATTTTCAACATGGCCTTTTGTGACCCCCACCTCATGAAAGCATGTGGGACCTCTGCTTATGAACAGTGGCACTGTTATTTTGTTAATCTGTCCCGAACGTTGATTTCTCACAGCAACCGCGCCATTCTGCACCAGATGTGCGAAATCACAGTTCGGGCAGGATGTGAAAGATTACAGCTATACCATTCATAGGGATGTGCTAAGAGATGGCAGTGTTGAACATCTGGAGTGAAAATATTAAATACTCGAATGAACGAGTGTACGTGGAAACTGCACAACGCACGCTCGTAACAGTCATTTAGAGGAATAATTTCACCAAAATTTCAACATAGGCATTTTGTGACCTCTGCTCATTAACACTGTCACTATGATTTTCCTAATCTGTCCCAAACATTGATTTCCCACCGCGACCACGCCATTGTGCGCCAGATGTGCGAAAACACATTTCGGGCAGCATATGAAAAGTGACAGCTGTACTGTTCATAAGGAGGAGTAAAGAAATGCCAATGTTGAAAATCTGGAATGAAAATATTGCAGATTTTCAAAGTTACGTGTGTGCGTGGAAACTGCGCAATGCACACTCGCAACAGTCATTATATGGATTTTTGTCACCAAATTTTCAACAGGTATTTTGAGACCTCCGCTCATGAACAGTGTCACTGATTTTCATAATCTGTCCCGAACACTGATTTCCCACAGCGACCATGATATTCTGTGTCGGAAGTGCGAAAACACATTTCAGCCAGGATGTGGAAAAACTACAGCTGTACTGTCCATAAGGAGGTGAAAAAAATGGCAATGTTGAAACTCTGGAGTGAAAATATTACATATTCACGACATTGCAAGTGTTCGAGGAAACTGAGCAATGCACGCTCGTACCAGTCATTTTTTGGAATTGTTCACCAGATTTCTAACATAGGCTTTTTGGGAGTCCACCTCATGAACAGTGACACTAATTTCGTTAATTGGTCCCAAAAGGTGATTCCATACAATGACTGCAAAATCACCTTTTGGGACCAAATAACCAGATGACAGCCACTGAATTCATGAAGTGGGGTCCCAAGAACCCCATGTAGAAAATTTGGTGCCAAAATTCACACAAATGGTTGAGATATGCACCAAAGTTGGGGAGAAAAAAAAAAAACATTTATGCCATTATACAGCTTACCAGCATTTCTTCAGTTCGTGGTCAGCTTTGAGGAGTGCAGACGTGTTCCCGTTCCACCAAAGATCATCATGCCGGCTCCGGAGGTAAGTATGGGTGAGGGGTTGTGAGGAGGTGAGTGCACAGAGGGTGGGTGTGGGTTGGGGAGGGGGCACGGCAGGCGGCGAGGACAGTTTTCTGGTTTACAGGTTTAAAAAACTCAAATCCAGCGTGGGAAGGTTTTCTTTTTTCAACAGGGACTTTGGAATGCTGGGGTGGGCTCCCAGTGTGTCACTGGAGTATTTGTTGGGGGGTCATCAAGAGCCGAGGGGGATTGGGCACCCCCCTCGGCACACAACAAATGGGGGGCATTATGCCTATTGGGAGTGGGCTCCCCCGTCAGCAAATGAACTGGGAGGGGGCATGCTGATAGAGGGATTGGGCACCCCCATCTCTGTTTATTTGAAATGGCGAGAGGGCATGCCTACAGCCTGGGCTCGGCACATTTACGCTGCTGTAAGCTACAGAAGTGTGAACGTGCAACCAGGAATTTAACAATGCAGGAATGCAACATCAAAGGACCGAGCCACGCCACTATTGGTGCAGCTCTCCCCTCTGAAAAGTTGGCCAACTCTACCTCAACAGCTGAAAGGGAGTCATCGCCAGCCTGCCAACTGATTGACCTGCCACTGACCTGCCCCTTGAAACAAAGCTCTCTATTGGGCAAACCTCTGTATAGCACCTCTTATAGAAATGAGTTTGTCTGCGCCTGCACGCCACAACAAACTCAGTGCAGATGGTGTCTATTTCATCCCTATTTAGAACCATCTCTCCCACAACCTATGCAGCACTGGAAGCTTTCTAGCACACCCAACATCGGGGTGAGAATGGTGAGTGATCTCTCACAACACCCCATATTACCAGAACTGACCACAGGAGGCATTACAAGAATGAAACTGATGCAACTCTCCCAGCAGCCTGAAAGTGATGCCTCTACAGTATACCCAGGGCTTGTATGGCACACAGTGGGGGCAGCTCTGCAGTGTGAACCCAGTTCACTCACTTCAAATTGGGCTATTCAATAACTTACTCTCTACTGGGACCCCAGTGCCAGGCAGGAAGTAATTTATTAAAGGGAAATGTGTGTGTAGCATGAGTACAGAGACTGCCATTTTCTACTTTGTGTCATGGCTTAGGAAGCACTATATAATACAGATACCGTGCATCTCTGATATTGAGAATGGTTTATAATTATTTGGCAATTAAAAAGCAGTTTGATCACTTGTAGGATCATATTTGCATAGTGAGGAGTGAAGAATCACTGGGGAATCTCATGTTCCACATTGCATATGTAAGACTGGGCAGATACAGTACGATAGGCTTTTGGGCCTCTTCCAGCTAGCAATGTCTAGTTTTCTGTATGTTGGCATACATGTGAGTTTGTATGTAGTTCTCCCATGTGCCTCTGTCCTCCCTATGCTACCCAACTATTAAAGGCATGCAGGCAATATTCCCCATCCTAGGCTGGTGCCTCGAGTTGGTGAAGCTCTGTATGGAAAGAGGGGGCAGTTTGGAGGGTAGAGCATGGCCAGCCAGAGGGATTCCAATTTGAAACCCATGTTGGGTCACTTCTAAAACTTAAGCCACATGATCAAGCAGCTGTGAGGTATGGCAGTCCTCCTCCTCCTCCTCCTCCTCCTCCTCCTCTCAAAAAAACTAAAGTTGTTCAGGGGCACATGACACCTCCTAGCTCTCAGTGCTATGGAGGAGGACTGTGAACAGGAGTTTGAGGAGCCAATGAAGCTTTGCTCATTCAATGAGATGTGGCAAGTGTGTGTAAGATTTACGGGCATGTCGGAAGCTAACCATTGTTGGCATTATGCATGCCATACGTTGTCCTGGTCACCAGTATGTCCCCCATCCAGCCACTCCACGTAGCTCTGTGGGTGGCTTAGGACTGGGTTAGGTGGTGACCTTGCTTGGCTATGGGAGGGGTGGAAATCTGCATGCTGTGTGGGGAATTCATATCCAAGGAAAGTCTCGCCATGTGTGTCAAGTAAAGAGACATGCAATGCGTGGTGATTAGCACCCATTATGTCTTGAGGGCTTTATCTTTTGGCTGCTGCATGTTTTACTACCATATTTATGGGACCTAGGCCATAGACAGCAACTCTATATGCCAAAATGTACATGCCCCCCTTTAAAGATAATAGGAATAATCCTAAGTATCGTTTAACATCCAGTATCTGCCATTAAATGTTATCCACAGTTCTGAAAAGGTTTTAAATTCATAAAATTTAAATTTTTTTTAATGCCCCACATGCAACTCAGATGTACACCCATTGCTGGTAATAGGGTTCTGTTCCAGTGTTCCCTGGGCATGTTATTTTGCCATTTCTCTCTATTCAGCACGGATTAGGTAATAGAGGACAGTGTAAATGTAACCCCACATAAGTAAGGAATAAAACATGAGAAGGTGTGATTTATGGGCTGATAAGAGCATGCTCCAGGTACACAATGAGGTATGAGGCACGAGCGCTGAGTGCTTTTAGCACCTGGGAAGCAGTGGCAGAGCCAGAGGGGGGGCTGGTCGCCCCTCTTGGCTGCCTCAGTGCGAGTAGTGGCACCCTGCCACCATCTTTATTCACTGTTTAGTGACCATTGTGGAGCCTGTCATTGACTGAATGGCCCTCCCTGGCTCCCAAATGATCCCAAACCTGGCTCTGCTACTGCTGGGAAGTACTCTTATCAGCCCATAAACCACACCTCGGAGTGTCTTATTTCACTTATAAGAATGGATCAGTCCCCTTATTAATTAAGTAGAGGGCGCCCTCCCTCAACACACATGCACAGGTACTGGTTATGGTATTTCTCCACCCCTGACAGTTTATCAGCTCTGCTGTTTACATTAGACACCCTCCCACTTTACAATTCTATAGAGGGTGACTTTAGTAGGGAAGAAAATTCAGAGCAGCTGTTGGATTCAGAGCTAGTGGCAGATTTCATTGTCAGCTACACGAGCATGCACAGGTACTGGTTAGGTTATCCCCCCCAAGACACTATTTATCAGCTTTACTTTTGTTTACATTAGACCCCACACATACAGTGGTGTGAAAAAGTATTTGCCCCCTTCCTGATTTTCTCTATTATTGCATATTTGTCACACTGGATGTTTTCAGGTCTTTAGACAAAATGTAATATTAGATAAAGGGAACCTGAGTGAACAAATAACACTTGTTTTTTTTTTTTATTTCACTTATTTAATGAAAAAAGTTAACCAACACCAATTGGCACTGTGTGAAAAAGTAATTGCCCCTTACACTAATAACTGGTTACATACATTTAGCTGCAATGACTGCAACCAAACACTTCCTATAATTCAATATCAGTCTTTCACATCACTGTGGAGGAATTTTAACACTCTTCCTGTAGAACTGCTTTAATTCAGAAACATTTGGTAGGTTTTCGAGCATGAACTGCTTTGTTTCAGGTCCTGCCACAGTATCTCTATTGGGTTTAAGTCTGGACTTTGACTAGACCACCCAAAACTTTAATTTTACTTCTTTTAGCCATTCTGATGTGGACTTGCTTTTGTGTTTTGGATCATTGTCTTGCTGCATGACCCAACTACGCTTCAGCTTCAGCTGACGGAAGGATGACTGGACATTCTCCTTAAGATTTTCTGGTACAGAGCAGAATTCATGGTTCCTTTAATTATGGCAAGTCATCCAGGTCCTTAGGCAGCAAAGCATCCCCACCATCACATACCACCACCATGTTTGACTGTTGGTATGGTGTTCTTACTGTGGAATGCAGTGTTTGCTTTACACGAGACATTATAGGATCCATGTTGTCCAAAAGTTCCACTTTGGACTCATCTGTCCATAGAACATTTTCCCAAAAGGCTTGTGGATCATCCAGGTGCTTCTTGGCAAATGAGAGACGAGCATTTATGTTCTTCTTGGTTAGCAGTGGTTTCGCTTGCTACTCTCCACATGAAGCCCATTTTGCCCTGTCTCTTTCTGATTGTGGAGTCATGAACACTGACCTTAGCTGAGGCAAGAGAAGCCTGCAGTTCTTTGGATGTTGTTTTAGGATCCTTTGAGACTTCTTGGATGATTTTACACTCGCCCTTGGAGGTAATTTTGGCAGGCCGCCCACTTCTGGGAAGGTTCACTACTGTTCCAAGTGTTCTCCATTTGGAGATTATGGCTCTCACTGTGGTTGATGGAGTCCCAGAGCCTTAGAAATAGCTTTGTAACACTTTCCAGACTGATAGAGGGCAACAAAATGTTTTTCTGATCTTTTCAGGAACTTCCTTTGATCATGGTATAATGTGCTTGTTGAATCTTTGTGCTGGCAGTGTGACTCCTGATGGTAGGGCCAAAATAAGTGAGGTTTATATTGAGCAGGGCTGGCTGTAATCAAACCTGGCTGTGTTCAATCAGCTGACTCTAATTATCCCTTTAATTGGGTTGATTTAACTAGGGGCAATTACTTTTCACACAGTGCCAGTTGGTGTTGGTTAACTTTTTCATTAAATAAATGAAATAAGTAAAAAAAAAAAAGTGTTATTTGTCCACTCAGGTTCCCTTTATCTAATATTATATTTTGTCTAAAGACCTGAAAACATCCAGCGTGACAAATATGCAATAATAGAGAAAATCAGGAAGGGGGCAAATACTTTTTCACGCCACTGTACATTTCTATAGAGGGTGTCATTAGTAGCAAGGAATGCTCAGAGCTGCCACTGGATTCAGACAGAGCTGCAGATTTCATGGACAGCGAGCATAACCCTCGTCAGCTGCATATTTGCAGATTCCCTGACTGCGGTTTCTAATATCGGCCTCTTGCTGTGCTATAAGATGGGAAAGTAGAAGGTTTGATTTAGTAAAATTGTCATTTTGTGTTATACTAATTAATACTGGTGATTGTGTGAGTGCTATTGAGTGGCTGGTTTTAGCAAGACCGAGCATGTCCATCTGTGGCTGCCGAACTCAAGTGTTTTCCGATTTGCACTTCCAGTTCTCAAGCAAGTGGCTTATCAATCACCACAGTTTCATCATGCAACTCGCTCTGTTTTTTTTTTTTTAATATTTATACATATGTTTTTATGTTTTTTTCTTGGTAGGTCCCACTTCCCCTGACCGAGGTCCTGGCACACGGCCTTATGTGCATGTGGAGGCACGCATGTACACCATGGCACCAGCTCAGCCCCTTCCACCCTCCTGTCCTTGCCACCCGCTCCACCTACGCTATCCCACCAGACTTCCACCCGGTGGGAGCAGAACTATGGGAGGGTGACAACCCCCCACCACCACCCCCCCCAGGAGAAGAGAGCAGCCTGCCGGCTCAGCTGAAGCCTGATCCTCCCTCAACCCTCCCAATGCTGGCACCCCGATGACCAGAGGTCATTCCTGAACCCGGGTCACTGGTGTAGCATGGAGGCAAGGCGTTCAGCACCTCAACCCTCAGCGTCACCAGGCTGGCACAAATTTTTTAAATTTAAGATGCTATTTTATGATTCATTGTGTGACTAAGTACGGAATTGTGGGCAAGCTCGGCAGGTGGGTTTACGAGTCAGTGTTTGGGGAAACTTGGATTGCAGCTGAGTGTTTTAACAAATGAAGTTGCTTCGTTAGGTTTTTTTGGGAGCAATAGGTGGGTGCTCTGCTCGGCTGCTGTGGGTTCAGGTGAATGACAAGGATGCAATCACTGGGAATCTCTGGCTGGCAGGTATGGTGCCACCACTCCCACTGTAGCTGTTGTGGTTCCGTCAAATACTAGTTGAAGAGCTGCAGCAGGAGAGTGGTGGCATGCATTGATTTCACCACGTGCAGTGTTTTGGTTGGCACAGGTAGTGCCAGTTGTGAATTTATGTCCTGATAAGGACACAGCTGGAAAAGTGTATCAGCCAATCATATTACATGAGCTTTTAGACCCATTTTATAATGTCCAAGAAGCCAACAGTAGATATGGGCCCAGATATTCAAACTGCACCATTTTGTGGCGCATGCCCCTGTGCCGCTCAAAATAGTTGCGCAGGGGTGTGGCCAGGGCGATATTCAACGGAGTTGCACTATGGCGCAACTTCTTTGAATATCGCCCCCTGGCCACACCCACTGTGCATGGCGCAGTGGAACTGCGCCAGTGCAAGTGATCAGAGTGCAGCATTGAGATGCGGTGGCGCAAGTTCCATTGCGCCATGCACAGCACCTGCGATATTAAAGGGTGACATGCAACTGCGGCCATAATTTATGCAAGGTGCAGGGGGGGCCATTTGCATCTAATTACGGCCCCATTTGCATGCCATTAGCATGCAGGTGCACCGATCCAACGACTTGCGCCTGGTGCCCTGCCAGGCAGCAGCCGGGAACCGACACCCCCTGCAGCCCAATCGTGGGGAATAGTAACCCCCCCATTAGCCCGATCGTGGGCATAATAGTATTCCCTCCATTAGCCCGATCGAGGCATAACTGAATAGTCCCCTCAAGCAGCCCGATCGCGTCATCAGACCTCCCCCAAAGTCCAATATCCCTGGTGGTCCAGTGGACGCGAGTAGCCCGATCCGCGGGTGGCATCCTCACTCCCCCCGCCGGAAATACCTGGTGATCTAGTGGCCCCACCCACCCACGGAGCCCCACCACCCTGCTCCCCTCCCCGGCAGGCGGCAGCACTCACCCGCCTGCCGCTCCACCTCCCACGACTGACAGTTCGGTAGGGCTGCACACCCATTGGTTCAGAGCATGAGCCAATGGGCTGCAACCATACTGTACAAACAGTCAGATAATATGAATGAATTCATTCCATATCGGACTCCTTCATATGGCATGGGCTGCACGCCCATTGGCTCATAGCTCTGAACTACTGAAGCATGCAGCCCTACCCGGCTGTCAGTCAGCAGGCGGCAGGGTGGCAGGTGGTGGGTGCTGCCACCTGCCAGCTGACGGGGAGGGAGCGGGCGGTGGGCTCCATGGGTGGGTGGGGGTAGGGGGGCCTACTAGATCAGGCATCTCCGACGTGGGGGGTGAGGATGCCAACCGTGATCGGCTACTCGTGGTCCACTGGACCAGAGATATTGGACTTTGGGGAGGGGAGGTCTGATGCCTGCGATCGGGCTACTCGGGGTGGGGACTTTCAGTTATGCCCACGATCGGGCTGCTCGGGGTGGGGGACTTTTCCAGTTATGCCCGCGATCGGGCTGCTCGGGGACCATAACCGTTATGCTCGAGATCGGGCTAATGGGGGGACCATAACGTTATGCCTACGATCAGGCTAATCGGGGGAACAAAACACGTTATGCCCGTGATCGGGCTGCGGAGGACACTCAGCCCCGATGGGGAATGGGCAGTGCCGCCAGGTGCGCGGGAACAGTCCAGGGCCACCCACAGGTGGCAGCTGCTGTGTTGCGCCTGCAATGCGGCAGCTCACCTGTGGGTGGCCCTCGACTTGTTCCTGTTTTTGTTTGTTTTTTAAGCGTAACTTTGTGCAGGCGCAGGTAGGGGTTGCGCCTGCATAACTCTGCATGGCCCGAGCTGAATATCGGGCTGTGCAGTTTATGAATGGGCACGCCCCCCCACCTGTGCCTGCATACATTACTGATGCGCCCTGGTGCATCGGGATTTGTGCAGGTGCACTTTTCCCTTTTCAATATCGCACCAGGGCGCATCAGTGGGTTGTGCATGGTGCAACACTGTTGCGCCATGCGCAACCCTTTTGAATATCTGGGCCCTGGTGTAAATATTTAGGCAAACTGCAAGGCGTGCTATATAAAATAAACAGTTTTTAAAATTGTTTTTGAAGGAAAAAATAGACAAACTATCAGACTATCAGGGAGGGAGGGAGGAGGGAGGAAGGAAGGAAGGAAGGAAGGAAGGAAGAGAAAGAAAGAGAAAGAAACAATTTGAATGCTGAAATACTTACATTTTCTCCCCATTACTTTTAAAACTTTTGTAGCACTTCCATTTTTAGTCAGTCAGTCAGTCAGTTTTCTTTTCAGATCTGGACTCCTTTGTTTCAGTCCATTAACTTCCTCCTATTCAACTGACCTACCCCCAAATCTGGAATGGTCCCTCAGCCCCCTCACCACACATCCCCGGGTTTTACCTTTTTCTCTGGTGTCCTCTGCCACAGTACACTAGTCAGAGGTGCACCATTGCTCATGCAGAGCCTGGGGGAGCAGGAATGTCATATAGCTGTGGTTGAAGTTTTTCCCTCCATTCTCTCACCTGGGACAACACATGTGCATGCAATGATGCGATGCACATGTTCCACTTCCAGCTAACCTAAGGGACACATTTACCCTAGTCACCAAGGGAGGAGAGCTGTCCAAGGGATGTGCAACCCTCCCTTCCTCCCCTGGCCAGTCCCCAAGCAATCAAAGTCAAGTCAAATCTGTCAAGTTAAACTATTTCTTCAGCTCCCAATCCCAGAAGCTCTGGGTCCTTTACAGAGGTCTGAAGGGAAACAATTTACATACACAATACAACATATTAAAACCAGGTCAGTAAATTACAAGCAGATATAAATAACAGCCAAATAAATATTAATCTTAAAACTCAGCTCTACTTAAAAATATTAGTGGACATCACATGCTAGATTAAAAGATCGTTTAAGGCCCCATTTAAACACTTCCATGGTGGAAGCCTTCCTTAGGGATCTCGGTAGTTCCACATTTCTGGTCCTGCAACTTCAAAGGCACAGTCTCCCAAGTTCCTAAACCATGCCCTAGGGAGCATAAGGAGGCCCTCTGTGGAGGAACACAAGGAGCACACCAGGTGGACAGGTGTCAGGAGGTCAGACAGGTAGCCCAGACCCGGGCCATATAGGGAGTTAAAGGTGAGCAAGCCCACCTTGAAAGCGATCCTCCACCTGACCAGCAGCCAATGCAGTTCGCGCAAAACTGGAGTCACATAGATGGACCTTGGAAGGCCCATCAGTAATCTGGCAGCAGCATTCTGCACCAGCTGTAGCCGGCAGAGGGTGCCTCCACTGACCACAGAGTACAGAGTGTTACAATAGTCAAGCCTGTATGTAACAAAAGCATGTACCAGTGAGGAAGTCGTCAGGCAGGATTGAGGGCTTAATCCAGGCGACATTCCTTAAGTGGTAATAACCACTCCAGATGACGGCAGACACCTGAGCTTCAAATATCAAGCATTTATCAAGGATGATACCCAGATTTCACACCTTTGGAGCCACCGCCAGTATGGTGTTTCCCAGAAACAACCCTGTTCCTGCAACAGTGGCAGCCACATCCCAACAACCAGGATCAAGTCACTAGTACCTCAGTCTTGTCTGGGTTAAGCCTCAGCCAGTTAGAGGACGTCCAATCCTGGATCTCAGATAGTCTATTTAGCACCTCCACAGCATCCAATGTCCCGGGGGCAAAGGACATATACAACTGGGTATCATCTGCATGGCAGTGCAAACCCAGACAGTATTGCCTAATGGTGTCACCCAGGGGCATCATGTACATCGCAAACATAGGAGACAAAATTAAACCTTGAGGCACTAACCAGGTCAGGAGCTTTGGGCAGGAGGAGAAATTCTCCATCACTATCCATTGTGTCTTGCCCATCAGAAAGGACTCAAACCAGTCAATGACCTTGCCGGTGAGTCCGTAGAGCTCTCAGGCAATCAAGCAGCACCACATGGCCTATGGTGTCAAACACTGAGGAGAGATCCAGGAGGACGAGAACTGACCATTCTCCTCTATCTTTTGCACTGAGGAGATCATTTTGCACCCTAACCAATGCTGTTTCAGTGCTATGCTTTCTCCTAAATCTGGACTGGAGTGGCTCATAAATGTCAAAGGCCATCCAGTGGCCTTCGAGCTTCAAAGCCACCACCTTCTCCATGACCTTCCCCGAGAATGGAAGATTGGAGACAGATCAATAATTCACTAAGATGTCAGGGTCGAGAGATGGTTTCTTCAGTAGGGACCCTACCAATGCCTCCTTCAAGGCA